>CM062087.1:17917626-18372264 GCA_031163375.1 Conogethes punctiferalis
CAGCAGTGGACTGCAATAGGCTAATGATGATGATGATGATGTACTTGGTTAATCTCCTTGAAAATTGCTTACATTTCTGTAAATAAGACGCTATTTCTTACCTCATTTATCGCTCGATTAACATTCCTTTCACCGTAATACTGTTCTTCCACAAAACTGTCTCAACGGTCGTGTACGGACCCGGGCATCCGCTAAATCCCCGTCTGAGTTATGTCCGGGCCGGAATAAACGATACAAATGTCCGGGCGCTCTGATGATGCACCGCCGTCCGGATTACGGGAGCCGGATATCTTCCCGGATTTGGAGTAAGCTAGAAATAAATCTACACTTTTCGTGAGATTTGACGATTGTAGAGCGTATATTTTGGTCGCGTAAAGGATAAAGTTAATAAGAGTCTTAGAAAACTGATTCATAACGTGTGGCCGAGACTACTAGACTTGCTTATAAAATTTGCATACGAGAATCGAACTCTGTACCCTTGGAACATAGAAATGGAATTAGAAAGAGAGGTAGGGCATAGCGAATCTTCGCTCGAATTGAGCCGCCCGTCCGGGGAAGGACCTCCACCCTATAGAATACCGCAGTCAAATGACCTCTGGTCGTGTTTCTGCCGGTGAGTAGGGTTTCCGGAGCTCGTGGGGGGATAGGGTTGGGCCGGCATGGCGGTGGCAACTGACAGGTAACTGACCAGCTACTTGCCAGTTGTCACAGCAACTTGGGCTTCTCTTTCGCTTTCCATCAGGCGTAGGAAAGCCATCATATCGAGCCACTATAAAAAAATCATTAAAGGGGATTTGCCTGCTTGGCAGGCGGTGGTCACTACCACGCTTGGCAGGCGGATTCGTGATTGACAAATAGATACACTTAATAGCACATACCGATCATAGTAAATTAATATAATTTAGGTGGTCTTACCCATATCGATTAGCAATATCTTCAAACAACATCAAGAACGCGTATCGGCAAACGTAATGTAGGACGCCCTCAGGCCAGGTGGAGTGACGTTTGCGCAGGACGGCTGGCAAGTGCTGGATGCGAGAGGCCCAAAATCGATCATGGTGGCAAACATTAGGAGAGGCCTATGTCCAGCAGTAGACTGACACGGGCTGATGATGAACCATCAAGAAGAAGAGAGTTAGTTGAAAATCAAAGATTAAGGCCAAAGTAGGTACGTTTGAGAAAGAAAAGAAATCACCAATCTTAGCATCTAATTTCAACATAGACGCACAAGACACTTGGCTCCAGTTATCCGCTAAATCCGGGTCCAAGCTACATCCGACTGTTGGAATAAATGAAACAAATGCGTGCTCCGGTGATGCACCGGCCCTTCCTGACTACTGATGCGGGACATTTGTCATGGGTTTAGAGCTTGAGACAAGTTTACAGGTCAGTCTTTTATTAGAGACTCTAAAAGTCATATTGAACATTTTTTATGGAAAAAAACATGTGTTCTGACCGATTTTCTTCTACAGCAGCCAACTTTAAACTAGGCCTAGCAAGTACGCAGGAGTTATTCAAGTGCACAAGTTTGGGTTCACTCTCTGTACCACTGAACTTATGATTCGATGAGACGATAAATAGTTCCACACTCCGATCTCTATCCCGTGGCCTCCATTAAAGACCCACAGTAATATACAGTGTCCTGATTAGTGAAACCCACAGATTCTTACCAAAACTACTATCCAAGAGTATCTGCAATGATCTAAAACCTAAATATCATAGCAACATCATCCACTCACCACACTCACAGAATCCATCATGCTATCCTTCTAAAACTTCCACAAAAGGAAAGTTGCAGACCATTACTATGGAATAAATCACACAGAAGTAGCTGATGGTCACACAAAGCACCCAACTTGGGGCATGATTTACGGCGAGGGACTCGAGTTAAAGTTCCCGGTGAAACACTGGCCGTTCTCAGGTGATTCTAAAATTGTCCACGAAGAGATAAATGGAAGATGTGTGAGCGAGACGAGGTTTAGGTGCGAGCGTGTGGACCGAAAGAGGTTATACGCTAACTCTTTTGAAGCTCGATGGCTCATTTGGTAGTGACTTGTGCCTGTTAAATCAAGATTCGTTGATTCGATTCCCATCAGGGATTAACATTCGTGTGATGAACATTTGTTGTGCTGAACACGTGCTAAAAGTGATTGGCAGATAATCATTTCGCTCTAAAACAGCCTTTCTTTACTACTATTAAATACCTATGATTTGAATAAAATACTGTACTGATTACGGATTGACTTAAGAAAATTAAGTTTTCATATCGTCAAGATTTGACGTTGATAATGTTCTCTCCGTTAATCCATTTCCAGTGACGAATAAATACAATTCAAGAAACAAGGCTACACATTTGAAAACAACTTATAACGCATCTTTGATGCGAATTTTGTACATGTTGTGTGTTGCCTTTAATGTCCTAGATAGATAGATTAATTATCAAATAAAGCCAAAGTACTCGATCAAACGAACCCAAACTTGATGTAGTTGTGTTATTTTGCAAACTTCCTATGATATAATATACACCAGGATCTACAAAACATATTCGTTTGTTGTACCATAAAACCACCGACCAATAAATAACTCTACTTAACTCTGCATTTCACACACTAATTCCCAAATGGATAGCTGTCGTACCCCTGAGCCAAGAACGGCGACCTCCGCTCTAAGTATTCCCGCCTGGAGTAAGACCCCGGACTTAGGATGCGACGAGGTATAACCAGCTTGGAATACGGCCAGGTCGGACAGTCGTGGTGGGAATTAAGTCGCACTGAACATGAATGATGAATGTGTACTTACTTGTAAGTAGATACATTTTAAGAGAGAGGTAGGGCATAGCGAATCTTCGCTCGAATTGAGCCGCCCGTCTGGTGAAGGACCTCCACCCTTTAGAATACCGCAGCCAAACGACCTGACCTGGGTTTCCGGAGCTCGTGGGGGGGTTAGGGTTGAGCCGCCATGGCGGTGACAGCTGACAGGTAAATGACCAGTTACTTGCCCCTTGTCACAGCGACTAGGGCTTCTCTTTCGCTTTCCATCAGGCGTCCATACGCCATTATGTCGAGACACTATAAAAAAAAATACAAAAAAAATTACGTGTATATCAAAACAGGATCACGGCAACAGATTGTAATAAGATGTTTGCACAACAGAAACGGATTAAAAGAGTAACTAGGACTATCACGTAATTTAATGCTCTGTACGGTCGGACAAGAAAGCAGTGTGCTAGTTTTCTGTGTTAATAATTGTAAAGTCCGGATCAGTAAGCTGAAGTGGCAGTGTGCTGGCCATATCAGCCGCAGAACCGATAACCGCTGGGGTAAACGAGTTCTGGAGTGGAGACCGCGTCTCGGCAAACGTAGTGTAGGACGCCCTCAGGCAAGGTGGAGTGACGATTTGCGCAGGACGGCTGGCAAGTGCTGGATGCGAGAGGCCCGGGACCGAGCGAAGTGGCGAGCATTGGGAGAGGCCTATGTCCAGCAGTGGACTGATGTGGGCTGATGATGATGATGATGAATTGTCTAGTTGAAATATGAGGAGTGTGATGATCCATTTTTTTTAGAGGGGATTTCATTAGGCACCCTCGTGTCCACCTCCGGGGGGAGGTTGTGGGACTCACACCTCCCGAAATGGGAGGGTATAACCCACTAAACTCCCCTGTGCCGCCAGTGGCAGCAAGTTGCAGGGACACGGGCAACGCCGAAGCATACCGCCGCATCCCTGCATGCCCTGGCCAGCCGCAGATGACAAGCGGCCAGCACTCCTGGTCCGGGGAGGGGCAAATACCCCTGCCCCCGGCTTCTGAGGAGCAATAGGGTGTTCCCGGACGGAGTGTGATATGATCCAAAATCCAATTGTTTTACTTATTCTGGATATCTGGGCCATAGGACTATATTTGGAATCACATGATTGTTGACCCTGGATTGGAATCGAACTACCGACTAGTGCAGAAGCCTGGGGTCACCATCAAATAAGCCACCGGGTCAGTAAATTTGGACAATGAGACCATAAGTTGTAACGTCTTGGTAGGATATTCAACGCAAAAAAAATGTAATGTACTTTTAGTTTAAACCCAAATAATAATAATAAATAACCCAAGACATGCCACGCTGGGCCACACAGCGCCATCTAGCCCCAAACTAAGCGAAGCTTGTACTATGGGTACTAGACAACTGATAAACTTACTTACATACATTTTTTTTTGTAAATAAATACATATTATACATAGAAAACACCCAGACCAATACAAACAGACATGTTCATGCACACAAATGTTGTAATGTGTGGGGATCGAACCCACGACTCTTGGCTCAGAAGGCAGAGGTCACTACCAATTGAGCCACCGAGCCAGTCAAATAAAACAGTAAAGGTAGGCAAGGATTTTATTTTATCTGCCCATATCATCTTAAATAGGAGCCTATGTAAAATAAAGGCAACATCCTCAAGCCTACAGGTGTTTTTTTGTTTTACAAATTAAGATCAATCCTAAACCGATAGACCGCTTTTTTGGCAGATCTTACATAGCAAAGAGCGATTCACGAAGTTTGTTCTTCACTTGCGAAGCGCAAAAAGCTTCGGAACAGCTAATTAGCGAAACTTGTGATTAACTAAAGGCGAAGAGTGACAACTAGCTTTACTCGAGCTTAAATTCCATACTGGTATTGTTAATGAGAATGTAGTGACATTCTCGTGACTGGTAGCTGCAAATTTTTGCTGAACTTAAAGGAATTTTACTAGAATTCCTCAAAAACGTATGCTATATTCTAATAGCGTATCTTAATACTTATTATGGTGGCAGAGTGACCCATAATGGCCCATAGTGACTGGCTGGACCCATAGTGACTGGCTCGATGGCTCATTTGGTAGTGACCTCTGCCTACTGAGCTAAGGGTCGTGGGTTCGATCCCCGCACAGTGCAAACATTTGTGTTAATGAACATGTCTGTTTGTATTGGTCTGGGTGTTTTCTATGTATATAATATGTATTTATTTACTAAAAAAAAAAGTATTTAAGTAGTTTATCAGTTGTCTAGTACTCATAGTACAAGCTGCGGCTTAGTTTGGGGCTAGGTGGCGATGTGGCCCAGCGTGGCATGTCTTGGGTTATTTATTTATTTATTATTATTTATAATGATTCTTGGTCTCCGTTACACGTCACCACCTCGATCTGTTGTGCCCCATCTCCTGCCAGTCCGTCTTGCCAAGCTCAAGTATGTGTGCCAATATAAAAAAAAAACATAACTAAGATTACTTATTACTCAATTATGACAGGTACATACATACGTAGTAAGTTGTTCATCTTTCGAAAATACAATAAAAATCAAGTATGGCGTATTTCGTTTTACCGACTTCATAATCTCTCAAATTCACATCCAACTTTGGAACGACAAAGTTTCAAAGCTGAAATTCACAACAGCAAACTCAAAACTAAACACACTACTTATCATCAACAAAGGGTACATTCCTCCAGCAACAATGCTACGTCGCACGTAGCCCGAATGTTGCCGGCGACAAGGGAACAAGACAAACTGGAGGCATTAACATTCTAATCTCGCGAGGACAAATCGAATGGCGCCCGGCCAACTGCCGTGCCTCATATTGCGCGCTGCGGCTTGTCTGTCGCGGGGCGCAGTGGGAGATAGCCTTTAGCGATGCTATGATGCGCTATAATACGTGAAGATTACTACAGGTATTAACTAGGTTCTTAAGAGGCGACTATAATGACACTTGGGATCGTGGCGGCGCTTGATGTAGACCCTTTGTGCTGCACCCTGCGGTATGGGATGTCAAATTGACTGGCTCGGTGGCTCAATTGGTAGTGACCTCTGCCTTCTGAGTCAAGGGTGTAATCACCGTGGGTCCCCACTCATTACAAACATTTGTGTGCATGAACATGTCTGTTTGTATGGTCTGGGTGTTTTTCTATGTATAAAAAAAAATACTACCGACTCCCTGCCTGTCGTAAGAGGCGACTAAACAACTGCCGTTTCCATATTGCGCACTGCGGCTCGTCTGTCGCCGGTCGCAGTGGAAGACAGCTATATCGTGCTATACTGCGCTATATGCTGAAACAACACATGAGGAGCTATGACATTGATCCTAGTCAAGGGCATATGGCTCAGGGTAGACCAGAGTAGAGACTCGACTGATGTGGAGCGGATCTATGTAATTTGAGTAATATCATGGGTAGTGTATTTTGTTACACGTATTCCTTAACACACTCAAAACAAAAATCAAGATATTCACTTAGGACAGATATAGTTTGATGCGCTCTATCAGTGGACGTCATACCTGATAGCGTTTTAGTACGGAAGTCAGTACTTCAGCAACGATAAATTCGGGGTTTTGTCAAAAGATGAGTAAAGCCGGTGTTTTTGTTTATCTGCTTGGCAGCAGCTCTGCGGCTAGATGCGGGGCACTTACATGATTTGTTATTGTCTTAGCGACCTTGGACGGAGTTATATTTGGGTTATGAAGCTTGATGAAGTTTTTGAGAAGGGAACATACGGACTTCTTTAGTAATAGCACAGTATAGGTTATAATATTAGGTGCTTATAGCATAAGCGGTCTCTATAAGGCCTAAATTGAGATTAAGAGAGGTAGGGCATAGCGAATCTTCGCTCGAATTGAGCTGCCCGTCCGGGGAAGGACCTCCACCCTGTAGAATACCGCAGCCAAATGACCTCCGGGACGTGTTTCTGCCGGTGAGTAGGGTTTCCGGAGCTCGTGCGGGGTTAGGGTTAATCCGGCATGGGCAGTGGCAACTGACAAGTAACTGACCAGTTACTTGCCAGTTGTCACAGCGACTTGGGCTTCTCTGTCGCTTTCCATCAGGCGTAGGGAAGCCATTACGACGAGCTACTATAAAAAAAAAATTGGGCAACCAATGTCTATAAAATGTTATCGGCAGTACCCATAGTGCAAGCTTCGGCTTAGTTTAGGACTAGGTTTTTTTTTTTTTTATTGTGGCTCGACATAATGGCTTCCCTACACCTGATGGAAAGCGAAAGAGAAGCCCAAGTCGCTGTGACAACGGGCAAGTAACTGGTCAGTTACCTGTCAGTTGCCACCGCCATGCCGGCCCAACCCTAACCCCCCACGAGCTCCGGAAACCCTACTCACCGGCAGAAACACGACCCAGAGGTCATTTGACTGCGGTATTCTATAGGGTGGAGGTCCTTCCCCGGACGGGCGGCTCAATTCGAGCGAAGATTCGCTATGCCCTACCTCTCTTCGCTATGCCCTAGGTGGCGCTGTGTGGCCCAGAATGAATTTTTTTTTAATCAGAAACGCTTTCAGGGTGATCTCACTCCACCTGATGGTAAGTGGTCGTGAGGTCCAAATGTTAGGTCATCATCATCATCAGCCTATTGCAGTCCGGAGTATAATATACCCATAATCGCCACGCTGGGCAGGCGGGTTGGCGATCGCAGGGCGTGGCTTCTGGCTCCGTTGACGCCCGTCATCTGTTTGTGGTATTTAGCCTTCAATTGTGATGGTTATACCGCCATTAGTAGATTGCTAGAGCCTCGTTTGTTATTTGGCACGATGCACCACGGGCAGGTGAGGTTGACTTGGAGCGTAAAAATGGTCGCTCCCTTATATTTCAATGTTAGGTCGACAGGCATAATAGAGCAAACCCACCGTTTTGGGTTATTTATTGATTACTACCAGCAGCGTCACTGGAGCAAGGAGCTACGCCCTGCGATCGCCAACCCGCCTGCCCAGCGTGGCGATTATGGGTATATCCTCCAGATGTTTGCTCTAAGTGGCGAACAACTGGAGAGGTCTATGTCCAGCAGTGGACTGTAATAGGCTGATGATGATTGATTACTACACAAAAAAGAACTCTTGAACTTCGTGTGCCACCACTTTCGCTGTATCCTTTGAGTGGTTCTATTGAAAGACGTCACCTCAAGCTCATACCGCCCTTGAGCGAGTTTTCACATTAGAATAATTCCAAGCCGTGACAAATCGTTTCAATAACAATTTGGGACGTGGTTGCTCACGAAGGCTTCGATAGATAAACCGCTCTATTCATTTATCATGTTGAAATATGTCACTACAGAGAGATGAGCGTCTTTGATTTTCCAAGGGACTTCGCAAGACGAACTATTTTTAATTTAGGCATGACAACAGTTTTTTTCTAGGTATAATTTGGTGCACATTTTTTTTTATGCGAGAGGCGGCAGACGAGCAAGTGTGATGCCTGATGGTAAGCAGTCGACACCGCCCATGGACACCCGCAGCTCTAACCGAGTTTAGGGTCGCTGCCGGCCTTACGGCACATGTCACAGTAAAATTGTAAATACCGTTTAATCTATCTCCCGAAATTGTACACTCACGAAATATATATGTGAACTGTAACGTAACGTAACGTAAACGTAATACTTACATAGAGTTAAATTATTATTGTTCGGTCGATTGATCCCCGATCGAAGTGAAATTCTTAAATTAAAATCTGTCACGTGTTAAGTTTATCAACAGTTCCTCTTTGATCGATTACAATCTTCCGAAAAATACTTTAAATTGTAAGCAGTTGTTACGGTTTACAATATTTTGACAGTTTACAATCTCGCAAAATGGATTATAATCTAACAGTATTTAAAATTTAACGGTGACATTATATGCAGAAAGTAAGTCAGTGACCTATCATCTTTTCGTTTCACATCCCTTGGTGCATCCTGCCGAATAACAAAGGAGGCTCTGGCAACCGACTGGTGGCGGTATAACCATCACGATTGAAGGCATCGCTAAATACCACACTGTTTCCCTGTGATCGCACACACGCCTTCCCAGTATGGCGATTTTAAGCAAAGCCTCTAATGTTTGAACAAAGTGACGAACAGCTGGAGAGGCCTATGTACAGCACTGGACTTGATAGGCCTCTACAGTTATTCACCACTTAGGGCAAACGTCTGGAGGATATACCCATAATCGCCACGCTGGGCAGGCGGGTTGGCGATCGCAGGGCGTAGCTTCTCGCTCCGGTGACGCCGCTGCCCGTCATCGGTCAGTGATATTTAGCTACGCCTTCAATTTTAATGGTCATACCGCCACCAATCGGTTGCCAGCGCCTCGTTTGTTATTCGGCAGGATGCACCACGGGCAGGTGAGGTTGGCCTGGAGCAAAATGATGATAGGCCACTCCCTTACATCCGTACAAGGAGTAAAGGTTAATAAATACCTTAATCTATTATGTGCGCACATTTCCTTCCACATTTTGCTTAGCTATGCCCGGCAGTAATGTCGCCAGAACCTTTGAGCCCAAAAATTCTTTAGATTTATTCCTGGAAGGTTTGAGAGTTATGAAAGTATCCGACTATAATGGAGCGGCATATTTCTTTTCTACCGTCACAGCATAGTAGCTACAATCACCTGACAGAAAGCGAAAGAGAAGCCCAAGTCACTGCGGCAACGTACAAGTAATCAGATCAATCAATAATTGTCAGTTGCCACCGTCATACCAGTCTGTAATATTAACTATACACCGACTGTCCCCACAACGCGGCCAAGTTACTTTACAGGCGTTTCATCGAGTGTACGCTTGTCCCCAGCCAAGGTAACGACGAGGGTAAACTGTTTCATCAGATAAATTAATAACCCAAGACATGCCACGCTTGGCCACACAGCGCCACCTAGCCCCAAACTAAGCCGAAGCTTGTACTATGGGTACTAGACAACTGATAATCTTACTTAGAGCCTTTTTTTTGTAAATAAATAAATAGTATACATAGTACTTATTGACTGATGATTGATCAGACTTATTCATGTATACAAATGTTTGTCTGGGCGAGAATCGAACCCACGGCCCTTGGCTCAGATGGCAGAGGTCACTACCAAATGAGCCATCGGGCTAGTCAGATAAGTAACTTAAATCTCAAGAAATACCTTAGAGTTGACATCCACGGGAGAGATGGGGGCGGTTTTTATATTTTGTACTGCACAGTTAATAAATAAATAACCCAAGACATGCCACGCTGGGCCACACAGCGCCACCTAGCCCTAAACTAAGCCGAAGCTTGTACTATGGGTACTAGACAACTGATAAACTTACTTAGATATATATTTTTTTTGTAAATAAATAAATATTATACATAGTAAACACTCAGACCATTACAAACAGACATGTTCATGAACACAAATGTTTGTACTGTGCGGGAATCGAACCCGCGACCCATGAGCCATTGGGCCAGTCAGATAAATAAGAAACTTAAATCTCAAGAAATACCTTAGTTGACATCACAGGTTGACATCCACGGGAAGAAATGGCGCGGTTTTTATACTTGTATTTTGTACTGCACAGAAAAATAACTCTTTAAAACATTTATTTTACCAGCTACATACTCTTCTTACTTCCATGTAACAGGGCGGTTTGGGTAAGCCATACGAACCCTTTATTACCTAGAACCCAGTAATTTTGTTCCCAGAAATTATTAAAATTACTTACGCTTACCTGTACCTATTTACGTTCTACGAGTATAATAGCAAGCTAAGAGAAAATCCTTACCTAGTCTTATTCTTATACTTATGTATGTATTCTACTTAAATATGCTCATGTATAACTGATATACATGAGCAACATCACATACATTGCTCCGATCCGAAAGTAAGTAACTTAAAGAATAAAATTCTTTTTTTTATAGTAGCTCGACATAATGGCTTCCCTGCGCCTGATGAAAAGCGAAAGAAAAACCCAAATCTCTGTGACAACGGGCAAGTGACTGGTCAGTTACCTGTCAGTTGCCACCAACATGCCGGCCCAACCGTAACCCCCCACGAGCTCCGGAATCCCTACTCACCGGCAAAAACAAGACCCGGAGGTCATTTAGCTGCGGTATTCTATAGGATGGAGGTCCTTCCCCGGGCTCAATTCGCTATCTCCCTATCTCTATATTCCCTGATAAGTTTTGACTTTAGCTATTATTTTATGTGCTATAATATAATAGCTAGTTTCTAAATTATTTCTTGCCGTTAAAGAAATACATGCATTTGTTCCCAAACTTCTGCTCGCTATATCATCTCTGAAAGTTAAAAGGCCCTTATAAATCATTCCCAGAGAAACAAGAGCTAATATAAATGCATGGACTTGAACACGGTCTCGTGTGAACACGAACAGAAGTTTATCTGGTTGCTACTGAACGCTCACAAACTTTATATGCACAGTACAGGATATTTTAGCCAAATAATGTATGTATGAAATGAAACTGGTGTCCTCTAGCTGAAGGTTGTCTGGAAGGGATCGTTACCAGCGATAAGATTGTCTAAATTACTTTGTCTTGTTTGTAATGTGTTTCTGCAATGTCTTTCGTGCAATAAAGAATCTAATTATATATAATTCAAAGGTGACTGACTGACTGACTGACTGACACAGTGATCTATAAACGCACAGCCCAAACCACTGGACGGATCGGGCTGAAATTTGGCATGCAGGTAGATGTTATGATGTAGGCATCCGCTAAGAAAGGAATTTGATCTATTTTACCCCCAAGGGGATGAAACTTAATTCCACGCGGACGAGGTCGCGGGCACTGTTAGTAAAAATATTTCTGCAAACAGAAGACACATTTTTCCCCACCGGCATTTCGACATGAGGCCTGATGAGAAGAAGTGCCGCAACAAACTCAACGGTCTGCTTTCTTTTTTCAAATCTTCAAGCAAACAAATGAAAGGACCGGATGGATGGACTGTGTGAGAATTGATATACGTGTCAAACATGTGAGTATGGAGATGACGACTGATAGAAGAGAGTGGAAGAAGGAAACATGTTATAGGAGCAGGAGAAAGATGACGTGAGGCAAACACAACTAGTTAAATTATGTAATACAGAAAATGGATGTTCTCGAAATCTATGAAATATAGGTCTCACTCAGGTTTTCCCAAGTGTACCCACGGCCAGTGGAAGTTACCTCTTGTTGTACTTTATAAACTAAGATTGCGGAAATTTCTAGAGCTAGTAGTATTGCAATAATGCAGTTCAACAGCGGAAAACTTAAATTTACATAAACTTTTGTACCGCATGCTGCACTATTACGATAAAGGCTGCGGTGGATTTAATCTCCATAGATCATTTTGGTTTATGGATGTAAGACTTTTGTTGAAAACGGAAAAGGAAAAGGGGAAGAAGAACGGAGGCTCAAAGCAAATTAAACAATAAATGAAGGCAGGAAAAAAAAGCAAGACAACAGCACACACGTTACAACGCACCGCACAAATTAAGTATAAGTAGACACTTGTTGCACAATTATATATAGCTTCTTCCAGACAACCTTAAGTTAGAGCTACTAGTCCAAGAAGAAACTCGAGTTCGGGACCACATTAGATATTCTGGCGCATTTACATTGATTGAAACATACTTATTCAAGAAACCATTTTCTTAACATTTTTAAACCTCACCATACAACAAAGCATACCTTCCAAACAAGATATTTAGGTACGTAATAGCCCGAAAATTCTATATCATGCCTCACAAAGGCAAGCCCTTCAAGCGAAGTTAAGGAACATATTATTATTATTTGGATAACTTCATGTAGATGAGTTTTCAAAGGGATATCTTCACTGTGAGTATTTGAAAATAATTTTATTTACTATCTGAAGTGAGTATCATAAATGGCGAAATACATCTTTCAATTGCGAATTGCAGATAAAACCGTCATATTGGCAGAATAACTGCAGGACCTGCAACAAATGCTGAATGAACTTGCTGACTTCTCTGTGCGCATCGGGCACGGATAAACTTGAACAAAACCAAGGTCATGTTCAATGAACATGTTCCGTAACATATTGCACTACACGACACTGTCCTTGAAGAAATCATACAGTCAACTTCAGGATTTGACAGGTTAAATCCAATCAAATGCATTCACAACTACGCAGAATTCAGGAGAACTAGGATGTTCTGGATGGCAACATTAAAGGAAACCAGGGTTCAGAATAAAACCGTGCATCGCCAACAGGTGTAGGAATTTTGACCTAGGTTGAAGTCCGTGTGGATTCCGGAAGCATATTTCAATGAAAAAGTATCCTACAGGATGTTTTTATCCCGCTAAAGCGACATGAATCTTCCTCCGCTAATATCATCATCATCATCAGCCTATTGCAGTCCACTGCTGGACATAGGCCTCTCCAGTTGTTCGCCACCTAGGGCAAACTTCTGGAGGATATACCCATAATCGCCACGCTGGGCAGGCGCGCTGGCAATCGCAGGGCGTAGCTTCATGCTTCGGTGACGCTGCTCCCCGTCATCGGCCTGTGGTATTTAGCTACGCCTTCTATCGTGATGGTTTTACCGCCACCAGTCGGTTTGCCAGAGCCTCGTTTGTTGTTCGGCAGGATGCACCACGGGCAGGTGAGGATAGCTTGGAGCGAAAAGGTGATAGGTCGCTCCCTTACATCCCCTCCACTAATATAGCTCCATTAATAAAGAGAGCTGTGCTCAACACAAGCACCTACACTCTACTACTTACCCATATACCGTGCAAATAACCAACATACCGGTCGGCACCGGTATCCGCGAACGCTATCGACAACAGAATAGCGCGGACGAATCGAATGACTCGCCGAATAGTTTTCAAAATACCGGCTCAATACCGAATACATTGCGACGACACTATCGTAGGGAAACCATCAGTTTTGTGCTCATAAAGACTGATAGGTAACTTACCGTTGGGACAGAAAAGACTAGATATTTCGATAGGATACAAGACATGTGACGTCAAATGGACTCGCCACCAGGGATGCCGTCCAAAGTGGAGGAGATTAAGTATGAAAACGGAGCCCGGGCTTCGAAACACGGCCTTTGGAAGCAACCGGGACTAACGCTCTGATGATGATGATGATGATGATAATGATGATGACAAGACATGTGACGTCCTCCAGCGAGGTGGACTGACGACTGACAACATAATAAAAGTCTTTTAAGCTTTCGCGTTGCATAATATAATAATATATAACTAGCGGGATTTAACGCGCATACCTTTTTTAAAAACCCGACGTTTCGGCCGTGTTACAACGACCGTGGTCAGTACTCCCCGTGACCACGGTCGTTGTAACACGGCCGAAACGTCGGGTTTTTAAAAAAGGTATGCGCGTTAAATCTCGCTAGTTATATATTTTTATAATAAAAGTCGCAGGATGGGACTATATGCGGACAGCTTGTCCGTTGTACAAGTCTTTGGGGGAAGCCGATGTCCTGCAATGGACCTCATCATCATCATCAGCCTATTGCAGTCCACTGCTGGACATAGGCCGCTCCAGTTGTTTGCCACTTAGGGCAAACATCTGGACGATATACCCATAATCGCCACGCTGGGCACGAACGCAGGGCGTAGCTCCTCGCTCCGGTGACGCTGCTTCCCGTCATCGGTCTGTGGTATTTAGCTACGCCTTCAATTGTGTTGTGTATGTGTGTTGTGTCAATCTTCAGTGCCTCGTTTATTATTCGGCAGGATGCACCACGGGCAGGTGCGAGCCTTGGAGCGAAAAGATGATAGGTCGCTCTTACATCCCACAAAGTTTTATTTGTGCCCAGGCTACTGCCCATTGACACCAACGGGATGAGATAGGGTGGTTCTATTTCTGGAGTAGGGGTATTTGCTCCCCAGAAATGCCGGCCGCTTGTCATCTGCGGCTGGCCAGGACAGGCAGGGATGTGGCCGTATGCTTCGGCGCTACCCGTGTCCCTGCTACTTGCTACCCACTGGCGACACAGGGGGTTTAGTGGGTATGCCCTCCCATTTTGGGAGCTGTGAGTCCCACACACCATGCCGACTCAACCCGGAGGTGGCATGAAGGTGCCTAATGTATTCCCCTCTAGAAAAAAAAGGTTCTATTTTAAGTCCAGAAATTACACGGATTTTAACCTAGGTCAATGTTGTACTGCGCGATGCGGTTTTAGTCTAAGCCTTGTTTTCCTTTCATTTCATCGCGGCCGCCGCCTATAAATCCAGAATATCCTAGTTCTCCCGAAATCTGGAACAGGAACCCTACTACCGAACCGGCCGCATGCCGGCCTAATTGGACGAGTTTCAGGATTCCTTTGCCGACTGTTCGTTGCCGACTTTCTTTCGTTTCCAGGCTAATAAGAAATCTACCGGAAAATTTTCATAAGATATTCGCCCAACTTAATCTGAGTCCTGAATTCCAATGCCTTATTTTGCCTTGAAATGGTGTGGTTTTTCATTTCACTGGTCTTGAATATAGAGCATAACTTATTTTAGGAGCCTGACTGAAAATACCTCGTGAGTTCGAATCCCACCCGGGATAAACATTTGTATGTTGAACGTTTGTGTTTGTTCTGTATCTGGGTGTATAGATTTTTATTTAAATTATTATATTTGTGGTACCTACTTTCTTTTCTGATATAATACAAATGCTTAAGCTCCTTTGAAATCGGAGCAATGTAGGTATGTGATGTTATCTGATATTTAAAAAAAAATTGTTCCTTGTCTTAAAGTGATTACTTCTAAGCTTGATCACGATCCTCAAACAAGATAACTTACAAAGCACTTAAGTTACTCAATTAAAAGTGTAACTCTGAACATGTAAAACGTACCTAAGTATATAAACCTAACCATACATTAAATACTCGAGACCCGGTAACAAAACGCCATTTGTAACGAAACCGACCGACTTAATTAATCGCGCGAGGTCTAAACGACCTCACGGAAGGTCGTCTAACATAATCCGCGAAAAGAGGTGTCGACCTCAAACCCTTAAGGCTTGCGGAGGGACAAGAGCGTAGCGATTTAAAAGAAATCTACCTTGGACCTAACATAAACTCTCAACAAAAAAAGTTTAAGAGAGGTAGGGCATAGCGAATCTTTGCTCGAAATGAGCCGCCCGTCCGGGGAAGGACCTCCACCCTATAGAATTCCGCAGTCAAATAACCTCTGGGTCGTGTTTCTGCCGGTGAGTAGGGTTTTCAGAGCTCGTGGGGGGTTAGGGTTGGGCCGGCATGGCGGTGGCAATTGACAGGTAACTGACCAGTTACTTGCCCGTTGTCACGGCGACTTGGGATTCTATTTCGCTTTCCATCAGGCGTAGGGAAGCCATTATGTCGAGCCACTATAAAAAAGTACATAATAAAAGTCATACTATAAAGTACAGTAAATCTTACATCTGCCGAATAATTATAATAGGCTGTGGAACTCTCTTCCAGCACACATGTTCGCTTCTTTTTTCTCGGGTCTTTTAAAAGGGAATCGGTGAATGGAATTCCGTAATGCAGTTGACGGGTTGAAGCGGTTCGTGTACGGCCGCGCTTAAAGTGGCTGACAATCGGAAGCTGTGGACAGACTTGGGGAAACTTCACTCAACAGTGGGACAACATAAGCAAATTTAATAAATAATAATAATAAATAACCTAAGACATGGCACGCTGGGCCACACAGCGCCATCTAGCCCCAAACTAAGCCGAAGTTACTACTATGGGTAGGTACTAGACAACTGATAAATTAACTTAGATACACCTTTTTTTGTAAATAAATACATATCATACATAGAAAACACCCAGACCAATACAGACATGTTCATGCACACAAATTTTTGTAATGTGTGGGGATCGAACCCACGACCTTGGCTCAGAAAGCAGAGATCACTACCAATTGAGCCACTGAGCCAGTCATTTTTAAGACAATTTAAAAAAAATTGTTTAAACGCTTTCTCCCCCTCTTACCGCCACCACTGTACCCTCAGTGTCAGATCTAGGCCGGGTATAAAACGTGTGGCTGCATACGGGCCGCCCCTATCTTTATTAAACATTTTATACTCACCGAGATAGCTCCGCCTCAGCATCGGGTTATTAAACCCGTTACCTGCGAACAAGAAAATGTCGTCTTAGCATGTTCCGGGACTCAAACGGGATAGATATCCGTGTCGTTTCTGACTTAGATAGGCAACAGAGAAAATTTTAATGAAAGACTAAATTGAAAGTAATGATTAATTACTAATCATGTAATTTACGTCGATCAAACAGCGTAATAAACGAATCAATGCTAATTTTCAAAATGGATGTCACGACAAAAGAACTATAATCATAACAACGAAACCGCAATTGTGTACATCAAAGCGGTAGGACAGGTCTATTGGCCATCGTTATTACGATATCAAACGTCAAAGTATAATCGGCTTTCGTTGTTAGTGAGTGTGCGCGGTAGTGAGTAGGCCAAGTTCTGTAGAAAAAATTGTTTGCCGATATTACACTGGGAGTTAGTGTGTTAAAAATTAAAGTGACGCGTAAGAACATGCACCTAAGGGTACATTACGATATACCTTGATAACTTTAACGCCAAACAATGAGTAATTAGATACTGTAATACAATTAAGAATTTGATAACCGATACTAAACTTCTCCTTCGAGCCCATTTACATTAAAATGATTTAAAAGATTATTAATCCACTTAGCCAAACAAGAAAAACATTGTCATTAAGTGAAATGAGAAATTATCAATAACCAATAATTTACCAAGTGAAGGAGATAATTAAATTAAGTCTCAGAATTGTGCTACGAAAGGTTTGTATTGCTTTTTACAAGCTTTTATTTAACTTGCAATGTATGTTTGTATGTGCGGGCTAAATCTTACAACTCAATTTTTCAGGCAAAGATTTTTTTTTGGGTTGACTGGTAGAGAATGCCTACGCGGCATTAAGTTCGCCTTTTGTACTTTATTTTTATATTGCGCAATAAAGATTATGTAAATAAATAAATATATTTTCCAGTTCCACTAAAGAATATTTTATCTCATCATCATCATCATCCTAGCCTTTTTCCCGATTGTCTCAGGGTCGGCTTCCCAAACTAAAGAATATTTTATCTATTATTTTTATTTTGTACAATACTTGGCCCACCGTTTACAAGCACTCATGTGATTGAATTGAATTGATGGACGGCTTCACTACCATATTTGTCAGAAAAACCGGTAGTCATGTTGTCTGCAGCTATATTTCATACAATATTTTTCCCATGTCTTACATTTGGGTTGGCTCCTACCCCTATAAAGTTGGCAATGGATTATTTCACTCATAGGGATGTGAAAACTATATGCTTGTTGACTTGTGAAGATGATTTATGTAAGACATCCAAATTACTTTGTAACACTCGTAGTAATAGAAGCTTAGGATGGAAAGCAAAAAAAAACTTTACTGTGCTACAATAATAAAAACCGGCCAAGTGCGAGTCGAACTCGCGCACGTAGAGTTTTTTTAAATTGCTCCGATCCCAAAGTAAGTAGCTTAAGCACTTGTGTACATATATACAAATATAAACACCCAGACACGGAACAAACACAAGGGTTCATCACACGAATATTTGTCCCGGGAGGGACGAACCATCCCAGAGGGTCACTCCCAATATCAATTGAGCCAGCGAGCTAGTCGCACCATTGACTAGATCTAGATTTTAAGCGTTTGTCGGGAAAAAAGTGCGCATTTGAGCACTGGTACCCCTTTGACATTTATTTATTTTGTTTTAGTATTTTTGTTGTAGCGGCTACGGAAATACGTAACATGTACAAAACTCAACTGTCTAGCTATTATGGTTCTTGAGGTAAAGCCTGGTGACAAACAAACGGACGGACGAACAGAGAAGTCTTATGCTTCAGTTTTTACCCTTTGAATACGGGACCCTAATTATAAGAAATAATATTAGAATATAAATTTTAAAATTTCTATTACAACCTAATGTAAATTTGATACACTAAATAGAATTACAGCTTAATTTGATTTTTATTTCAGGGACCAAAGGTTTTACAAAATGTGCTGCTGAGAAACATATCAGTATTTCTGTTGTAAAAAATGGCGAGTTATTGTACACGAAATTGAAGTATTGTTTGCGACAAAGATACCACTCGATAGGGGTACTCATAGATACGAATTGTCCTATGTTTAATCAAGTCATGTATTATGTAAGTATTTCATTAATTTAGTGTTTCCGAGCTGATAAATTATAATTTAAAAAAAAGAAGTAATAGAACACAACGACCCATCATCTTTTGCTCCAAGCCACCCTCACCTGCCAGTGTTGCATCCTGCTAAATGACAAACGAGGCTCTAGCAACCGACTGGTGGTGGTATAACCATCACGATTGATCGCATAACCCATTTAAAAATACCACAAGTTACTGATACCACAGGCCGATTACGGACAGCAGCGTCAACGGAGCCAGAAACAAAGAAAGTCACCAAAATTATAAATAAGTAAATATCAGACAACATCACATACATTGCTCTAATCCCAAAATAAGTAGCTTAAGCACTTGTGTTAAGGGTATCACAACAACGAAGGTACCACAAATAAATACTTAAATACAAATATAAACACCCAGACACGGAACAAACACAAGTGTTCATCACACGAATGTTTGTTACGGGTGGGAATCGAGCCCACGACCCTTGGTTCAGAAGGCAGGGGTCACTACTAATTGAGCCTCCGAGCCAGTCTAAAAGAGGTCAGAAAAGATTTTGATTGTGAAGTTATATAGTAATTTGTTACTTTTTTTAGGCGTCAAATAACAGCTTATTGGACTCAACTCATAAGTGGCTGATTATAAATAGAAACACCAGTATTTCAGAATTTCTTAATGACTCAACAGATAATGCGGATATTCAAAACGTGTTGGGTGAACTAAATATAAGTGTCGATGCAGATATTATTCTGGCAACAGAACAAGGTAAACTATTTTGCCTTGCATTTTTAGGGTTCCGTTTTTTAAGATTTGGCTACGGAACCCATATAGATTCGTCATGTCTGTCCGTCCGTATGTCACACACACGTACGTATGGGGTATCTATGGATAGGTCTTCAAAAATGATATTGAGGTTTTTAATATAATTTTTTTCTAGACTGAATAGTTTGCGCGAGAGACGCTCCCAAAGTGGAAAAAAGTGTCCCAAAAACTTCTAGCCTATGGACGCCTGCAACACCAGGGGCGTCACACGCGGGTTGCCCACCCTACCCTCTGGCTGTCGATTCAGCACACCACGGGCTCCAGAAACCTTACTCACTGACAGAAACACGACCCAGAGGTCATTTAGCTGCGGTATTCTATAAACTAGAGGTACTTCCCCGTGTGGGCGGCTCAGTTTGAATGTCTGTATCTCGCATCCATCTGGCAGCAACCATATTGTCTTTTTCGTGGGGAATTACTTTACACGTACACTAAGGCACTGGGTATGGGACAACTGGGGGTCACTCCTATCTAGCGGAGAATACCCACTAAACCCGACGGTGTGTGTAGGGTAGGCACAGCAGTGGACGGTGTTACTCAACCTTATGGACCCATTTTTTACTCTTGAGCTAATAAATAAATGTTTAATTTTATCAAACTTTGCAGAACGCTACCTTCATCTGTTTCTGCTTAGCCCAATGGTTGACTGGTTGAGAACGCCTATGGGGCATTAAGTCCATCTTTTGTATACTATTTCTTTTGTGCAATAAAGATTAAATAAATAAATAAATATAATATTATGTAAGGGAGCGACCTATCACCTTTTCGCTCCAAGCCATCCACACCTGCCCGTGGTACATCCTGCCGAACAACAAACGAGGCTCTGGCAACCGACTGGTGGCGGTAAAACCATCACGAAAGAAGGCGTAGCTAAATACCACAGGCCGATGACGGGCAGCAGCGTCACCGGAGCAAGAAGTTACGCCCTGCGATCGCCAACCCGCCTGCCCAGCGTGGCGATTATGGGTATATCCTCCAGATGTTTGCCCTGTGGCGAACAACTGGAGAGGCCTATGTCCAGCAGTGGACTGTGATAGGTTGATGATGATAATATTAGTGTGAAAACTGTAAAGCTGTAGAATAAATGATGACAGTAATTTTAACTACCTACATTTCGTTGCCAGATAACCAACAATACACATTACAAGATATGTTCAATTTCGGAAAAGTCCAAGGTGGGGATTTAATAGTGACTACATTAGCAATATGGTCACTGGAAACTGGTAAGTTTTACCAATTAAAAATAATATAAGAAAAAAAAGGAGAAACTTTTACCCAACTATGTTTCAGGTTTCAACTACAATTTAAATGAATACAAATACTATAGACGATGGAATTTTCGACAGTGGCCGCTGAAAATGATTAGTGTTGTGAGTATTATACAATTAACGAAATGCCATACTTCCGGCTGAGAAGCTGAATCTTCAAGAAGTTTTGAAGTTGACTGTTACCATATCCACAGGAAAAATAGGCCGTGATTTGTATTATTTTCCATCAAGGCAAGAAATAGCTATTTCCATAATATGACCTGAACAACTTGATCATCAGATCACCAGACAAAGTCATCTGTATTGTGCATTGTTTTTTAGGATAATTTTTATCACATAGTTCGTAAAGACATTCAACATAAATAGTTTGTAGAGCCCTCGTAATTCCAGAGAAGAGGCTAATGTTATTTTAAATGTACTTCTATTATTGAAGCGGAAACGATAAATACCATTTTTTTAACCGACTTCGAAAAAGGAGGAGGTTCTCAATTCGTCTGTATGTATAATATTTTTTTTTATTTTTTTTTATGTTTGTTCACCGTTATTTCCGTCAATTATGGATGGATTTCAAAAATTTTTCGACAGTTCGACAGAGGACACTTCCGAGGTGGTCCCATTATCACCAAGTCAGAATCTGATGATGGGATCCTGGAGAAATTGAGGGCAACAACCGAAAATTGTATGCTCATATGGTGTTTTTGTTACGTAATTATATTTCACTCAGGTATATGCTTCCGGGCGTCAACATCTGGTGCTGATGATGAAGCCACAGAACTCCTTAACGGTTAGGAGTTAGGGGACAGTACTGACATTGGTCGATATTAAAGTAGGTAGTAGTATGTACTTATGCAGGGCTAATAGGGCAGGTGATTTGGACAAGTGATTTGCTTGATTCTAGATCGCAAAGTCTTCACTTGACTTAAAGCTAATTTTTTCATTCCTAAGTAAAACTCTTAAGGACATTAATTAGCCTTTATTCAAGTTCACAGCACATTAACGCAACTAAAAATAGAGAAATAAAATTATTTAAAAAAAAAATTAAACCGACTTCGAAAAAAACACAAACGACCAAAACTAAAAAGCGATAAATAACGTAAGTAATTCCATCCTTAATACATAATTATTTAAATATCACAATTATCACTTATTTTTGAAGTCGGTGCCAAACAAATAAATACCTATATTGTCGTGTTTGCCGGCCGCGCGCGTCATACAACAACAGTCTACGTTAGGTACCGAGAGGCTGGCACCGACTTCAAAAATAAGTGATAATTGTAATATTTAAATAATTATGTATTAAGGATGGAATTACTTACGTTATTTATCGCTTTTTAGTTTTGGTCGTTTGTGTTTTTTTCGAAGTCGGTTTAATTTTTTTTTAAAAAATAATTTTTAGTATCGTAATAGTGTTTAACCTTTTTAGGTATCACCAGCTCCGAAAATATTCGACCCTAAAATCCTAACTGACAGAAAGCCAGCACAGGAAGTAGCTACCATCACCAAAACTGGAGCAACTATACTAGAAGTGATTTCTGACATGCACAATCTGAGGTACCGATTCATTTTGTATAAGTACTTTAGCGGAGAGCTCGCTGATGAATGTTTTACGGATATAAATGAATGTACTTAGAACGCAGACGCACTGTATCGGACATGAGTCTGCTGTTCGACATTCTGCATAGCAGGGTAAATTGTCCCGAATTGATATCAAAAATTTCATATAGTACTCCTAAATATCGCACACGCAATACAGGGATGTTAAGTATGCCATCACATCGCACTAACTATTTAGAAAATTCTACACTCTGGCGTATCATTCATAACTACAACACGAATTTTAAAGATATTGATCCCTTTCAGATGAACAAAAAACAATTTAAAAGTGAAATCATTAAATCGTTATAAACTCTAACTATGATTAGGAAGTGAACAAAGATGGGGGAACTGGTTAATAACATTAATTCAATTAAATTAAAATAATTATAATTCAAAAATGAAATGCTATTTATTCATTAATTAAACAAATAAGGTATATATAATAAATATTTTTATTTTGTTATTATTATTATTTATTATGTAGGTATGTCTGAATTTAATGTGTTCTTGACTAAGCGTAACTATTTGTTAATTTTAGGAAAATCTGTTATTGGCCTTATTATTGTGTAACACTATTTAATCGCTATATTGTAAACGCTGTTGATTTTCTAATAAATAAATAAATAAATAAATACTCGTAATATACGCATGTGTTGCAAAACTTTCGCAATACACATTTCTAGGGAACCACTACGCTGTCAACCAATCAGTGCCACTATGCTATGCTTTTTAATATGTAACCATGGCTTTCAGGAAATTGTAATTAGGTCTAAAGTAGGTAATATTATACGTAGTAATGACTTTATGATTACAGATACATTCATTCAATAGCAGACAGATGGATAAGCGACTTTAAACTCAACAATTCTGAGGTAAAACAAAAAACATTCACATCCCCTGTACGAGTATACCTGGCACCATCTTTTTTGGCCCTATCATACCATTTATAAACCTCAGAGAGGTTTTGGAAGTTTTATTTTTTATTTAATCACTATTTCACTAGAGTAGAGAATATATGTACCTACCGGTATTAATGCCGTATTTCATTCCTGTAACTCAACCATTGGGCCAGCCAGAAAACTCGTATTTGTATCTAAAGTGCCCTTATTTCGACACTTCTTCGGATAAACGAGTTAACAGTTTTAGTAAGAGAAATTTTTATTTCTTGCTCATTTCATTGTAGGCAGTAGTGGCATCTTCACTGTACTACAAGCAACAGGACATTTCGCCATTAATCCGTCTTATGGCAGATATGCTTGATAAGCTAGATTTCGTGCATACACCAGTAACTGCTATCGAGTAAGTATTTTTTGTGTATTCTTTCATCATGATCTGCTTAGCGCAGTCCACAGCTGGACATAGGCCTCTCCTTAGAAGCTTTACCTATCGCCACGCTGGGCAGGCAGGTTGTCGATCGCAGGACGTAGCTTCTAGCTCCGCTGAAACTACTGCCCGTTAACAGTCTGTGGTATTTAGCTACGCCTTCTATCGTGATGGTTATACCGCCACCAGTCGGTTGCCAGAGCCTCGTTTGTTATTCGGCAGGATGCACCACGAGCAGGTGAGGATGTGGTGGTCACTTACATCCCAAAGGCAGGCTGATGATGATGATAATGGTCTTTCTATCTATGTTTCAGGACACGATACTATTACCGTATTCCAACTTATGGTGCTGGTAAGTTTGAGAACCAGTTTCTGCGCCCTTTGAGCACCGGTGCCTGGATGTCAGTGATTGCGGTGACGTCACTCTGCGCTTTAGCCCTGCTGCTGTCAGCCAAGCTGGAGCGAAGACCATCCTCTGGCCAGTACGCGGTGTTCTCTGTAATAGCTTCGATTTGCCAGCAATGTATGTTAAACGATGATGAATTTAATAACATTAATATTGAATATACTTCATTAACCGACTTCTTTGTTCTTCTCTGAATGCAATATTCTATTTGTACCTTTGTAAAGCGACCGATAGCGGCATCCAAATCGCCAGGTTTTGGGCTGGTTCCGATTGAGGTGAGGTACCATTGACTCGAGAAGAAGAAGAGAAGAAGAAGAAGAATATTCTATTTAATGACTCGATATAATAATATGTACTTATTATCAAAAAAAAATGCTAGTAATTTATACATGCTAACATTTTTTGGGACGTAAGGGAGCGACCTATCACCTTTTCGCTCCAAGCCAACCTCACCTGCCCGTGGTGCGTCCTGCCGAATAGCGAACGAGGCGCTGGCAACCGACTGGTGGCGGTATAACCATCACAAATTGAAGGCGTAGCTAAGTACTACAGACCGATGACGGGCAGCAGCGTCACCGGAGCGAGAAGCTACGCCCTGCGATCGCCAACCCGCCTGCCCAGCGTGGCGATTATGGGCAACTCCTCCTCAATGAAAATGCAACCTAAGCCACGGCCCCCAGTTCCCGGCGGCCCCGCTATTCCTGGTCACGGTGGCGACCACGGTAACGGCGGGGCGGGGGGTGCTAAAAATCACCGGGCTACGGCAGGCCACCACACCACATTGACCCTGGCGACATACAACGGCCGCACTTTGAGGCTTGACTCGCATCTGGCGCAGTTGGAGGTGGAATTGGGAAAAATTAGGTGGCACGTACTAGGGTTATGCGAAGTCCGAAGAGAGGGGGAGGACACCGTAACCCTAGACTCAGGCCACCTCCTGTACTTCCGAGAGGGAGACAAAAAATCCCAAGGTGGCGTGGGGTTTCTGGTGAATAAGTCCCTCTCCGACAACGTGGTGGAAATGTCCAGTGTGTCGAACAGGGTAGCGTACCTTATCATAAAGCTCACCGAGAGGTATAGCCTCAAGGTGGTGCAAGTGTACGCACCGACCTCGTCACACTCGGATCATGAAGTGGAGGAAATGTTCGATGACATATCGAGGGCCCTCCACTTCACTACCAAGGCCCACTACAATGTCGTGATGGGGGACTTCAACGCTAAAGTGGGAGTACAGACTTGCAGCGAATCGGTAGTAGGATCCCATGGTTTTGGAGTCAGAAATCATAGGGGGCAGATGCTCGTCAACTTTCTCGAGCGTGAGGGGCTCTTCTTGATGAATTCTTTCTTCAAGAAGAAGCCCCAAAGAAAGTGGACGTGGCAAAGCCCTGACGCTATGACAAGGAACGAGATTGACTTTATCATAGCGGACAGCCGGCATATATTCAGAGACGTCTCCGTGATCAACAGGTTTAACGCCGGTAGCGATCACAGACTTGTCCGAGGCTCTCTGAATATCGACCTTAGAGTCGAACGCGTCCGCTTGATGAAGTCAAGACTCCGGCCTACTCTGCTCCAAAGCTTGGCAGGATCTGAAAAGTTTCAGTTAAACCTGGAAAGCCGATTCGCTGCCGTGGAAACCACAACTGACGTTAACCAGAACCTCGAAAATGTGGTTCGAGTCCTCAGGGAGGAAGGGACGAGATTTTGCAACATGCGGCGTATGGGTAAGAAGTCGAAACTTTCCGAAGAAACCTTAGGGCTAATGAGGCAACGACGTGAAGACCCACCCGTCACTTCGTCAGGAAAACGGACTCTAAACCGAGAGATCAATAAACTCGTACGACGCGACCTCCGACGCTTCAATACTCTTTTGATCGAAAGAGCTATTGAGCAAAATCGGGGGTCTAAGGTGTTCGTACAATCTCTTGGAAGAAGCCACCTGACTAAGCTGACCACAGCAAGTGGAGAAGTCGTTGCATCCAAGCCGGCGGTTCTTTCGGAAGTAGAAGACTTCTACGGCCGGTTATACGCTTCGCATGCATCTCGACCTGATCCCGAAAATGAGGATACTAGAGCCACATTAACACGCCATTTCACCGAAGACTTGCCAGAAGTCAGCATTGACGAAATCGAGATCGCTCTTGGGCAGCTTAAAAATGGAAAAGCCCCTGGAGAGGATGGCGTTACAACAGAGCTCATAAAGGCCGGAGGTAAACCCGTACTGAGGGAGCTCCGAAAGCTTTTTAACGCTGTCCTATTTGAAGGGAGAACTCCGGAGGCGTGGACTAGGAGTGTGGTTGTCCTGTTCTTCAAAAAGGGAGACAAAACCCTATTGAAGAACTATAGACCCATTTCCCTTCTAAGCCACGTCTATAAGCTGTTCTCAAGAGTGATCACGAACCGTCTTGCGCGAAGACTCGACGAATTCCAACCGCCGGAACAGGCTGGGTTTCGGAGCGGATACGGCACCATAGACCACATCCACACAGTGCGGCAGATTATACAGAAGACCGAAGAGTATAATCAGCCCCTGTGTCTAGCATTCGTGGACTATGAGAAGGCCTTTGACTCGGTTGAAACCTGGTCTGTTCTGGAGTCCCTGCAGCGATGCCAAGTAGATTGGCGATACATCCAAGTGATGAGATGTCTCTATGAAGCCGCCACCATGTCCGTCCAAGTACAGAATCAGCAAACAAGGCCTATACCGTTGCATCGGGGAGTGAGACAGGGGGATGTCATTTCCCCGAAACTGTTCACTAATGCAATGGAGGATATGTTCAAGACGCTGAACTGGAAAGGACGTGGCATCAACATAAATGGCGAATACATCTCTCACTTGCGATTTGCAGACGACATCGTCATAATGGCAGAATCGCTGCAGGACTTAAAACAAATGCTGAATGAACTGGCTGCCTCCTCTATGCGCATCGGCCTACGGATGAACTTGGACAAAACCAAGGTCATGTTCAATGAACATATTCTACCGGAACCGATTGCAGTACACGGCGCCGTCCTCGAAGTTGTTCAAAAATATGTATACCTCGGGCAGACACTGCAGTTAGGTGGAAACAACTTTGAGGACGAGGTGAATAGGAGAATTCAGCTAGGCTGGGCAGCGTTTGGGAAACTACGTCGAGTCTTCACATCGTCGATCCCACAGTGCCTAAAGACGAAAGTCTTCGATCAGTGCGTCCTACCGGTTATGACATACGGAGCCGAAACGTGGACACTCACGGTACGGCTAGTCCACAAGGTAAAGGTCGCTCAGCGAGCTATGGAAAGGGCTATGCTCGGCGTCTCTCTGCGGGATCGAATCCGAAACGAGGTGATCCGGCAGAGAACCAAAGTCACCGACATAGCTCAACGGATTAGTAAGCTGAAGTGGCAGTGGGCTGGCCATATTAGCCGCAGAACCGATAACCGTTGGGGTAAACGAGTTCTGGAGTGGAGACCGCGTCTCGGCAAACGTAATGTAGGACGCCCTCAGGCCAGGTGGAGTGACGATTTGCGCAGGACGGCTGGCAAGTGCTGGATGCGAGAGGCCCAAAATCGATCATGGTGGCGAACATTAGGAGAGGCCTATGTCCAGCAGTGGACTGACACGGGCTGATGATGATGATGATGATGAACATTTTTTGTATCAAGTCATCCAACAATTTCTCAGACATAAAAAAATGCATAGACATGCTCTTCTAGTCCCAGCATTAAATCGCATTAATTTTACAGTTTTTGAAGAGAACACGATTACTACAACAAGAGTCTCTGCCGGTGAGTTTACTGAATGTCTTGTGTTTATTCTGTATCTGTTTCAAAATTGAAAGAAAGAAAGTTTATTCAGTGACTTACATAGGATAACACAATAATTATTACAAGTAAACACAATAAAATGTCTTCGGTGACAAAATGCTCAGCGTTTACGCGGCGTCAAAAGACGCCGTGACGCTGGTCTTCCGCTATATAGGAAATTGGACAAGTCTTTAGAAGTGGTAACGGTCGAAAAGTATATCATTTGTACTATATTATCTAGAATTATTATTTAAAAAAAATTAAACCGACTTTAAAAAAAAACACAAACGACCAAAACTAAAAAGCGATAAATAACGTACGTAATTCTATCCTTATTACATAATTATTTAAATAAGTATTACAATTATCACTACAAATTGTGTTGCAAATAAATTTATTTTATTTCATTTCCATTATTCTTCCAGCCCGTAAACTAACCATACTCGTGACTGGTATTGCATGTGTGCTTATCTATAACTACTACACCAGCAGTGTAGTCAGCTGGCTTCTGAACGGACCCCCTCCTTCCATCAACTCCTTGGAAGAACTGCTGGACAGCCCCCTCGAACTGATCTTTGAAGATATTGGGTACACGAGGTCTTGGCTGCAGGTACGATTGGTGACTATTTATAAGTTGTCTTAAGTATAGACTCATATAGATGAGTAAAGATATTTTTAGTTTGAGTTTGATCTGATCTTGGACAATCTCTCTCTACACAGTTTTAACAGATTTTGTGCCACAGACAATATGACATTAGAATCACGTGGTCTCTGGCTTCAAAAAACCTTATTCATTTAAACGAAGGCCATATAACACATCAAGACATGCCAAGACATGCCACGCTGGGCCACACATCGCCATCTAGCCCCAAACTAAGCCGAAGCTTGTACTATGGGTGCTAGACAACTAATAAACGTACTTTATATACTTTTTTTTATAAATAAATACATATTATACATAGAAAACACCCAGACCAATACAAACAGATATGTTAATGAACACAAATGTTTGTATTGTGCGGGAATCGAACCCACGACCCTTGGCTCAGAAGTCAGAGACTATCAAATGAGCCATCGAGCCCGTCAAAACATCAGTTCTTACAAAGTACTTAATTCCAACCATATTTCCCAACTCCAAATTATTACTACTATTTCAGACTCCAAGCTATTACTACAATAGGAGAAATGCAGAAATAGAAGACGAGCTTAGAAAGAAGAAGGTATTCAATAAAAAAAAGGATGCGCCGCTACTTAAGTCTATTGAAGAAGGGATCTGGATGGTCAAAGATGGTGGTCAGTATGAATAAAATATAGATAGACATAATAAGTTCGAGTTCTGGAGTGGAGACCGCGTCTCGGCAAACGTAGTGTAGGACGCCCTCAGGCCAGGTGGAGTGACGATTTGCGCAGGACGGCTGGCAAGTGCTGGATGCGAGAGGCCCGGGACCGATCGAAGTGGCGAGCATTAGGAGAGGCCTATGTCCAGCAGTGGGCTGATGTGGGCTGATGATGATGATGATAATGATGATGAGACATAATAATATACTGTTTCTTGCACACCATAAGATTGACTTAATAATAGGTATAATAGACATTTGGTACAATTTAGGATGTATAAGACCTCCTAAATTGTACACGTGATGTCATCCAGGCAGTCTTTGGATAATCTGCGAGCAGTCTTTCCGAACAGCTACGACTTGGGAGCCTTCAAGAAACGAGCGTACCTACTCCTATTTAAAAGGCCATCAGCGACCCCAATACTCGATTTGAGCTGCGGGTCCATGGGCAGTGTCGACGGCTTACCTTCAAGCATAACATTTGCTCGTCCACCGCCTCTTGCATAAAAAAAAATATCACAGATATGATTCAAAATGATCTGTAATATTTTGCCTTAGAAAACTGTTGCCGGCCTCTGCTCCTTCAGTGGAAATTGAGCCTAAGAGTTCGAAAGACCAAAACGAATAACTGGATGACGCGATATCCCTATTTTCTTCTCAGGGTTTGCTTACCACACTGAGGTGGATAATGCCAACAGACTCATATCGAGGACGTTCACACAAAGCGAGCTCTGTGAGTTAGGCTCCCTTCAATCCATGGAGAAAGCGTTGCTGTACACTTGTCTACAGAAAAACAGCCCTTATACGGAGTTCTTTACTTGGAGGTATAGTTTACTTATTCCTAGTTCACCGTTAAGCTTAAAATTTTCTTATGACTGAATTTTACCGGTATATCGGTAAATTTCCAAGGAGACAGGCCAAATACGCAGGTATAACAGATATTAAAGTGAAATAAAAGAAAGAAAGAAGTGCTCAAGTACGTGAACTACAGAAATGCGCTCTCCGTTACCTCACTCCCATAACTATAAAACGATTGATCGACCGACAAGACCGGAGAGAGATCAGCCGGAAGACTAACGGCTGTTTTCCGCTGGGGCTGCTACTAAGTAATTTCATTAAAGAAAAACCCAGTAAATATTTTTGACCCTATCCGAGATTCGAAGCTGGGTGCTCTGGAAATGGACTGGTGTCTCTATAACCATCACGATTGAAGGCGTCACTAAACACCACAGGCCGACGCCGGGCAGTAGCGTCATCAGAGCGAGGAGCTACGCTCTGCAATTGCCAACCCGCCGGCCCAGCGAGGCGATTATGGGCTAAGCCTCTAGATGTTTGCCCCAAGTGGCGAACCTGCAGAGGCCTATGTCAAGCAGTGAACTGCGATAGGCTGATGATGACCTAACTCTTTACAGTTTAATGAGGCTATACGAGCGTGGCATAGTGAAATGCATTCAGCAACGCACGGCTTCGCCCCCAGTCCAGTGTGAAGGGAGTTCCCCAAGGGCGTTGGCTCTGGGTGGAGCGGCTCCAGCATTCCTGTTGCTAGCAATTGGCTATTTGCTGGCTACGGGCATCATGTTGATTGAGAGGTCAGTACTACTTTGCGATGCGAAACTCCAAAGTCTTAAACGCCGTCGGAAAATCGCTAGTCTTTCGATATTCTATCGGTGCTATTTAACTTGATTACTCTCGCCTCTTTTTGTCATCAGAGGGAAACGGTGAACAGGCACCGTTATATGGTCTTCTATAAGTTTCAAAAACTCGAACAGCACGGTTCGCCTCTATTTTCATAGTACAATCGGTCAAACTATGGAACTCTTTGCCGGACTCCTTATTCCCTGAGACTTACAATGTTCCGATGTTCAAGGCGAGGTTGAACAGGTTTTTTTCTGGATGATGAGCGCGCTCCATTTGGAGAAATAAGGAGTGAACCTTAAAAGGAGTGGCCTTGATCTTGACCACTATTTATTGGGTTTCCAAGAACAGGCTGAAGGAAGGGATGACTGCAGAAAGTTGGAGGTGTGTGGGATCATTGCCCAGCAGTGGCTGGTCAATGATCTCACTGGATATACACATCAAACACTTGATTACAATCGTTTTTTTTTTTTGACTATATGATTTTGGGAGAAGGGAGGGATCCCGTATAACTTTCGTTAAATATTTTGATGTGCATACTTATTCTTTCAGAAAAATTTGGGACAAAGAAAAGTTGAAGAAGAGCTTAGTAATACGGAAGAAAGTAAGGAAATTATTTCACAAGGAATATATGTAAATAAAAAAGAAACTTATTCATAAAAAAAAAGAAATATAGAAACAGGATACGAAATCAATTCAAGCACTTAGGTTTAGCAAGCGATTCAGCCAATTTTAATACCTGAAAGCTACTTAATAAATCTTTAATTTCCTTTGAAAAGTGTTGTTCTTATGCATATAATCCTGAAGCCTGTAGATGCAGGCTTCTCCATGCCTGTTCATGCACACAAATAACTAATAACCATCAGGCAACATCTTCCACGCACCGTGGAAGACCTCCAATTATTTTGCTCGCAAATTTCTGCCTCGTGCAACTGGTCTTTGAAATCCAAAAGAGGCAAAAAATCCGGCTTCCGGCTGCAATTTTTCCGATTGGATATGAATAATGTGAAATTAAAAACTAGCCCCATTGCATACTATCTCGTTGTACACCTGCAGAGATCATGGGAATGGCTGAAAATCAGCGCTATCCGGGACATGGTTCCTCGGACAGCACAAGCTGAGCTATCTCCCTTTGCTAGTTGTAAAGTACATACATGTTATTAGGTTAAGTTGATATAGTTGTCTAGAAATTATTATGTATCTACCCAATTAGCAATAAACATTATTTCATTCATTCATTCATTCATGACTTAGGGACCTTCAAAAAGCGAGCCTATAGATTTCTCAAGGGCAGGCAACGCACCTATGACTCCCCTGGTGTTGCGGTGTCTATGGGCTGAAGTGATCACTTACTATCAGGTGGGGATGTAAGGGAGCGACCTATCACCTTTTCGCTCCAAGCCATCCTCACCTGCCCGTGGTGCATCCTGCCGAACAACAAACGAGGCTCTGGCAAACGGACTGGTGGCGGTAAAACCATCACGATAGAAGGCGTAGCTAAATACCACAGGCCGATGACAGGCAGCAGCGTCACCGGAGCAAGAAGCTACGCCCTGCGATCGCCAACCCGCCTGCCAAGCGTGGCGATTATGGGTATATCCTCCAAAGATTGCCCTAGGTGGTGAACAACTGGAGAGGCCTATGTCCAGCAGTGGACTGCGATAGGCTGATGATGATGATGACTATCAGGTGACTTTCAGGCCCGTTTGGCTCCTCTATCATAAAAAAAAACTATCAAACCTACTACCTACCATATTCAAAACATCCTACACTTTTACGTCATAAAACTTATCCGCTCCATTACCATTTTAATGCCTTTGAACCAAATCGCTGTGATACACAAAATATCCACAGGGGCACGGTAGGCCGTTTTCAATCAACTTCTGGCTAACAGCCACGGATTACCATGCTCCCTATTAAAATAAATCTGGATTTAACAAGTCAACCTGCTGATGAGTCGTTTGGCAGAGTCGAGGTTGCGTAAGAGATTCTGTAAATTGGATGTTGTTTACATAATCAGATTTATATAGTAACTTAATTAAGAGAGGTAGGGCATAGCGAATCTTCGCTCGAATTGAGCTGCCCGTCCGGGGAAGGACCTCCACCCTACAGAATACCGCAGCCAAATGACCTCCGGTTCGTGTTTCTCCGGAGCTCGTGGGGGGTTAGGGTTGGGCCGGCATGGCAGTAGCAACTGACAGGTAACTAACCAGTTACTTGCCAGTTGTCACAGCGACTTGGGCTTCTCTGTCGCTTTCCATCAAGAGTAGGGAAGCCATTATGTCAAGATACTATAAAAAAAAATTCGAGTAGAATATGTCGTAGAATTATTAAAAAAATCAAATCTCCGCGAAAATCCTAGACCATATTTAGATTCTAAGAATAAACAAATTTCTTAATCATTCATGCCGTGTTCAGGATCAATTTGTATCTTATATTTATTAGGTCGACATAATGGCTTCCCTATGCCCTTGATGGTAAGCGAAAGGCAAGCCCAAGTCGCTGTGATAACGTGCCCGTTACGTAGTAACAAAACCCCCACGAGCGCCGGAAATCCTACTCACCGGCAGAAACACGACCCGGAGGTGAATTACATGGGGTATTCTATAGGGTGGAGGTCCTTCTCCGGATGGGCGGCTCAAATCGGGCTAAACTAAAAGGTTCAAATCCTATGTTATTGAGTATTTTTATAAAAAATAAATCCGTGGCAGTTTCGTAGTCAAAATTGGACGGTAATTACGCCCCCTTACTACGTTAAGGCTTAATTTCTATGCCTGATCTCTCTCCAGACGTTTTTATACAAATAATATTCTTTTTTATACCAGTCAGTACTTTGGCAAACTAGCCTACGCCCTGCCTAAAGTTGAGCGGTTACCGCAGCCTATGGGCGTCAACACCAAAGGCATCGCACGCGCATTGTCGGACCTTTATAAACCTTTTCACAGCCTTTTGAAGCACCCCATCGACCCCAGCTGAAACAAAAACATGATACTAAAATTCCAAATTCATTCTTAGTTTCACAAGCCCCTGAGCAAAATAATCGGAGCATCCGGGCGTTCGGGACCTCAAACCAAGTGTTCATTGCTATTCAGACTAGTGCCGTTGTCCTCAAATCCATATCACAATGCAAATTACGCCGAACTAGGGTCACCAAACTATAAAATCCAGTATAGGACGCTATACCACTGTAGACGTAAAAGTTTCTTTAGTAATTTCCTTTTCTTTTCTTTTGTTGTTTCCAAATAAAGTCCATATATGTATTACTTAAAGAAAGCTTATTTTACAATAATGTCATATTAAAATTACTAGGCTATTTGAGTTCAATATTTTTCGTTACTGTGGCTCGAGTAATAAAAAAATCATAGGAGTTCCAATAACTTGAAGCGTCCTACAACTTTGCTTTACTAATAAATACTCACCCTATCTTCACCAAAAAGAAAGCACATAAAAACTCAGAAATCACAGCGCTATGGTCTCACTAGCTACCAGCACAATATTGGGCGAGCCCGAATTGGTAATATACGGCCGGTAAGGTCGGAATTCCCGCGTCGGATCACCGGCTAATCTACGTATAGTGCGTGACGATGCGTCGTCGCCGCAAGGGAAATTAGTCCGTGTGAGCATACCTGAGGCCCACTGGAGAATATATAGGAGGTATCGTAGACAAATTCCCAAAAATATTGGAGACATTTTCCTTTGGCGGATAACCGAATTGAAATGCTGATAGCTTTAGGGAGTTGTGGCAACCCTAATAATATAAATCGTGATACCCAATAGATGTTAGTATTTTGCGGGAAATACGCATATGGTTTTTAAATTAATATGACTGACTCGATGGCTCATTTGGTAGTGGGCACTGCTCTCTGAGCCAAGGGTCGTCGGTTCGATTCCCGCACAGTACAAACATTTGTGTTCATGAACATGCCTGTTTGTATTGGTCTGGGTGTTTTCTATGTATAATATGTATTTATTTACAAAAAAAAAAGTATCTAAGTAAGTTTATCAGTTGTCTAGTACCCATAGTACAAACTTCGGCTTAGTTTGGGGCTAGGTGGCGCTGTGTGGCCCAGCGTGGCATGTGTTGGTTTATTTTATTTAATTATTTTAATTTATTTAATTTAATAATCTATCTAAAATTTTGCGACTACGTCAAATATTTTTACACTTAGCCCAAAGAATGAATTACCAGTTATTCGAACACTGAGACAGGGACGTGCATATAAAAAAAATTGATAGGCTAACCTAACCAAACTGTACGAATGTTATCTTTACCCACAAAATGGGGGCTACCTGTGTTTTTTGTGTGTTACCCAATAGTCGAAACCAATGTTTTTTTACTTCATGACTTGGTCACTAGTTCTAGTACTCAACCCAGCAAGTCCTAATGCAATTAGGTGGGTAACAGCGGCGTTGGGGCGGTGGGGCGGAGGGACGGGGAGGAGGGGCGGTCGCACGCAGACTCATTACACACATTACTTCCAGGGCGCGTTTGTCCTTCATGTTGTGGTCGCGGCGAGCTGGGAACACCGATGTAGAGTCGTGGATGAGGCTAACAAGGATTAAATAAATGTATAACCCAAGACATGCCACCCTGGGCCACACATCTAGCCCCAAACTAAGCCGACGTTTGTATTATGAGTACTAGACAACTATAAACTATATTGAAGAGAGGTAGGGCATAGCGAATCTTCGCTCGAATTGAGCCGCCCGTCCGGGGAAGGACCTCCACCCTATAGAATACCGCAGTCAAATGACCTCTGGGTCGTGTTTCTGCCGGTGAGTAGGGTTTCCGGAGCTCGTGGGGGGTTAGGGTTGGGCCGGCATGGCGGTGGCAACTGACAAGTAACTGACCAGTTACTTGCCCGTTGTCACAGCGACTTGGGCTTCTCTTTCGCTTTCCATCAGGCGTAGGGAAGCCATTATGTCGAGCCACAATAAAAAAAAAAAAAAAAAAAAAAAACTAGATACGCCGCAATAACGCCGTGTCTGGTCTTTTCGTTTTGTGTATTACTATTTGTTTTTTGTTTTAACTTTTTATGTATTTTTGTCTTCTTTTTTCTTTCTATGTATTTTGTCTGGGAGGATGTAAGGGAGCGGCATGTCATCATTTCGCTCCAAGCCAACCTCACCTGCTCGTGGTGCATTAGCCGAATAACAAACGAGGCGCTGGCAACCGATCGGTGGTAGTATAACCATCACAATTATTGAAGGCGTAGCTAAATATCATAGACCGATGACGGGGAGCAGCGTCACCGGAGCAAGAAGCTATGCTCTGTGATCGCCAACCCGCCTGCCCAGCGTGGCGATTATGGGCATATCCTCCAGATGTTTGTCCTAAGTGGCGAATAACTGGAGAGGCCTATGTATAGCAGTGGACTGTAACAGGCTGATTATGATGATGATGTATTTTGTCTATGCCTGTAATATGTGTTTTGTCAGTAAGTTATTGTGATGTCCATTGTAATAAAGTTTTCTTATTTCTTTATCAAAGTGGCGAACAACTGGAGGGGCCTATGTCCAGTAGTGATCTGTAAATGATAATGATAGCAGGCGGGGTTTGAACTCTTGTCAGACGCCGTTCGTATCCTTGGGAGGTTCTTTAAGGGACACATCTAGCTTCTCTAGACCCTTACTCAGTCCCCCAAACGCCATGGCAAATAAGTGTTTGCGCCACTCATTAGGCTAAAAGCGTTCCCATATCGGCGGCAGTACATGACCGTTGTACATAAACACGCGTCGAAGGGGTTGCCCGCTCCTTACAGAGGGTAGAAAAAACAACCCTTAGAAAAATGGTGGAGTTGAAACGTATTGAGTGGTATGATTCTTCTTTTTTGGTTTTCTTAGTGGCTTGGTGTGTTCGCTTGAATCCGGAAGATCAGACGGTTTCCAGGGTACCCGATCATACAAAGGTAGTCCTTAAAGCGACTGCCATCTGACCTTCAGTCGTAACCCTCAGAAAGGGGAACCAGACAAATTTGGAACATGGTTAGACATTCAGAATTAAACTGGATGTGCAGGTTTCCTCACGATGTTTTCCTTCACCGCTAAGCTAGTGGTATAATTCCGCACATAGATTTTTCTTACGTGTGTGAAGCGACGATCTTACCACTAGGCTACCACGGCTATTCTTTATCCGGAAATCACTGCGACAACCCCAGTGCTGTAACCATTGTAAAAAAATTGGTCGTATAATTTTATTTTCTCTAAGGTCATTTGGTCAAATTCTGTACTAGTTCCTACCCTTTACACGACAAGCCATGTCGGTCTATAAGCCATTATTCACACGAGATTCCGCGATTACGTGCAATGGAAATTAATGACGTAGGTAACATCTGAATTTGTTGGCGAATTACGAGCAAAGCCCTGTTATGATTGAAGGTAATTAGATAAATGTTCTAGGACATGTTGACTGGCTCGGTGGCTCAATTAGTAGTGACACCAGCCTTCTTAGTTCGTCAAGTGTCACCAAAACACTGCGAGATTTTGATTCGAATCCCAATACAAAGGCATACCCGACAAAAAAAAAGGTGAACACGAAGGGTTTTTGCGGACCTGGTAGGAACCTTTTGTTGATGTAATAACCAGACTCGCTAAATCTAGGATCATGATCATAGCGGACCCTGGGCCTAGAGGCACAAACCGGGACAACGCTAAGAGGATGATGAGAATAGGCAGCCATTTCATCCCCTGGGTGTCGTAGCAGACGACTAAGGGAATATCTCCCTTTACCCTAAGTCACCACGCTTGGCAGGCGGGTTGGTGACCGCAGTAGGTTTTATCTATACTCAGGTAAACGCTGCTGCTCATTTTCTGATTCTTTTCTTTTTTTCAACTAAACATAATAGCTTCCCTACACCTGATGGAAAGGCCAAGTCGCTGTTACAACGGGCAAATAACTAGTCAGTTACCAGTCAGTTGCAACCGCTATGCCGGCTCAACCCTAACCCCCCACGAGCTCCGGAAACCCTACTCACTGGCAGAAACACGACCCGGAGGTCATTTGGCTGCGGTATTCTATAGGGTGGGGTCTGGCGGCTCAATTCGCTATGCCCTTTTTTTTTTTTGTGTTACCGGGGAAAATGCATTTAGGCATTCCCGCTGCCTGGGAGAGCAGCGGGATATGTGGGACTCATCCCGCCTCGAAGATGGAAGTGAGGCAGGAAATACCCACTAAAAACCCCGGCCCCTTCGTCATGCGCCTTAAAGGTGGTGTCGAGGGTCCTATGTATATGTCCACCAAGACATCACCGACGCAGCCTGGTCAGGACAGGCTCCAACAGGCTCCCCCTCTAGGGGGGAGTCATGGGAGTGGTCCGAAGGGTGAGCCCACTCCCATCCGACGAAGACGGGGGTCCGTGCAATGCCGGCGGCGGTGCCCCCACACCACCTACCGGCTCGACCCCGTCAGGCGGCAAAAATGTGCGATAGATTCGCCGAGTCCGGCCACCTCTGCGACGGCGGAGCGCAGGAGCGGAAGGGTCATCCTCCCGTTCTCGCTCCGCGGCCTCCTTCTGGGACATGACAGTCTCGCAGAAGGAGGACACAGCTACCCACGCTGGGCGGCTCCCCACCATGGCCGAAACGACGGTGGAGAGCGAAACAACGGGCCCTATTGTGCCGGCCAGAACGGCACGTTGCGCGGCCCATGCGGAGCACTCGACCAGAGTGTGCTCCGCCGAGTCGCGATCAGCCCCACACTCCCAACACCCCGAGGATTCCTCCCTCCCGATCCTGTGCAGATACTGCCCGAAACAACCATGTCCGGACAAAATCTGCACAAGACGGAAGGTGAGGAACCCGTGGGGGATTCGCTATGCCCTACCTCTCTTATATTTCCTTAGTTGTCTTCTATGACATCCACGGGATGAGATGGGGTGGTCCTATCTTTACTGCTGGACATAGGCCTCTCCAGCTGTTCGCCACTTAGGGCAAACACCTGAAGGATATACCCAATTACCCATAATCGCCACGCTGGGCAGGCGAGTTGGCGATCGCAGGGCGTAGCTTCTCGCTCCGGTGACGCTTCTGCCCGTTATCGGTCTGTAGTATTTAGCTACGCCTTCAATTATGATGGTTATACCGCCACCAGTCGGTTGCCAGCGCCTCGTTTGTTATTCAGCAGGATGCACCACGGGCAGGTGAGGTTGGCTTATTCTCCTTATACTCCGCGAAAAGATCGACAATATCAACATAAAAAAAGTATGTTTATGTGCAAAACGTAGCTAAGTAACATTCGGCTAAAACAGTCGTTTGCAGACATTACTTGCAATCTCATTTAGCGAAGTTCGGTCATGGCAATATTTTGTATTTTCTAAACTATAATATTATAAAGAGGAAAGATTTGATTGTTTGTTTGTTTGTTTGTTTGTTTGTTTGTTTGTTTGTTTGATACGAATAGGCTCCGAAACTACTGGACCGATTTGAATAATTCTTTCACCGTCGGATAGCTACAGTATCTGCGCTGAACATAGGCTATATTATATTTAAAAAAAAGTTAGGGATCCGTGCTAAAACTCCAATAATGTAACCCAAATTTACCAAAAAGATTTTAATCTACAAAAAAAGAAAATATCTTACATACTGACGTCTCTTGGCATCGTTCCCATAGCAACCGAAACTGTTATGACATCTAAATAAATAAATTCTAATATGAAATCGTACTTTCACGTAAAAACTACTGAAAGGATTTTGATGAAACTTTACAGGAATGTTATTTATGCATCAGATTTACACACAGGCTATAGATTACAAGGGTATCATACATTTTAGAATTTACAATTTCGGCAAAATATGTTACATACTTTTTGAAATGACCATAGATACTGTCTTTTCTTGAATTTGTCAAAGAAATTGTCATTTTGACATGACAGGTACTGACATCGAAGTAAATACGGAATTATCGGAAATTCACAACAAACAGTGATATAAATATTGGTGAACCGTCGGCTTACTTTCAGGATAAAATTCTTCGGAAAATACTATAAATGCAAATTGCTATAGCTAAAAATACGACCAACTTGAAAACACACCACCGGTGTTTCCTGCATCAATGCTGCTATCAGCTTGGAGTCTCCTCATTTAGCAACAAATCGGAACAACATTTAGGAATAGTGCACAGTCGAACAGACCTAGCATAATCCGTAAGGCACAAGGCATCCTGAATCATAGTGTCATGAAGCTCTAAGAACCAAAAAAATATGAATGCATTCTTTCAAGGTTTAGGAAGGCTCACATAATGAAAACTGCGATCTGTGCATGCATAATAAATTTTTTTCTTTTCTAATCCGATGTTATAATTTCTGTACCCTATACTATGTAATAGTATGTATGTATTTTAGCCTAATAAAATAATTTTAATTACGCATGGGTTGTAAGGGAGCGGCCTGTCATCATTTCGTTCCTAGCCAACCTCACCTGCCCGTGGTGCATCCTGCCGAATAACAAACGAGGCGCTGGCAACCGACTGGTGGCGGTATAACCATCACAATTGAAGGCGTAGCTAGGTACCACAGACCGATGGCGGGCAGCAGCGTCACCGGAGCGAGGAGCTACGTCCTGCGATCGCCAACCCGCCTGCCCAGGGTGGCGATTATGGGTATAACCTCCAGGTGTTTGTCCTAAGTGGCAAACAACTGCAGAGGCCTATGTTCAGCAGTGGACTGCAATAGGCTGATGATGATGATGACGCATGGGGTAGGGGATGCGAATTTGTGTTCGACCCACGGTTCGATGTGAGGGATCGGCCTATCATCTTTTCGCTCCAAGTCAACCTCACCTGCCCGTGGTGCATCCTGCCGAATAACAAACAAAGCGCTGGCAGCCGACTCTGGGCGGTATAACCGTCACAGATGAAGGCGTAGCTAAATATTACAGACCGATGACGGGCAACAGCGTCACCGGAGCGTGAAGCTACGCCCTGCGATCGCCAACCCAACGTGGCAATTATGGAGATCTATGTCCAGTAGTGGACTATAATAGGCTAATGATGATGAATTACGCATGTCGGAAGAAAATAGCGCTATTAAAGTAGGTATTGCTTTTTGGTCGGCATCATTATCGCTAAATCATTATTAAGGTAATTTCATGTAGGTACTAAGATGAAAAATGCTGATGAAAGATGAACAATGAAAAATGGTTTTGAGTTTACGGCAAGTAACTGGTCAGTTACCTGTCAGTTGCCACTGCCATGCTGGCCCAACCCAAACCCCCCACGAGCTCCGGTAACGCTACTCACCGGCAGAAACACGAACCATCATTTGGCTGCGGTATTCTATAGGGTGGAGGTCCTTCCCCGGACGGGCAGCTCAATTCGAGCGAAGATTCGCTATGCCCTACCTCTCTTAAAGTCATCAGTGTTTAAAAGACGTCGCTAGATATATATTTATTCATCTGAACTAACAGCTAATTGAACCTTAGCTAAGAGCAGGTGGTTCCTGAACAAAAGGCCTGAACAAGGTATTGCTTTTATGCTAACTGCATCACATATTGCGTTTGTTATGTGTCAAGCCATGTTCAGATTTCTCAGCCTTCGAATCGAATGTACCTTCATGTTGTTTCTAGCATCCATTAATTTTAGCATTGTAAGCGTGTGTATAGGTTATACCTACTAGCTTTCGCCGCACGCTCTTCGCGCGTGCGTGCTCAAGCTAGGTCTGCGACGCTGGACGCTCCGGGCTTCGCCCTACGCGGAGCTCGGCCTGCGGCCTCGCGATACGCAGCTCGGCCTGCGGCCTCGCGAAATTACTTTTAAATAATTGATTTATCCGAAGCGAAGCGAGGAGCGGGCTGCTAGTATTGTATATTGTTCAGCTCAACTTCGCGGCATAAAGTTTCATTGAATATGAATGAGGGACTTTATTTAGGAGTCAGCGATGTACGAATGTGGGGAACGTATGGAGATTCGTATGTAAGAAACGTTTGAATTTGTTATGTATACCTAGTGCCTAGCTACCCTGGGAGACGGTGATCTCGCAGAAGGAGGCGGCGGAAAGAGAGCGTGAGGCCGCAGCAGACGCGCCCGCTCTCCGCCGCTCTACGGCCCGGGCGTCGCCGGAGGGCATTCAACGCGTCGTATGCCCTCTGACCCTCTCCTTCGTGCCCCGAGTAGTTAACGCGAGGGCAAGAACTACTCAATAGAGTGTGAAGGTAGCACGAGTTCCACCCGGGCAGCATTCCATTGCTCCTCGGAAGCCATAGGGGACAGGGGTATTTGCCATCCCCTGACCAGGAGTAAGGGAGCGGCCTCTCGCTCCAAGCCTCACCTGCCCGTGGTGCATCCTGCCTAACAACAAACGAGGCGCAACCCACTGGTAGCGGTATAACCATCACAATTGAAGGCGTAGCTAAATACCACAGGCCGATAACGGGCAGCAGCGTCACTGGAGCGAGAAGCTACGTCCTGCGATCGCCAACCCGCCTGCCCAGCGTGGCGATTATGGGCATTTCCTTCAGATGTTTGCCCTGAGTGGCGAGCAACTGGAGAGGCCTATGTCCAGCAGTGGACTGCAATAGGCTGGTGATGATGATGATGACTAGGAGTGCCGGCAGGGCGTATAATTTTGCTCTGGTGACGCTGGTGCCTGTTATCGGCCTGTGGTATTTAGCTACGCCTTAGTTTTGATGGTAATTCGGCAGGATGCACGAAGGGCAGCTGAAAGATGTTAGGCCGCTGCCTTACATCCCTATGCTATTACAAGTGCCTATGCATTTCCAAAAAATAAAGTATTATTTTATTTTAACTATAGTAGCTCGACATAATGGCTTACCTACGCCTAATGGAATGCGAAATAGAAGCCCAAGTTGCTATGACAACGGGCAAGTAACCGGTCAATTACCTGTCAGTTGCCACTGCCATACCGGCCCAACCCTAACCCCCCACGAGCTGCGGAAACCCTACTCACTGGCAGAACACGACCCATCATTTGGCTGCGGTATTCTATAGAGGTCCTTCCCCGGATAGGCAACTCAATTCGAGCGAAGATTCGCTTTGCCCTACCTCTCTTAATGCATTGAATTAAATAAAAAATATAAAGTATTTATTTAAAGTCGCTTTTGATACAGCAAACATAAAGCATGGCACATCCACAAGCCCACAGCTCGTACATTCGCGTATCATGTTGTAAGTGTGTTTAACTTTAAGCTTGTTGTTACAAGAGTTTTTGTTTTTCATGAAAAATTCAAATTAATTTGTGTGCGCTCCACGCGGAGTTTCGTACCGCAGTGCAGTTTACGACGCGGTGCGGTTGTGCGTCCATTTGTGTGCACAGTGCTCACATTCGCTTGATTATATCACTTGTACATAAAAAATTTGGTTTTTGGCATCTTTTAGTATCGTTTTTTAGGTTTTGGTAACTCAATCCTTGTTTTTTTTAGGAATTGTCACTGAATCGATGACAATAGTTTTAAAGTAGTTTTAAACCAGGGCCAGGTGAGGTTGCTTTGGAGCGAAAAGATGATAAGCCGCTCCCTTACACCTCATATACCTAATGGCAAGCATAATAATATTGGAAAATTCCTTTCCAATCTTCTATCAATCTATACTTATCTTAATCTGTAGAGAGGTCAATTCTGTACATTAAATGTATTTTCAAAATAACTATCAGGGGATGATCAGTGATCAATACTAATGCCAAAAATGCAATCAATAAAATTTTTGTCTGTCTGTCCGTTTGTCTGTAAGTTCGTTATAGAAACAAAAACTATTGAACGGATTTTAACGAAACTTGGCACAATTATTCTTCATATTCCTGGGCACGTTATAGTATACCTTTCATTACGCTGCGATCAATAGGAGCAGAGCAGTGAAGGGAAAAGTTGGGAAAACGGGAGAATTTTTTATCTACATACGGGCATCACGCAAAAACTACTGCATGGAATTGAATGAGTGTGCCTAGCACGAACACTTTCGAAAAAGTATGCGTAACGTAACCGTAAACGGGCGATAATTTTCACTATGTTAACGTACGTAAACGTAGTACCTCTTACGCACGATAGGGGCGCTGTACCAAGTTTCATACAAATGTTTACGGAAACGTTACGCATACTTTTGAGAAAATGTTCGTGCTAGGCACACAGTTTTCACCAATGTACCTATTGCTAGAGGTCTAACTTAAAATTTAGGTACCATTTTATGAAAGTCCGTTATTTTTTAAACCCGATATCCACGCGTGCAACGCCGCTGGCACTGCTAGTGTTAATATAAGAGTGTGTTGGTGTGTTTGCCTAACCCTTTATTTATTTTTTAATACCAAAAGCATTGAAGTGCCAATCGTCAAATCCGACAGTAAGTAATCATAAAAAACCAATCAAAATCACGTGCAAACGAGTCCGGCTAAACATTTCATATTTCCATCGGTCAAAGGTAATATTTATTCGCGCGATCGCCAATCCCGGATGCGAAGGCAATACCGTTTTCCAATTAGCACGAACACGTGTGCGGTGAATGAAACAAATCTGCTTATCTTCTTCATTGGACCTTACATCCAATAGTTTGTAGCCCCCTGTTGAAATTGTGTTAGAATAGATAACTGAAATACATTGCCACACGCCACGCGAAAGCACACAGCTAAATTGCATTAGAATCACAGAAATTGATAACTTAAAATATTCCACAAAGCGCCATCTTGTCCCAAACTAAGTCGAAGCTTGTACTATGGATACTAGACAACTGATAAACTTACGATACTTATTTTGTAAATAAATACCTACTACATAGTAAACACCCAGACCAATACAAACAGACATGTTCATGAACACAAATGTTTGTACTGTGCGGGAATCGAACCCACGACCCTTGGCTCAGCAGACAGAGGTCACTACCAAATGATCCATCGAGCTAAATGGATCAACTATCGAAAGTTCCTCCCGGAAGAATGGGGGTGTTTCCAGGGTCAAAATAATTACATTATATTTAGTCCGTATTTTAGAATATAAAAATATATTAGACATGTATTTTTCCTTTTTTCATTTATACAAAAAATAACAAAGATACAAGGCATCAAAATTTAGGAGTGGGGGTCTTTGACGTTACTTAGTGGCGAAAATACTCCCACTATGTGACGTCACGCGTAATTTTAACGGGCTATATCTTTGTCATTTTTGGTCTAATTTAAAAACGAAAAAATACGTGTCTTTTATTTTTGAACAATCTAAAAGACGGACTAATTACATTTTTTACGGAAACAGGCCTATGACTACGAGTTGGGCATGGTTAATTTCAACAATTTGTTGACGTAAGGGAGCAACCTATCACCTTTTCACTCCAAGCCATCTTCACCTGCCCGTGATGCATCCTCCGAACAACAAACGAGGCTCTGGCAAACCGACTGGTGGCGGTAAAACCATCACGATAGAAGGCGTAGGTAAATATCACAGGCCGATGACGGGCAGCAGCGTCACCGGAGTAAGAAACTACGCACTGCGATCGCCAACCCGCCAGCCCAGCGTGGCGATTATGGGTATATCCTCCAGATGTTTGCCCTTGGTGGCGAACAACTGGAGAGGCCTAATGTTCAAGTGGACTGCCATAGGCTGATTATGAAGATGTATTTGACATATAGTACAAACGCAAGACAAAAGATTACCCCATACCCTTACGTCTTTATCAATCAGTTCCTCTATCAACCATCTATCGACGACATTTATCACGATCGTAACTGTTTACACATTCCCGTAACTTCAAGTGAATTACGATGACAGCGATTCCCTCGACGATGCATCAATGCTGAGCTAATAGAGCACGGCTCGAGGTCTGAATACCAAGCATTTGACCTAGACACCACGAGAAGCAAGCTGCCTCTTCCATATTATTACGCCAATAACAAAGTTGGAGTAAGTTTTGGGCGGTTGGGCGGGCGCAAGCGTAAGGAAAGGAGCGTGGGACGCCCATAGCAAGGGCCAAGTCCAAGCGACTGAAACTTCGAATCCTACACATGAGTGTGACTGGGTGGAGCAGCGAGGCAGCCTAAAGAAAACTTGGATTAACTGTGAGAAGGATGGTATGACTGGACTAGTCGCCTTGAAGAGTAGCCGATGGTAGCGATATTTAGGTGTAATATTCTAGAGCATCATAAGTGTACAGGATGTAAAGGAGTTACCAATCATCTTTTCGCTCCATGCCACCCTCACTTGTCCGTGGTGCATCCTGCTGAATAACAAACGAGCCTCCGGCAACCGATTGGTGGCGGTATAACCATCATGATTGAAGGCGTAGCTTAACACCAGGTCGATGACGGGCAGCAACGTCACCGGAGCGAGGAGCTATGCCCTGCGATCGCCAACCCGCCTGCCCCGAGCGTAGCGATTATGGGTAAAACCTCCAGATGTTTGCCCAAAGTGGCGAACAACTGGAGAGGCTTATTCCTAGCCGTGTACTGCGCTAGGTTGATTGTCTTTTTGTTATTCTATGGCAGTCTCCAAAAGCTCTATATAAACATAGGAGACGTTCAGTCGTTCAAGTATAAGGGATACTATTCAACCAACCGCTTCAACTCCCAACTTAAATCCCCAATAGTGTTATAAGTCGGTCCCTGGCACTGCTTGCCCCATAAATTTTTGTTCCTCCTGTCTCGTACGATTTATGCGCCTCAAGATACCCCAATGGAAATTGGTCTGTTATTATGTTTCATACATGGACGGAGAGCGGGCGCGGGGATATCGCTTGAAGGGCACCGCTTTGCTGATGTGGTTCTGAAAGCCGTTTGTTATTCTGTATGGGTGGTTTGATGAATTGGGTATTTTGATACTTCTTATTGTGTTGGGGATTGTTTTTTTTTAAGTTTTTGAACAGTCAGAAAGTACACTCTTTGAGAGAAAGAACCATCATTATTTATGGTTCTTTAGCCACAGAGAAACTGTTGTTATTCTAGAGGTAAAACTTATTCTACCAAAAACATTCTTTAAAAAACTAGCCAAGTCTCGATGAAGCTGGTTGTTTATCTCTAAAAATTAAGAAATCCAGACAAAGTCATGCCAAGTCTAAGGTTCGTTACTGTGATTTCCTTATTATTATAGTTAATGAAGTGTAATCGAGTATTATCGCCGTTTGGTACGAGAGGTCATCGCATACAGTAAAGCAATCATGAGAACTAACTCACTTCTCCATCTCATGGGTCATAGGACTTAACAACAATAAATCTTATGAAATACATAATGAACATGGCTTCTATGAAGTTCTAGTTAAAAATCCAAGGACCGAAAATAGGTCTTATCGCAACTGAATAAAGACTAAATCAAAATGGCCAGAAAAACAGTAAAAATAGGGGAAGTACGGACAAAATGACATACCCTTCGGTTTTCTGACTATAACTATTTATTGAATAGCTTTAGAAACAAAAGTACCATAATTACAACTTCTTTGGTAAATCAACTAACAAAATATATTACCTTTATACGAATAATTGGCATAGATAAAAAAATAATCACTTCTGAAAAAAAATCACAAAAAATCCATTTTGTCCATATGTGTGGGCAAAATGACATACCTTGTATGGGCAATACAAAATAAAAAGAAATAGTTAAACACATAATTCAGAAACATATTTCTTGGTTGTCCTAGGAAGGTCTGCACAGGCTGCGTGCACCCAACGATTTCATAGCCTGCATCTATAGTCTTTTTCAGATAGGATGGGTACGCTGACACTTGGGATTTGAAGTTTATAGTCATGTGGTAAAATGAAAATCGAAGGTAAAAAAATCGATTTTATGATTTATCGATTTCATTTTGTATGGAGAGAGAATCGATTTCGAGATAATTAAAAATTGCATGATTTAATAAAAAAATATTTATTTATCATCCAAAATTATGTAAAACTAATCATTAGATCAATCTGAGTTTGAATAATCTCTCCATTCTTCATTTTACATAGATAATTATTTTAAGATTAACCTACCCATTTAAATGTAATATCTCAGTCTTGTTATACATGATTTTCGATTTTACACCAATAACTGCTTATCCTTTATCAAGAAATTTAAATATTTAATAAAATTTATACAATAGTTGAAAAATCGAGAAACGATTTTACGACTAAATCGGTATTATAACGATTTCAATGTTTCAATCCCTATGAAAATACGTTCCAATTTACGCATCAAGCATTACTGATAAGAAATATTTAATGTATTAGATTTCTTTAGTTATGTACATTATAATGTTATTTATGGTTTCAAATACAAATTAAAGTAAATCTCTGTTATCATGCGTTATAAACAAAGTGAAAACACTTTTTGTTTTGATGATTATTTATCATTTTGTCATAGAACTTGCGTAAAAAGGATTCGTTGACAAGTGTCACTGATGTGTCAGCGTACCCATCCTATCTGAAAAAGACTATAAGCCAGCCTTCTCTCGGTTTCGATCTGAAGTACAAATCATTGCAATAAATGCATGCACAATCACTTTAATCATCCTCTGCCCCTATATTCTCCTATTCTGAATCACTATCAAATAAAACCCTGGTCACTTGACATTTTCTGGTGCGTGATGGTATCATTTCTTCCTTCTTCGACTTAATTACTTCCATATTTGGTATGCCATTTTGTCCATTTACGGTGTATGTCATTTTGTCCAGAACATGGATTTTCCAATTTGTTATTAATATTCGCAAAAATAAGAGAAACTGACTGAAAATTATGTATTCTCACTACACATCAAATCATATGGAAACGATAGAAAACATTGAAACAATCAATGTATTAAAAAAACCTACCAAAATCATCAAAATTGTGCGAAGTCAAAACAAACACGTTCTATGTTAAAAACAAATATTGTGTTGTGCCGAACAGACGAGTGCCCTGATTGGTCCTTAATTTTCAGAGGTTGCTAGGATTTACAGAGGGATTGTAATTAGTTGGTTTTTGACAATCCAAAACGAGCCAGTTTTTAAATAAGCTCACTGTGTCATTTTGTCCATCTATGTCATTTTGTCCGTACTTCCCCTACAGTAAAAATAGTATTCCCAAGTATTTTCGCGTGAATCGCAGCCATTTTCCAGTCTGTCCTCTAAAATGCTAAAATCGATTCGGTGCTAAATCCAAACGTTAACATTTTGCTGAGTCGAAGAAAAATCCTAAGGAACCGTCTGCAGATGTGTTACCGATAGGGGTAGCTGCAGTCCTTCTAGGGGTGGCGACATTTTTTCGAAGTCGGTTAATAAAAAAATCAGAATAATTAATTTTAATAAAATAATAGCTAAGACAAGGCCCATGTTAAGCTGTTGACGTTTTCAGGCTGATGACGATTATAAAAAATGTCGTTTAGCCTTTTTGGTTGCTATGTATCAATTTTCTTATTTCTTCTCTTCTTCTCTCCACACGTGGGATAGCAAACCATAATTTATCAGTTGTATGTTGTTATTGTAGTTGTTGTGTTGTTGTTATTTTGTTGTTGTTATTCATTGCCTACTCGTAGTACCACAAGCTCCGGCTAAGTTTGAGACTAGATGGCGCTGTGTGGCCCAGCGTTGCATATCATGGTTGCATGGTTTATTTATTTATTTATTACCTTGTAGTTACTCAAAGTGGACAACCCTATGCACCAAGGTCCACCGTATCGCTCTCTATACGTATTTTACGCCGTAAGCTTCCCTTATCAGGGCGACGCGATCGGCCAGTGTAATGGAGTGTTAACGCGCATTATACTCGTACTACAGTTCAAATTCTACGTAGAGTCGACTGTACCAAACACTCTACATACTGATACGCCATTGTAGTAATCCGTTGTCCTAGGTTAACGCAACGCTATGGGTCGCGACGCGAAAATATCACGCAGTCTTTGTATGAAATAGTAGCCTACGTTGTCGCGTTGCGGTGAAGTAAAAGTCGCACTGTAACAAGCATCCATCATAACAAACAGTATAGGCAAAGGAGTGCGATAGCCCCGTCAGTCCACTCTGGTAAGCGAAAGAGAAGCCCTAGTCGCTGTGACAGCTGGCAAGTAACTGGTTAGTTACCTGTCAGTTGCCACTGCCATGCCGGCCCAACCCTAACCCCCCACGAGTCCATCAATGGAATTCTAAAGATTTGACGCACACTAACATACTAACAAGGCAAGATAAATAAAAGTGTTTTAATTAGAAAACATTGATTACAATAAATCGATGCGCCCCATGAAACTCCCCTCCAAAGAATCACTGCTGTCATCCACAGGTCAAAACACTTTTGACACAACAAAGTGACACAACTCGGCAGCCATGTTGCTAATGGCTGCCGGGTGCTCAATCAATCGATGTGTTTTTGATGAGGGCCTCGCTAATTTCGCGCGCATTACGCGAAATGTCTGTCATTATATCGGTCCCAGGTTCCGTACTGTCATTAGATTTTTAGGGTCCCGTGACGTAGAAGGAAATATCCCTATAGTTCTCAGTAGATAGGTACGCGAAAAAAGAAAATTTAAATTTTTTTTTTACTAGCTGTGCCATCGGCGTCGCACGCGTGGATATCGAATTTCAAAAATACCGGACTTCCATAAAATGATGCCTACATTTTAAGTTAGACCTCTAGCTATACATGGGTGAAAACCGCATTCAATTTCATGTAGTAGTTTTTGTGTGATGCGCGTTCTAGCATGCCGATAAAAATTTCTCCCGTTTTTCCAACATTTCCCTTCTCTGCTCTGCTCCTATTGATCATAGCGTGATGAAAAGTGTAATATAACTTGCCCAGGCTATAGTATACTTTTCATTACGCTACAATCAATAGGAGCAGAGCAGTGACGGGAAGTGTGTGGGAAACGGGAGATTTTTTTATCTGCATGTTTGATCGCGCATCACGCGAAAACTAATGCATGGAACTAACTGCGGTGTTCACCAATGTATTGCTAGAGGTCTAATTTAAAATTTAGGTACCATTTTATGGAAGTCTGTTATTTTTTGAATTTACACGCGTGCGACGCCACCGGCACAGCTAGTAATAAATGAAATTGAATAAAACAAAACCTCTGAAAAAAGCTCAAACGCTATCAATTCATGAAACCCACCGATTGAAAACCGACTCGCGCATAACACTTCTTTATTACAAAATGGTTTTTATTGTACAAACGCGCTGTGAAATCTATACAGCGAAGTGCTTCACAAAATTTGCGAACACACCGGTTCATAATCAAAGTACATTCGCGTGTACACAGGCCTGTGTTTGGCACAGTACGTCACGTCATGGCGGTCTGCGCTGCCCATAAACTGTGGCATGGCACAGTCTGCCAAATGGGGCCAGATTTTAAGAGCGCTCCTATGATATTCATGATTTTGATGACGTTAAACTGTAGTGGGGAGGAGTGTAATGGTGGATAGTTGTGGTGTGTAGTTTAAATTTAACTGAGCTGTGTGAAACGTTACTTTGTAACAGACATTTTCGCAATGGATAAATGCTCTATGTCGATAGTAAAGTCTTTTTTTCTTAATTGATCTGTGTGGGAGGGCCGATAATTTTTTTTTTTTTTTTTTTTTTTTTTTATGACATAGGTGGCAAACGGGCCTGAAGGTCACCTGATGGTAAGTGATCACTTCAGCCCATAGACACCGCAACACCAGGGGAGTCACAGGTGCGTTGCCGGCCCTTGAGAAATCTGTAGGCACGCTTCTTGAACTATGATTTGTATGTGCACATGACGGCCGACTAGTCGGGTGATGAATCCGATAACGCTTGCTCTATGGAGCAGCGCCGTCACATTGTATGTCACTTTGGACACATTATCCGTAAAGCTGCGACCACACATTGGTGATATTTGCACCAACGTAACGTTTTGCGCCCAATGCACCAATGTGTGTATCGGTACTTTGACACAATGAAGACATTGAGCGCGTTAGTATTGGGCATTGGACAGTGATTGGACGCAAAGTTGAATCCAATGTGTGGCCGCGGCATAATAACAACCTCGTTGAGGTGGTTCAGACTCAGTTAACGATGGACAGACACCAAAATCAGATGAAACAAATGATCAGACATCAAATCTGTCACCAAGATACCATGGTGGAATGTTTTTTTTTATAGTAGCTCGACATAATGTCTTACCTACGCCTGATGGAAAGCGAAAGAGAAGCCCAAGTCGCTGTGACAACTGGCAAGTAACTGGCCAGTTATCTGTCAGTTGCCACTGCACATGCCGGCCCAACCCTAACCCCCCACGAGCTCCGGAGACCCTACTCACCAGCAAAAACACGACCCGGAGGTCATTTGGCTGCGGTATTCTATAGGGTGGAGGTCCTTCCCCGGACGGGCAGCTAATTCGAGCGACGATTCGATATGCCCTACCTCTCTTCAATCTTCGCCATGCCATCTGCAGAAACCGATGGAGATGAATCGCGATAGCGGCCACACTAGCAGACTACTCCCCAGAACACGACCGCTCTGTCAAGAACGAAGGAGACTGAACGAGTGAGAAGAAAAAACACACCAAAAACCTACATCTAACGAACTCTGCATTTACGTAACCCGATAAGAGATCTATTCAGACCTTACCACATCAGCCATTTCTTTCACTATACTCAAAAACCAATATACCACCTGTCACAAAAAGCTCTACCGTCGTATGTGCGACTCATAAACGCATAACTCGGTAAGGAGACACATTTCAGCCGAGAGCCCGTGAAAAAGTTAAAGCGACCGACGGATCATATGAGCGGGCGATTTGTTTGGCTCGTGGGGTGTGGGACGAGGACAGGCGAGGAGCGGAAAAGTGATAGGATTATTAAAAATTCCAAAGCCAAAAAACCAGGGTTGCTCTGACAATTCAAATTCAAATTCAAAATATGTTTATTTAAGGTTAAATACAAATAAGAACATTACATGTTGTTGCCTAAAAAGTGAGGGCTAGTGCCTGAAATAGGCTTCAGAGTGAAACCTGTGCTACAGGTCCCCAGGCCACACCCTCAGACCGCGCTATATAATGAGAAATTACAATGGATGGGAAACCTCAGTTTCCAGTCACCACAAATATGATGACCGGATAATCACGCTTCGTTTAAAAGAAGGAGGCAATTCATGTGCTGACAAAAAATAATTAAAGTTCTTTCATCACAGTAGGCCGCGGTTTGGCCGTACTTCAAAATTTCCCCCTGTATTGCTAGTCTATGAGCGGTAGTAGTAGGAGCTAGGAGTCTATGAGCAGCAGTAATTAACCATTTAACCCCAAATGGGCTGCTGAACAAGAAGACGGATCGGTTACACTATGGCGGCTAGCATGATTGCCGCTTCATGTCCCGTATAAAAGATCCAAAACTAGAAGAAAGAGGGAACACGTGTGTTGGAAGAGATTTCCACAGCCTAATTGTATGTAGGGACCTTCAAGAAGCGTGCCTACTGATTTTTCAAGGGCCGGCAACGCACCTGAGACTGTTCTGAGGTGTTGCGGTGTCTATGGGCTGAAGTCATCACTTACCATCAGGTGACCTTCAGGCCCGTTTGCCCCCTATGTCATAAAAAAAATGTAAGATTAAGGGCATGTTCAGATGATAGCGTTAAACGCACGTTTTGATACCTACATTTTTACCTCAAGCTAACGCCTCTGCCTTACACGACAGGATATAGAAAAAAAATATCGGTTTCCTCTCGCGTCGCTCAAACGCGCCCGTCATCGATCAGCGTTTCTCGTTACGTCCTCGCCGGCTTCCTCCGTCGTCGCGCCGGGGAAATGTGCAAATGTCGCGTAACACGCGTCACACGGACCTCCAGATGACCTCGAATGCCAGTAAAGTGACACTTGTCACTTGATCGAGAACACCGTAAAGTGAGGAATCCGAAATGAGGTGATTCGACAGAGAACCGAATACATTGACAAAGCTCACCGGATTAGTAAGCTGAAGTGGGATTTAAGGGAGCAGCCTATCGTCTTTTCACTGCGAGCCAACCTGCCCGTGGTGCAGTCTGCCGAATAACAAACGAGGAGCTGGCCTCTTTTGCTCTTTGCCCTAAGTGGTGAACAACTGAATAGGCCTATGTCCAGCAGTGGACTGCAATAGGCTGATGATAATGATGATGACTGGGCTGGCCACATCAGCCGCAGAACCGATAACCGAAAAGGGTAAACTCCTTATCGGTTCTATGGGATTCTATAGGGATGTAAGGGAGCGACCACGACCTTCTCACTCCAAGCCAACCTCACCTGCCCGTGGTGCATCCTGCCGAATAACAAACGAGCCGCTGGCAACCGACTGGTGGTGGTATAACCATCCAATTGAAGGCGTAGCTAAATATCACAGACCGGTGACGGGCAGCGTTCCTCAGGGTACCGTTTTTGCCCATTTTTTATTTTTTTTATTTTATTTATTTACACATGACAGATTACAATCGAAAGAATTACTTACATATAAAATATACAATTATAATCTGGACTGTAATCCAAATATATGTGTAACAAATATACTTATGTGTCGAAGTTACTAAAACAGTATATAAAAAAAAAGCACATACTTAATAAAATGAGTATGGAACCCTAAAAAAACCACTGAGGCCATATTCAGTAGTTATAATAATATTACTGTTAGCACTGGTTGTTACCATAACTTTTTTTGGTAAAAAAAACCGAATGTAGGTAATGCGTACCCACCTGAGACCCATATTTATTACCCGGTACGAAAAAACATTTCTCTATGGGTCCCTGTCAGTACTGCGCTGTAGTACGGGAGCTTAATTCGTAGTGCGTAGACGTAGGGTTGTCACACCACATACATGTATGTCCTTACGGTGATGGAAAATAATACAAACCACCACTCCGTTTATTTGTGTGGGTTCTTAAAGTACGAGTCAATTAAAGGGACTTTTTGCAATTTTAGCTTGTCAGCCGGTAGGGTTTTCTCGCCTGGCCGGCGACGACCATTCACTCGAACACCGACCACTCGTGACTTCGTTGCGTTTCGAGATCAGTTGGTGTGATTTTAAAAGTCGGCAACGGTAGTGGCAACTGACAAGTGCTATGCCGCGAGGACTTGTCCCGCTCCTTTACTTTCAGACAGGTGATGGAAAGTGACTAAGCTATGCTAATATAAAAAGGACTTAATAATAATTGCTAGACGACATTTTTTGAGCTTCCTGTGCAGGAGTTTTAAAACATAAATATGAAAAAAATTCATTTACAAGCACAATTTTAGTCATTAAGACCGCCTATTAAGTATGCGTATCACGAGTGAGAAAGTCCCGTATAAATAGGTTAGTACCCGATTTATGTTTTGATGTGTAAATTTAAAGGGCCAACCATTAAGGTGCAGTACAGACGGCACACTTTTTGTGCGATAGAGTTTGCGTCTGAGACATTTAAAAAGAGCGCCTAGGTCTGCCGACAGAATATTCGAAGATGTGCGTCGTGTGCGTTGAGTCTGTGAAATATTCGCGACAGATTTTTGCGCGTCGTGTGCGTTACTGCATATATGTAATTGCAAAAAAGTGCGTCAAGGATAGTCTGTCGTCTGCGCTGCCCCTTAGACTGTTATGTCACGTTTAACAAAATGGCGTCACCCTTTACAACCCTATCCTCAAGTTAAATTTCTCTCTTACGGCGTGGTATTTTACTCGTACTTCTTCCACGTTAAAACGAAACAATATTAAAACTTGTTACACCTCTTGTTTTCTTTTTCGTGTGTTTCCTTTTATATTGTAATTGGAACATCCCTGCGCACGTACGGGCCAACCCGTGTGCACAGTGAAATAAGAAGCAGTAGGAGAACTCTGAACTGAAAATGAAATAAAGATATGCCAAACAATTAATCAACTGCCATAGACTAAGTCGATAGTTTTTGTTCTGGTCTTATGGCAGCACAACGAGGCTTCGATGCCTAATTGAAAGCGAAAGAGAAGTCTAAAGTTCACCTTTTACCTGCTGTATGCTCATAGTGATACCAAAGTTACACGCACCTACGTAGTTTAAAGACATAAAAATGAAAAATATCTTTATTCTCCATTCATCAGTGCTTGTACATAAACGAACTTTGTTTAGTATCAGGAGTTAGGTGTCGGATTCGTAAAGTGTTTTCTGTCGAAAGGAACCGACAAGAAACATTTTTTTTTTATGCAAGAGGCGTCAGACGAGCAAATGTGATGCCTGATGGTAAGCAGTCGACACCGCCCATGGACACCCGCAACTCATATCGAGTTCTGGGGTCGCTGCAGGCCTTTTTTCTTTTCATCGCTTTTATTAATATTTTAATTATTTTTTTTTATAACCCAAGACATGCCACGCTGGGCCACACAGCACCATCTAGCCCCAAACTAAGCCGAAGCTTGTACTATGGGTACTAGACAACTGATAAACTTACCTAAATACATTTTTTTTTGTAAATAAATACATATTATACATAGAAAACACCCAGACCAATACAAACAGACATGTTCATGCACACAAATGTTTGTAATGTGTGGGGATCGAACCCACGACCCTTGGCTCAGAGGTACCTCACTACCAATTGAGTCACCGAGCCAGTCAAATTTGTCTAAAATAATGTCAATAATATGGCGAGGGTAAAAGTTTCAAACTCGTGAGGCCACATAAGTCTGAAACACTTAAAGTTACCTACAAAGCTAAATCTGACTATTCTGAACACTTTCATACACTGTGGCCCAGTGAGTAACGAACCGAGGCAGATCCCATTAGAGATACCGTCCGTCATGCCTGTACGGAGGGATGAATAAACTTACTGCGGGCTCCTGATCAATTTGGGCCTTCGGAATTGTGTCTTGGTGGCCCAAACGAGTGTCGTGGCTTGTACCTACTTAGGGTCGACGTTAAACAATCATGTTATACCCATTAGACAGATATAGTTTATTGCACACCAAACAGGTGACTGGGGATGTAAGGGAGCGACCTATCATCTTTTCACTCCAAGCCACCCACACCTGCCCGTGGTGCATTCTGCCGATTAACAAACGAGGCGCTGGAAACCGACGTGTGGCGGTACAACCATCACAATTGAAGGCGTAGTTATAAAATACCACAGGCCAAGGACGGGCAGCAGCGTCACCGTAGCGAAACATGCTACTGTGATCGCCAACCCGCCTGCCTGGCGTGGCGATTATGAGTATATCCTCCAGATGTTTGCCTTAAGTGGTGATCAACTGGAGAGGCCTATGTCCAGCAGTGGACTGCTATAGGCTGATGATGATGATGAAACAGTTGACTAGACACAAAGATATTATATTAAAGTATATACAAATTAGGCGGCCTTAACGCTTTAAGCGCTCTCTTCCAGACAACTGTTATGGAGAAAATGTCTAATTTAAAACCTAATGTGGTTACAATTTATAATAATTAACTGCAAATTTATTGTATTTTAGATAACCCTTTACTCAAATAATAGCAAAGATTTTGGAGCGTATAAGTTCTTTTGCTCAAAGAAAACTTTAGGAGCTCAAAAAACCTGTATAAAATAAGTAGCAGAATGGCACCATTTCGATTCGTCATCAGGCTGCAAACGTCCACTGCTGGACAAAGGCCTCATCCCATGACAGTTGTTTTTTAACCCGGGGGAGCGACGGGGTATGTGGGACTCACGCCGCCCTCAAAACGGGTGGGTAGCACCCTGCCTCAAGATGGAGAGGAGACAGGGAATACCCACTAAAAAACCGGGACCTCCTTTCAGCGCTCCGCGGATGGTTTCCGCCAAAACTGCCTTGACACCACGAGCGCGACCCGCTCTATATGACAGGCACCACAAGCCTCCCCATTACGGGGGTGGCCTCAAGGCCAAGCCCACTCCCGTCAGACAATGACGGATCCCGTTTCCTGATATTCCCTTATTCGTCATCTACGATACCTACCCACGGGGATGTAAGGGAGCGACCTATCATTTTTTCGCTCCAAGCCAACCTCACCTGCCCGTGGTGCATCCTGCCGAACAACAAACGAGGCGCTAGCAACCGACTGGTGGCGGTATAACCATCACAATTGAAAGCGTAGCTAAATGCCACAGGCCAATGACGGGCAGCAGCGTCACCGGAGTGCGAAGCTACGCGCTGCGATCGCCAACCCGACTGCCCAGCGTGGCGATTATGGGTATATCCTCCAGATGTTTGCCCTAAGTGGTGTACTACTGGAGAGGCCTGTGTCCAGCAGTGGACCGCAATAGGCTGATGATGATGATGATGATACCCACGGGATGAGATGGGCTATTCCTATTCTAAATCCGGAGACCATACGAATAACAAGGCAGTTACGAGTAAAATAAAAAACCTACCTACGTTTACCAAATCCTTGTAGCGGAAAAATGGTAGTTTATTTTGTTGATTTTTCCTGTAAACACCTTATCGGTATTACGTGCCCGGTCCACACACGTTCAGGGTCACCGAAGGTCACGTAGGGCCTTTCCACAAACACTCTGGAAACTCTTTTCCACAAATATAAGATGATGTAAAAAGAAATATTTTAGAAGATATTTGTGTAATAGTGATTCCAGATTGTTTGTGGACTGAGATCTTTAGCTCACTTGAGTGTCAATATTTGTTTACGGTTAGTTCTATAAATGTATTATTGTTGACTAGTTGTGCCCGCGACTTCGTCCGCGTGGAATAGAATTTCATACTCTATTTTATCCCCTTGGGAGTAGAATTGATCAAAATACTTTCTTAGTGGATGCCTACGCCATTACATATACCTGTGTCCCAAATTTCAGCCCGATCCGTTCAGTGGTTTGGGCTGTGCACTGATAGATCACTATGTCAGTCACGTTTGAGTTTTATGTATGCGCGGATGATCCAAAGTTTCCCGGTTCCATTCTCAATCCCATTAAATAAATAGATAAATAATAAATAAATAACCCAAGACATGCCACGCTTGGCCACACAGGGCCACCTAGCCCCAAACTAAGCCGAAGCTTGTACTATGGGTACTAGACAACTGATAAACTTACTTAGATACATTTTTTTTGTAAATAAATACATATTATACATAGAAAACACCCAGACCAATACAAACAGACATGTTCATGAACACAAATGTTTATACTGTGCGGGAATCGAACCCACGACCCTTGGCTCAGAGGGCAGAGGTCACTACCAAATGAACCACCGAGCCTGTCATATTGGTTACCGCATGGATGGATATATCAAAGTAAACAATAACTCTATACCAGAAACACCCTATCCTTTGTACAAAGCATTGCAGGAATACACAATACGGAACCCTTACGTGCCTAAGATCTCTCCTAAGCGTCTGATACATTTTCCTCTCTCCAAGGGATTAGGTAACGAAATGCAGGGCCGGCTTAGGGACGGGGGACGCAATGGGGCTCCTTTATTAGCAACCACGGCCTCCGTCCCATAGGCAATTTTTCAACTGAACACCACATTTTCTAAGCTGAGGAGGCATTCGAAACATAAACTTACCTCACTCAATTATTGTCCGTGTGGTTTCCGTATTTAGAATAGAACCGGCCCATCAGATTCCGTAGGTGTAATAGAAAACGCAGGCACACATACACATACAAAAACAAAATACAATAAAACTGCATAATAATCTAAAAACCTAGGCATGTGTGCTCCAGCAATGCAAAAAGGTGTTGGCTCAGCGAGATGTTCGCTCGGTGAGCAAACCGCTGGTTTTCAGCCAACACCAGTCAAGTAAGGAATAAAAGAAAACAGGAAGCAGTATTTACCTAAACAAAACCTACTACGGTCACCAACCCGCCTGCCAAGCGTTGTGACCAAGGCAAATTCCCCAATAATGCATCGTTATTGGAGGCCTATACTCAGCTTTGGACGTTTGCGGGCGGATGATGATGATGACTCCTAAGAGACCCCGCAAACCACAGACTTTCTATCGGCTGATAGTTTGGTCGGAGCTCATAATCAGTATGAAGATTATTGAAGATGTATGCAAGTGCGCACACTACAACCGGCTGACGTCTGTAGTTTGCGGAGTCTCTAAAAATTGCTTTATGGTAGTCGGTATGTAGATTCTATCGAGATAAAGCAAAAACGAATTTTAACGAAACTTGGCACAATTATTTTCGATATCGAGATATATAATAAAAAAAGGACGCCTAATATGTTGGGTATTTCCCAATCGCCCCGCATCTGATGCGGGGCGCCCCAAATAATCAAGTCCGGCCCTGGCGACACCCTTTTAGGGTATTGGCTGGGTATCGTACGTTGACATTTACTACAGAGTAAATAAATTAGGCTTTGACCCGCTTGTTTCACGGAGATGTTACTCAAAAAGGTTTTTATGTACACGTTTCAAAGACTCACCTTTGTAGTAAGGGTGCATGTGTTATGACACCAATCTATATCTCCATTTAAGGCCGAAACGTGACGGTAAGAATGTTGTGTGTAGGCAAAAGAATTCCACTCTCATATAGCATATGAGACAACGGAATTTGTAAGATCGCAGCAAGTAGAATACAGTATCTTATACAAAATATACAATGGATGTATACTTTGTCTGGTTTTAAGCCAACTTTGTGGTGCAATAAAGAGTACCTATCTATCTTGCCAGATACCAAATAAATAACCCAAGACATGCCACGCTGGGCCACTCATCGCCTTCTAGCCCCAAACTAAGCCGAAGCTTGTACCATGAGCTGCCCTCTGAGCCAAGGGTCGTGGGTTCGATTCCCGCACAGTACAAACATTTCTGTTCATGAATTATGTCTGTTTGTATTGGTCTGGGTGTTTTCTATGTATAATATGTATTTATTTACAAAAAAAAATGTAGCTAAGTAAGTTTATCAGTTGTCTAGTATCCATAGTACAAGCTTCGGCTTAGTTTGGGGCTAGGTGGCGCTGTGTGGCCCAGCGTGGCATGTCTTGGTTATTTTCACAGTAAAATGATGTTGAATTTGATGAGCTTCACTATGTCACGCATACGCTAATACTATGTTTACTTACCCACTAGTATTAATATCAGGAGCACAAAAAATAGCAAGTGCACAGTATCAGTCAGATAGCGGGGTCAAGAGTGGCGATCTCCTAAATACGTGTTTACGTATTTTTGAGACGGAATTGACTCAGTGGTCGTATGACTTTAGGTCGTATAATATAGCTGTCACAATAATATATATACTATACACTATATTTATATAATACGCAATAGATATAACATAGTCAAAATGTGGTGGAAGTTTCTGATTTGTGTTTTCGGTGCGACAAATTCGGTAAGGCATTTCACAAAACTTTTTGCGATGTAAGGGAGCTACCTATCATCTTTTCGTTCCAAGCCATGTTCCCGTGGTGCATACCGCCGAATAACAAACGAAGCTCTGGCAACCGACTGGTGGCGGTATAACCATCACAATTGAAAGCGTAGCTAAATAGGTACCACAGTCCGATGACGGATCTGCTGCAGTCATCAGTCTGTCGTCGGCATCGCCAACCCATGGCGATTATGGGTAAAGCATTTGTAGGCTTTTTTTGGTTGGCAAAATGGCGAACAACTGGAGAGGCCCATGTCCAGCTGTGCACTGTAAAGGCTGATGATGATTTCACAAACCTACAGTATATTATAGTACGAAGGAGATGGCCGTTGAGGCCGAAAAGTTTTAGACTGAAGATCGTTCGGTAGAAGACGCGTTGTGAGGCGCCCTCCTGAATGTGAGTCGCAGGATGTGGCTGCATGCGGGCAGTTAGCAAACATCCCTTGTGGAAGTCTTTATCCTTTTCCTTCCTTTTAGAGGCCTTAGTTCCTTGTAGAGGCCTATATCCAGACGTGTATCTTCTACGACTGATTGGTCGGGCATTGATAGGTGGACTATCATCGGTAGCAGCCTCTGGTAGCCTGCTACGTAGGCCTCTCCCAAGTTGCATCATTCTGCTCGGGTAGATAAACTCATCCAGTTGAGACCAGCTCGTCCTGCACAGGTCGTCGCTTCATCTAGCTGAGGGGCGTTCCACACTAAGCTATACACTTCCGATCCCGAAGTCATTGATGAGGGAACTTGCCCATTGCCGCAGCGAAAAAGAATAATTTTTTGACTAGCTGTGCCCGCGGCTTCGCTCGCGTTGCCCCCCATTTTAGGGAAGTGGGGAATTAGGAAGGGGGGAAAAGTAGCCTATGTTACTCTCCATCCCTTCAACTATCTTCACTTAAAAAATCACGTCAATTCGTCGCTCCGTTTTGCCGTGAAAGGAAGACAAACATACTGACAGACAGACAGACACACTTTCCCATTTATAATATTAAGTATGGATGTCCATCAGGGAGGGAAGTGCCGAGCACTATGCCGAGATATTATGATTTTTTTTACTTTAGGTTTTTTTATATTTAACTTAAAGTAAATTTCCTTTCAGTTGGCAACCTCCTTCGACCTCGGAGGGGTGATGTCCGGTAACCGCATGGCAGGAGTCCCTCTGGGCCGGTCGCTGGGCGCAGGTGAAGTGGACGTAGAGGGCGTGTGTTCGGAGCCCGGGATGACGTGCCTGAATTGCACACACGCTATAACTTGCATACCCTTACCTGTGGGTTATTTGAAGGTATGGCATATCACAATATAGCGAATCTTTGCTCAAATTGAGCAGCCCGTCCGGGGAAGGACCTCAACCCTATAGAATACTGCAGCCAAATGACCTCTGGGTCGTGTTTCTGCCGTTGAGTAGGGTTTCCGGAGTTCGTGGGGTGTTATGGTTGGGAAGCATTGGCGGTGGCAACTGACAGGTAACTGACCAGTTACTTGCACAGACGACACAGGGGGGTTACATAAGTGGGTAAATTTACATTATATCTCATATCGAGTTCTGGGGTCGCTGCCGGCCGGATATAAGTTGCCATGGGGGGTGTTGACTGCTTATCATCAGGCATGATATATGCTCGTCTTCTGCCTCTTGTATAAAAAAGAGAGGTAGGGCATAGCGAATCGTCGCTCGAATTGAGCTGCCCGTCCGGGGAAGGACCTCCACCCTATAGAATACCGCAGTAAACTGACCACCGGGTCGTGTTTCTGCCGGTCTACGGCTTCCGGAGCTCGTGGGGGGCTAGGGTTGGCCAACTGACCAATTACTTGCCCGTTGTCACAGCGACTTGGGCTTCCCTTTCGCTTTCCATCAGGCGTAGGGAAGCCGCTGTCGAGCTACTATAAAAAAATGTAAAGCTTAGCAATCTTTACATATTTCAGGTCCCTCTTCAAGAATGCACCGGTGCTCAGACTTGCAACGCCCACGAGGGAGGGTGCTCAGAGGTACCTGTCCCAGAGTGCGAAGAGACCTCCCAGAAGTACTTACATACATGTGAACAGGTTTGTGTAACTATAAGTTTTATATTTTGGACTTGTTAACTAGAGCTTCCCAAATATCCCAAAACAATTATACATAGACATACAGCCGCAAACTATTGAACGGATGACCTTAGAAAAACTGCTGGCATTTATCATCATCATCATGATCAGCCTATCGCAGTCCACTGCTGGACATAGGCCTCTCCAGTTGTTCGCCACCTAGAGAAACTTCTGGAGGATATACCCATAATACGGATGATGACAAGGTATGAAAATGAAGAAAATAATTAGTCCGTCTCTTAGATAATAAAAAAATATAAGACCCGTATTTTTTGTTTTGTCGAAATAACAAGAAAATACTTAGATATAGCGCATTAAAGTTACGGAGTGGGGGCTAACTACGTCACGTTAGAGTATATTTTGTACTCTAACGTGACGTCATGTGACATTTAAAATCAATGTATCTTCGTAAGTTTTTGAACAAGAGGCAAAATAAAAAATACGTATCCAATATTTTTCATTAATCTATCTGATGGACATTAAATTATTTTTTAGTCATCATCCCAATTGCCACGCTTGGCAGGCGGGTTGGCGATCGCAGGGCGTAGCTTCTTGCTCCGGTGACGCTGCTGCCCGTCATCGGCCTGTGGTATTTAGCTACGCCTTGTATCGTGATGGTTTTACCGCCACCAGTCGGTTTGCCAGGGCCTCATTTTGTTGTTCGGCAGAATGCACCACGGGCAGGTGAGGATGGCTTGAAGCGAAAAGGTGATAGGTCGCTCCCTTACATCCCCTGGCATTGGCTGAATGGAAGCCCGGGACAGAAATAATGTAATGTCCTAAGTTCAGCAGCGGATCAACCAGGGCTGTTGGTTGACATTCATTTAAATAACCCAAGACATGCCACGCTGGGCCACACAGCGCCACCTAGCCCCAAACTAGCCCGAAGCTTGTACTATGGGTACTAGACAACTGATAAACTGACTTACTTTTTTTTTTGTAAATAAATACATATTATACATAGAAAACACCCAGACCAATACAAACAGACATGTTCATGAACACAAATGTTTGTACTGTGCGGGAATCGAACCCACGACCCTTGGCTCAGAGGGCAGAGGTCACTACCAAATAAGCCACCGAGCCTGTCAAAAATTTGAAAAACATAACCCGCTTTCTGGCGCAGTCGGGTAAAAACTGTAGATACGGATTGTCATAACAATTTTAGCGAAAACATTATAATAACATTCACACAATAACGGCAGGGAAGATTATGATCTACCGCAGCGAAATGTCAAGGCACTAGTGCATAAGTCTGACAACGGAATACTTCCTGAACGGTGCCCATTAAAGCCTTGATTTATATCTGCCCATCATTCCACTGACAGGTGTGTCAATTCTAAAGATCTGCCCAATTAGTGGCAGCAACTAACAATGCAGTATATCTATATGAAGTACGGGTTTTAAGTGGTAACATTATTAGGTAAGGTAAGCCAATAGATATATTATATAGATTGATAGGTAATGATTTTTTATATAAATAATATAAATAAATATTAGACAACATCACATACATTGCTCCGATCCCAAAGTAAGTAGCTTAAGCACTTGTGTTATGGGTATCAGAACAACGAAGGTACCACAAATAAATACTTACATACAAATATAAACACCCAGACACGGAACAAACACAAGTGTTATCACACGAATGTTTGTCCCGGGTGGGAATCGAACCCACGACCCTTGGTTCAGAAGGCAGGAGTCACTACCAATTGAGCCACCGAGCCAGTCGATATTTGCTCGACATAATAGCTTCCATACGCCTGATGGAAAGCGAAAGAGAAGCCCAAGTGGCTGTGACAACGGGCAAGTAACTGGTCAGTTGCCGGCCCAACCCTAACCCCCCACGAGCTCCGGAAACCCTACTCACCGGCAGAAACACGACCCAAAGGTCATTTGGGTGCGGTATTCTTTAGGGTGGAGGTCCTTCCCCGGACGGGCGGCTCGATTCGAGCGAAGATTCGCTATGCCCTACCTCTCTTTAATTTGTAATGGGTTTGCGCTTTGCTACTATGCGCCTGATGTTAAGCGATATTGAAGCCGCTCACCTTGATCATCTGAAGATTATAGGTCCTGGGAAACAAAGAGCCCGGCAAGGAGTTCCACTCTAACTGGGAAGAAGTTTATATTTGAACTTTAACATCATGATTGTAAGATATACTGGAAACTTATGAATGAAATCCCCTCTCTTCATCAGGTGGGCATCTTCCCTGATGCGCATGACTGCCGCAAGTTCCACCTGTGCTCTCCACCCGACGGTCTACCGTACGGAAGACCAGCAGAGCACAGAACAGCACTTTGCCCGCGGCACTATGGCTATGATCCTCTAACTGCGCAATGTTCGGTAAGATTTTTTTCTTTTCTACATCCTCGAAGAAGATTACAACGTAGACCTTCTTGGTGTCATGTGCCTGTAGGCTGATGATAATTATCATCAGCCTACAGACGACTGCAGGACATAGGCCTCTACCGATATTGAATGAATGAAATACGTTTATTGGCAGCACAAACAAAAACAATACACAAGTAATAAATATACACAAAAGACATCAATAGGAGATTGAGAAAAAGAAAACAAAAAACAATTAGTGTCTGCGCAGCCAACCAGGCCCCTAGGCAGGCAATATTGGCCTTAGTCACCACGCAGGTGGTTGGGGATCGCAGTAGGTTTTATTTGTACCCGACGCTGCTCGTTTTCTAATATTGGTACCCTTAGTCGTCTTTTACGCTACCCTATTTTCAATCAGGAAAAACACGGGGCTCCTTTTTGTGATACCGTGTAAAATCCTATTTTATCTTAGGTGAAAAAGTATTAAATGGGGGTCACGAATGAACAGGGTAAAATTACCGGTTCGTGTGGGACCATGACTCACCTCTTGGACTTGCTTGTCCGGACAGTTGTACGTGAGAAGACTTTTTGTTTCCTACTGATAATGCTGTCCGTGTGGCGGAGTTTTGGTCTCGAAAAGTTTGAACTACTTCTTAATTTTTGCTATTGATACGACAAGAAGATGTCGAAACAATAGATAGATAGATAGATATTCTTTATTGCGCACCATACAATTGACTTAAATCTAGGTATAACAGACACTCGTTGCACAATTTAGGCGGCCTTATCGCTATAAGCGATCTCTTCCAGACAACCTTAGGGTAGAGGATACTTGAAATATAAAGGGGGTGAGGTGAGCTACATACAAAACTGGAATTGAGGCTAAACGATATATATAAATACATAAATAATAATATATACATAATTAATAATATATATGTCGCAGGCAAATTCTATTATTCGCCCGTATACAAACGGCGTCGGCAGTTTACAAAGACAAACTTGTTATATAAAATGCCGTACGCCGTATGTAAGATGTCGTTCATCTATACTTATAATAAATCTGTAGAGAGGTCAATTCTGTACATGAAATATATTTTCAAAATAACTATCAGGGGGTGATTAGTGATCGATACTGATGCCAAAAATGCAATCAGTAAAATTTTTGTCTGTCTGTCTGTCTGTCTGTCTGTCTGTCTGTATGTTCCTTATAGAAACAAAAACTACTCGACGGATTTTAACGAAACTTGGTACAATTATTCTTCATACTTCTGGGCAGGTTATAGTATACGTTTCATTACGCTACGATCAATAGGAGCAGAGTAGTGAAGGGAAATGTTGGGAAAACGGGAGAAGTTACTCCATTTTTTAAGCTTCCGTCGCGTGTGCAGCCTTAATGGTTAAAGTTACATAGAAATTATGTATGACAGAAATATTTTACATAAAATTGACTAAAAAATATCCCGCAACAGCATATGTCTATCTTTTATGGTTGACTCACAATAACACGTGTAACTCCTGATAGCTTAGCAGTTCGGAGCATTCTGATTATATTTGTTTACTCTTACGTTGATAATACTCTCATTCATCCTTAATTTAAAAAAGTTATGATTATTACCTATTCAATAAAAAAAGAATCATAGAAATCGGTATAGAAACACCAAACTTATACATGAAATAAGCCATCGCGCCGTCCCACGTGAATACTGAATCATGCTATAAGGGTTATTTTTGTGTAACGGTTGCCGCGGTGATGATGACAAACAGTCCGGTGATGATGACAAGGCCGCCCTGGCCATCATCGTAGTCATTTAGAAAAAAAAAAAAAAAAAAAAAAAAAAACGGTTGCCGCGCTCGACACGGGGCGGTAGGGTATAAAAAGGCGGGAGGTCCGAGAGCTAGCTTCATTCAATATTTGGCTGTTGATGCGTTCAGAGCGATCGACCTTATTGACAGACAATAATTGATATTGAGAAACCGTGCTTATCAGCGCGACTTTTAGTCTTTAAATAGTTTATTTGAATTTCTTTTGTTGTTATATTGTAAAATATTCGTTCAAATTAAAAATTATTAAGCGTAGGTACTTTTATTAATTAAAGTAGTTATAAGTATTTATTTTTAAGTGAAGTAGGTATAGGTAGATACTTTTGCACAGGCGTTTCAGCTTTAATGCAATCAGTAAAATTTTTGTCTGTCTGTATGTTGGATAGAGAAATAAAAACTACCTACCAAACGGACAATTTTAACAATTATTCGTCATACTCCTAGGCAGATTATAGTACACTTTTTATGACGCTACAATCAATAGGAGCAGAGCAGTAACGGGAAGTGTTGGGAAGACGGGAGAACTTTTTACCTGTTGTTTGAACGCGCTTCACGCGAAAAATACTGCATGGAATTGAATGCGGTTTTCACCAATGTATGGCTAGAGGCTTAACTGCTTTATGGAAGTCCGTTATTTTTCAAACCCGATATCCACGCGTGCGACGCCGCTGGCACAGCTAGTTTACTAATATGCCGAGCTACGATATTACAGCCGATTACAAATTGCCTCGGCATATCGTTCCAATTAGTACCAAATTTAACCGCGCCCTGGCGCTACTAGTCTCCAAAACCAATATGGCGGTCAACAGTGAAAGTGTTGAAGGAAAGAAATATTAAAAATATGTCTAATATCGGCTGTTTCAAATAGATTTTAAGGGCTAGTATTATAGGAAACTATTGAAATTAAACTAATCACAAAAGGGGCTCCGAAAACACCGTGGAAAAAAAACAAAAAAATTCGAGGTTATCCAGCACGTAAAAACGCTAGGGTGTCCATGGAAACTGGTAAAGTGGAACAAAAAATTGCAATAAAATGCATTATATTTTGATTCGCTGTAAATCAATTGTTTCGCTGATGGTTTTACGCTTGTTTAAGCTTAGCAAAATAAGTGAAACAAAGAAACTTTGTTGAATTTATTTTTGTTATTACCACTGAATGTCTTGTTTAATTAATAGGTAATTTTTGGTAAGTTTACTATGTATGTGTAAGGATCCTAAGATTAGGGAGAATATGTTCTCACACTGTACCATTTAGTGCAGGTTTTGTTCGGTTACGGTTTCAATTTCATGCTTATTTAATCGACGAATTTATTTTCGTAGTCAATAATTTAATAATATGTAAATGATAAACGTAAATAAAAAACTTTTTGATTTTTGATTTGATTCTATTATGAATCTTAAATACCTAAATAAAATTATTAAAAACCCTGTTTCATTTCTATTATCATGGTCACCCTAATACACAAACCAAGTCGACGTTGATGCGATGACAATTTGCCTTCGGCATTTTATAACACGTATTTATCTTTCTAAACTGCCGACGCCGTTTGTATACGAGCGAATTATAGAATTTGCCTGCGACATATACATAAATAATAATGTATATACAATGTGTGGGAAACTCTTAATTAGACCAATGCAAAACAATGTTTCAGATCAAGCTGCACAAAGGCCAATGCAGCGAGAAGCACGTCCCAGCCTGCACCTCACCCGGCCAATCCGGCCCTCTGAGTAGAAGCCCCAACCACTACTACATCTGTCTCCGAAAGAAGACCTTCCTCTACCCCCAAATCTTCCTCTGCCCTCACGGCTGGTTCTTCCGCGACGGTTTCTGTCATGAGAAGCAAGAACCAGAGGTTACTACAACCACAGAGACAATTGTAAAAGAAACATCGACAGAGAAGCGCCATGAGAAGTCTGGGGAGACTGTTGAAGAAGCAACGACTAGCTGGTTGGATAGCTTCTTCTCTACTGAGAAGGCGACTACTTACGCTGCGGATGCCTTCCTCGCTGATAAGTTTGATCTGACCAACTATGAGAGTACTGATGATCAGGCGCCTACTAGCTACGATTACGCCAATTCTTTCGAATCCTGGTGATTTGTAAAGTAGTTAGTTTTATAGGCTTGGTTTCCTCCTAGGCTGACTTCTATCGAAAGTACGAATAGATATGCACTGATAGTAATTTGCCACTGACGACAGCGTTGCAGTACGATGCTTCTTAAAGGTATATTGGTGTGCTCAAGACGTCTGCTTAGGGGAAAATCAAGCCATATAAGAGGTATATCAAGCCATAAGATAGAGCTCCAATAATTAACATAATTTAATAATTTAAATAAAACTATGATAGATTATTTCTACCGAATTGTGATTTTAACCCCATTCTGATAAATGTATCATAGGAATAGCGACAAAGCATTCCATAGCTGTTTACCTAGTACTTTTTTTTATAGTGGCTCGACATAATGGCTTCCCTACGCCTGATGGAAAGCGAAAGAGAAGCCCAAGTCGCTGTGACAAGGGCAAGTAACTGGTCAGTTACCTGTCAGTTGCCACCGCCATGCCGGCCCAACCCTAACCCCCCACGAGCTCCGGAAACCCTACTCACCGGCAGAAACACGACCCAGAGGTCATTTGACTGCGGTATTCTATAGGGTGGAGGTCCTTCCCCGGACGGGCGGCTCAATTCGAGCGAAGATTCGCTATGCCCTACCTCTCTTAAAAAATACTGTGCGGGGATCGATCCCGCATCTGTAAATTCTGTCCGGAATTCCTTTTCCAAATGGACTGAACGAGGAATCGAACACGAACGCCGACATTTGACCCAGATAGCAGGCGAACTGTTGGGGCGTTCCTAGCGGATTCGCCGGCGACCCGCCAGACCTTTCTGCCGAGACAAAGGAGGGCTTATCGCTGCGATCTGCGCCAGCTGACAGGCGCAAGGTATAAACGGGGAGCGATTGAGTTATTGGTTATAGTATTATCATCATCATCATCAGTCTATTGCAGTCCACTGCTGGACATAGCTCCAGTTGTTCGACACTTAAGGCAAACATTTGGAGGATTATGCCATAATCGCCACGCTGGACAGGCGGGCTTTCGATCGCAGGGCGTAGCTTCTCGCTCCGGTGACGCTGCTGTCCGTCATCGGTCTGTGGTATTAGCTACACATGCAATCGTGATGGTTATACCGCCACCAGTCGGTTGCCAGAGCCTCGTTCGTTATTCTCAGCTGAGGGTGCTAAAAGCTAGAAGATGATAGGTGGCTCCCTTACATCCTCTACCTAAAAACCTATTCACACACTACACTGAGCGCCAGTCGCCATTTTAAATGTCTTACTTCGCATAGTGTTGTTAGTTTTTTTTTATAGTATTTTGACATAATGGCCTCCCTACGCAGCGCCTGATGGAAAGCGAAAGAGAAGCCCAAGTCGCTGTGACAACGAACAAGTAGGTAATTAGTTAGTTACCTGTCAGTTGCCACTGCTATGTCGGCCCAACTCAAACCCCCCACGAGCTCCGGAAGCCCTACTCACCGGCAGAAACACGGCCCGGAGGCGGCGACGCAGGTCCCCGGGCACCCTGGCGCGAAATATACTTAAGACGGCCCTGGCCCTACCTCTCATAAAAGTTTTCATAGAAAAGTATTGTTTTTGAATACCAGTGTAAGACACTGCATAATACATGTACAAAGTAACTTAAGCTCATGACTTGCAACGCACACCGTCAATACAGGGCTAACGGTGTACAAAAAACGAAAACCTCTGACATTAGACACTAGAATTGCATCAGAGTTCGGTGCGATTCGCGCCGTGGGAATCTTCGCCGCGAACGCATGCAGCCGGCGAAACTATGTGGAGGCGGCTTTTGTACTGACGCAATTAAATATTGAATTACAATTGGGTTTAGCACTTACACTTATTATTTACTAGCAGCCCGTCCCGGCTTCGCACGGGGTAGACAATTATATTGTTCAAATTTTACCAAGGATCCCTAATTTTTTTTCAAAATGAAATGTAGCTTATGTCCGGGGAAGGACTTCCACCCTATAGAATACCGCAGTCAAATGACCTCTGGGTCGTGTTTCTGCCGGTGAGTAGGGTTTCCGGAGCTCGTGGGGGGTAAGGGTTGGGCCGGCATGGCGGTGGCAACTGACAAATTTACTGACCAGTTACTTGCCCGTTGTCACAGCTACTTGGGCTTCTCTTTCGCTTTCCATCAGGCGTAGGGAAGCCATTATGTCGAGCCACTATAAAAAAAAATGTCAAATTGGAAGAATGTAGCATTCTATTAGTGAAAGATTTTTTTAAATCCGGCTAAGACTGCTACTATGATGTAGGCATCAACGCGAGCCAAGGGCCAAAGCTAGTTCGTTCGTGAATTTAAAACAGATTTGCACGAGATTTTAAAAATAGTTTTCTTTTTAGGTAACATAGGACAGTGGCTTCCACTCGTCTGACAAAAAGCGAAAGAAAATTTTAGTTTTAAGTTATCTTTCTCCATGTTCGTCGGTCACACATAGTCCTGCGCTACGCAGACGTATTAAAACTTCAGGGTAATGGTTTCCTGACTGAATATCTTTGCCACGAGAACTTGCTTGGCACGTCGCATCGTTTATTAGCGTTTCACAAAACGTTCCAGACATTTTATGTAACCTAACTCTAACATTAAGACATGTATTTTGAATCGCAATATTTTTTTCCTAAGTCCGGCGATACGACAGAGAACCAATGTCATAGATATATACCTAGCTCACCGGATTAGTAAGCTGAGCTGTCAGTGGCCACATCGAGTTAAAAAATCATTCAGTTGTCACAGACATGATGTCTTGTAGGATTCTTATGGCTATACCTACCGATCCCGAACCTAGTTCAAAGCCACGTCCCGCGTGTTTCTCTGTAGTACGGTCACCAGGCAGGCGGTTAAACCCTACCACCGGTAGAGTAGCTGATTTCATTTGAATAAGTCCCTTTTTTTCTAGAAGGGAGTTCATTAAGCACCGTCATAATGCCACCTCCTGGGGGAGATGACATGGTGTGTGGAACTCACATCTCCCAAAATGGGAGGGTATACACACTAATCCCCCCCCCCCCCCTTGTATATATTCAATGTTAACCAAATATAAAGATAATAATATTATTACTGTATTAGTTGAGCAAAAATCTAAATATCAAAGCTGAGGTGTAGCCTGGTTGGCTACACATAGCCTTTTGATTATGTGTATTGCTTTTTTTATTATCTTGATTTATTTTTTATTTTTTTTCCATCTAAATGTATTGTATGTTTAATGTTCTCGTATGTTATTATCTGTATGTTGGTAATAAAATTATTTATATTCTGTTCTAAAAAGTATCTAGATTATTTCAACAATGTACCTACAGAATTGAGAGACAAAAATTTTATTATTTTATGCCTCCATCCAAATACAAAGATAGACTTCGATACTGATTTTAAAGCAGGACGAATCTTATACCTGCACAAAGTGGAGCAAACTACGCAGAGTAAACACTCGTTAGTTACAACACTAATAATAAATACAGTTCAATGATCGCAGAAAATCTTGAAGACCTGACCCAGATTCCTAGCGCCTATATCCCATCCCGGCGTGTAACCTTTCTACATTCCGGTTTGGACACAACGTAGGTACTATTATGGCTACTAAGGCTACTGAGGCTAGGTACTGAGGCTACTCACATTCTCATAGATTTGCAATAATAAATAAATCAAACTCCTCTATAGCAAGCTAGAGGCTCACAAACATTTGTCAGCCGAAATGCCAAGTTGATTCGGTGCGAATCTAAACCGCTATACTTAGTAGAGCGCTCGAGGTGTTTTGATACTTAAAGATTAGATATTTGATGCAAGTGTAGGCTGATTTTTATTTAAGATATTATTTTATTTCAAAGGCACAACAACCGAAAATAATCAGTACATTACAGTATTAGATTAAAATTACTTTGGACCTTAATCGATGGAGGTAGATTGTCCTTTCGAAGGGTTCCAGTAGCCACAATGTGATGTTTAGTAGGTACCCATAGTACAGTAGCTTTGGCTTAGTTTCGGAGTGACACTGTGCGGCATATACTAGGTTATTCTTTTTATTTATTCATGCCTTTCCTCACGGTAGGCAGCGGCTAAGCTGTGCCCCTGGCATTGCAGAGTATATGAGCGGCGGTAACCGTTTAACATCAGATGGGCCGTTTGCTCGTCTGCCACCCATAGCAATAAAAAAAAAATGCAAATATTAAAAACTGATGATTTTCTAAGTAATTTAAATTTTATAAAAAAAATCAATTAGAGTGGCATCGATACAATAATATGAATCATTTAGTTACTCATATTTGCACTTCACATTGCCGATTCCTTAAAAGACTTTAACCGCAATCCTGTCACTTATTCACAAAGCCGCAGCTATCTCGTTGAAATACTCAGAAACTTATTAACACTTATGACTTATTTAAACCGCAACCACGGTCTTGTAAGATGTAGTCAAATTTTTACCTACGACACAGTTACTAAAACTCAGCAGAAGTGTATATTATTCTATAGGGAACTATAAATACATAATTACCACTAGCCACATAGCTAATAATTTTCACAAAATATATTCATGGAACTAAACCGTATTTTTAAAATATGTTCCATGGTATCAATACCTACCTACCTTGTTTTATAAAATAATTTTATTTACAAAGTGTATTATAATTTTATTGGTATTTATTATAGGCCTTCATATTTAAATGTTAACAGATTTTCATAGTATGATGCGTGAACTTTTTGACTATTTCCATAATCTCTAGAATAGCATATTTAAGCGGATTAAATCTACCACATACCAATAATTATTTTTATTTGTGATTATAAATTGACACCGAAGTCATTGAAATAAAATGTCACACCTTAAACGAATGACCATCGCATAAAATCATTGTGGTCAATCCGGAAATTTCAGCATCTCAAAACAGCTGAACCAGTTACGCATTACGTCACAACGGGCCTTCAAACAAAAAAGGAGTTTAATGTAACCGCGATAAAGCGCTAATTAAAAGTATCAACTGTTGTCGGCCGATCTACATTTTAAGCAACACATTTACCGACAAAGCCAGTCAGCGAGCACCTCACTACGGGCCATTCATTACTGCCGCACCGCACCGACTCCACCGCGATGCACCGGCACTAGCCGTTCCAAATTTGAAATTTCGAAAAAAGTATTCCCCATCCCGTCCGCGCCCGTGATCCATTTCGCCTTTGACAGCTGTCAGTTTGCGCGCCATTTTCCCGACTGTGTTTTCTTTTTTTTGTGATTTGTTTTTTTTGTCGTGAATGCATTCAGGTTTGAGTCGGCGAGTTTTCACCTGGAATTCGAAGGTGAGTGAGAAATGTTTTCTAATTTTCTTTTTAAATGTTATAACATAACAACTGTTCGTTTTACTACGTATATAATAACATGTTCTGTTGTATTTTTACGACTTGTCTAGATCGTGTTATACGTTTTACAACTGCGTATTTAGATTTCAATTAATAATATATTATATGAACATGCAATTTCATAATACAGATTCATTAACTTGAGGATGTAGCTTCGGATAACTAGGTTTATGTATGGAAGCGGTATATGAGTAAATTGCTTTGAGGTCCCCATTGCAAAACTGTGAAATACCTATGTTAATAACTTAATTAAAAGTTATGACGCTATTTCGTTTATATCGCATTGTATTGTATGTACGAGTTTGTGTGTACGAATAGGTATGGTGCAATAATAGTGTCAGATGTCACAACTAGGCATATGAGATACGAAACTTCGAAATTATTGTGGAATTTATGTATATTGTTTATTATACGTACATTTGTGTGAAACCTATCCTACAAGTATCATATTATGCACTCGTATTTATTGTAATTTTATACAATTGATACTTTAAGAATTTCAGTAAGTGCAGTAATTCATTGAAAGTGATTCATTGAGAAATTTCAATACTCAGATTGACTCGGTCTGAAATTGTAAACCAAAATTTTAGGCAAAAAACACAAGTGTTTTGATTAAGGGATCGTTACTGAATGGGCTCGAGTCTGGGCGTTGCGGTTTTATTTAGTTAAAATAATCTGACACTTTTTTTTAATATCTAACGGCCTCGGTGTCGCAATGGTTAGAGCTTTAAGCTCCGACGATCCGAAGGTTCGGGGTATGATTCCCACTTGTATCAATTAAAAAAATTACTTTTTTTAATACTTAGTCTTTGGTCTGAATGTTCTGGTTCGCCCAGTCATCATCCAAGGACGTTTAATATAAAAAGTCCTTGTCATCATAGACAACTCTAGACCAACAATGTCTTGTGTATTATTGTATTGTTCGTTCATCATGTTATAAAATCAATTACCTATACCCTGGCATTTTAACTCCATAACCAAAAAGTTCATTTTCGTTTCAAACAAATAGACATTATATTTTTTTGGATGATGTTTGCTGTCCTGCTGATTCTCTACTACTCTTAATTTTGTTTTTGTAAAAATATTATTTGATGTAGGGGGAGAATTATTGTACTTAGGTCTAAAACCGTAATCTACCAATGAACCTCCCTACGTATCGCTAGAGCAAAGTTTAAGTTGATTTCTGAAGGGTGGTTCATATGTCCCCCCTGAGAAAGTCTCCCGGACTCCCCCTAAAGATACACTTTCTTTACTGTTTTAATTGTCTGTGTAACGTACTTCATAAATGACTTTCAGATTTAATGATATGATAAAATTACGTGACGGAATTGTGTCAAATATTTTTATCAGCCAAATACATCGTGACATTAGAAAGCTCAATTGGGTTTCAAATAGTAGTTTCAAATAGTAGAAGTAACAAATTAATTCACAAGCATTTTAGAATAATATTAATTTTTTTAAATAAATGAACATCTTAGATCCTTTTATAACTGGGAAATTACGAATGATCTTCCTTATTAATCAACTAGCTGTGCCCGCGACTTCATCCGCGTTGAATAGAGTTTCATCCACTATTTTATCCCCTTGGAGGTAGAATTGATCAAAATCCTTTCTTAGCGGATGCCTACGTCATATCATCTACCTGCATGCCAAATTTCAGCCCGATCGGTCCAGTGGTTTGGGCTGTGCGTTGATAGATCACTATGTCAGTCAGTCACCTTTGAGTTTTATATATTTAAGATGGAAATGTAGCCTTTAAAACTTCCATGGGAAATCTACGCAGATTTAAGTAGAGTTTGTACTAAAAAGTACCAATTACTACATATGTGAAGCTTTATGAAGCATGTTCCTATATTCATTATCAGCCTATCGCAGTCCACTGCTGGACATAGGCCTCTCCAGTTGTTCGCCACTTTGGTCAAACATCCGGAGGCTTTGCCCATAATCGCCAGGCTGGGCAGGCGGGTTGTCGTTCCAGTTCCCTGAACAATTCTTATTATTTTTACGCAGGGAACATAGTTCTAGAGTTATAGGAGTTACAAATACAATACAAATGCAAATAATTTTTATTCATAATTTGTTACATGGCGTCTTAACTTTAATAACTACATTCAGTAAGATAGTGGATAACATTATGCGTACAACATGCAACAATAATACGGGAATGCAACCTGTGGGTCCCATACTAGGAGATCCCGTATCGTGGGCACCCACTTTACTACAGTGCGACAGAACGAACAGACAGTTCCATAGTAACACGTTGTATAGAAGTGCTCTACTTATATTACTTAGTTAAGTTTGTAAATAACACATTTTTGATACATTTGCGCTCGGCGTGAACTAAATTGATACAAGTAAATTACAACGCCAGTTAGGTGCTTTGAAGTCATTAACTAAATGTCTCAATTAGATTGTTTAGCGTTCCACCATAACGTTATAATGGTGTTATAATTTAATAATGGTAGTCTGAAATGGGACAACGTATTGATTTTATTAATTACGTGTTTACATTTGGGGGAAGTAAGGAGCGACCTATCATCTTTTCGCTGCCTACGGGCGCAGTGGTCAGTGGCATCATGTAAAGAGCCGAGAAGACACCACACCGTCTTCCCGAGGTGACAACGAACGCTACCACGCTGTGTAAAGACTACACTACACTATCCCTTCGCGGTCAAAAAGACCGTCCATTCTAACCAGATTCGTTGTCACCGTCAAATAGTTCCAATTGACTGATAAAAATTTACATCATTACTTCCAATTAAAATGGAACTCGAAATAATGGAGCCAGTGTCAGTTTTGACTTGACACTAGTAAGCCTAGACTACCGTACGGTAGACTTCCGTGCATAGCCTCTGATAAATGCATAAAGGTTGAAAAACCCCAAAAAAGAAATTAAATTTTACACGAAACGGTATATTTACCGCAACCTCATTTTCATCGCGCAATCAATTTTATCGTCACATAAAAAGCACCACTAAAATCTTCCCCAAATCGTAACTCAAAGATCACTACCGTAACAGATTTACAACTGCATTAAAACTACACAAAATATACGACAGTTCGTTTTTATGTCCACATATATTTTGCTGACACAAATGTAAATTAACTTTGCCAATAAGGCGACTTTTAATTTTACCCTCATTGGCCCCAATTTGGGGATATTGAGAGACAATAAATATTCGTTGGGCTATAAAACCAGTTAGTATTGACATGTACAAATTTTCTTTCTTCCTGTTGAGTAAGTGGTTCCATCTGGTTTATTTATTATTTTAGAAAAGCCTCATATTATTATATTTGTAAATATTCACTCGACAATGGTAGAAACAGAGCTCACAAAGGGGGTTGACAATATTTTTAAAAAGTGTTTTAGCATTTTAATGATTGTAACCATGATTTTTTGACAATGATTTTTTTATTATAAACATCATAAAAAAAAGTATATAAGTAAGTTTATCAGTTGTCTAGTATCCATAGTACAAGCTTCGGCTTAGTTTGGGGCTAGGTAGCGCTGTGTGGCCCAGCGTGGCATGTCTTACGGTATTTATTGATTATTAAGATAAACTCTAATCAAATCTGCATACCTCTCTACCTTTTTAACTTCAAATTGGCTTGGCCGCAGAGCTATCGCAAGAATAACGCTCATATTATTATATGCGAAACGGCCATCCACATTTTAGCAAAGATGTTAAATTTGTGATAGTGAAGTAAGATGGTTATAGAGTTGGGTGCGTATAAAATAAAATAGTTTATTTCTGCAAGTAGATTCACCAGTAATACTTTTGTACGTCACAATTTTTTCCAACGAGCACTTCGACGTGTAGCATGCTGAAAAAAAGTGCTATAATAACATTGACAGTGCATACCATTGTGATCTCGCTCTCCTCTTGGCAATATCGTACATAAAAATGACATAAATTAAGAATAGACCTTTTAGGGTCCATATCATTTCTTAGAGCTGTCAATACCGTCAGCGACAAATCCGCTAATCTAATAGCCCCGCCGATAACGACGGAACTGCGTGACACAAATAAATTGGTTTACCGCCGGGCTCCGGCTTGGGGTAATCACGACTGTTACTGCTATTCCTGACCTATATTCAACTGCGCCTTTTAGGAATAACAATACTGATTATAATAATACTTTTAGAGAGGTAGGGCATAACGAATCTTCGCTCTAATTGAGCCGCTCGCTGTGGAAGGACCTCTATCCTATAGAATACCGCAGCCAAATGAACTCCGGGGTTTCTGCCGGTGAGTAGGGTTTCCGGAGCTCGTGGGGGTCAGAGTTGGGCCAGAATGGCGGTGGCAACTGACAGGTAACTGACCAGTTACTCCCGAACTCTCCCCCTACCCATTTTTGGTCAGACCCGTGACTTCTATGTTGATAATTTATTCATAGTTAATAGTTGCATCATTACTTAGTCTGTCTGGAACTTACATTACCATTTATGCTACATCTTGTTATGGAAAATATGCAACTCTCTCGTCTCCGTGGGAACCGATACCTAGGTCGAGAGAAAGTGCATAGGTCTATGAACCTAGAACCTAGAAAGCTGTCTAGATGCATTAGAAAATGCGACATTGCATCAATACACTTGTATAACATGTTACTATACCATAGGGCGTAAGGCCAACTTAGTACCAGAATTTTGCATTCGATTTTACCTCAATAATTTGGTCAGACCAAAAGATCGGTAAAATCTAGTACATAGTGCTTGTTATAAACATTACCCTCTTTTCGAAGGCAAAGTCGGCTAATAAATGGTTATTAAAGATATACCCTGTAGTTTGTCTGGCGCCTGCGGTCGTGTTCTTTAGACCTAGGGGTGTAATACAAGAAATAACAGTGAGGAATGTTTGTTGTATCTGTATAATATATATGTAATCTGATATTTTCCTGCAAGGAAATGTTGTATCTCGATCGTAAATTAGAATACAAAATATTTTTTTTTTGGGTATTTTTTTTTCAAATTACTGATTAGAGCCGGTTTTATTCCAGTCGGCGTGCTATGTCGGTTCTACGGCAGACTTGACCAGCCCACCGCCACTTCAGCGAACTAATCCTTCGAGCTTTGTCGATAACTACTATCGTCTGCTGACGCTGAGGACCCGTAAAAGATAGGGTCTTTTACGGGTCCTAGTCTTAGCATGGAATTGAGGGAGGCTTCTTTTTAGCTGTGTTGAGTGGCCATTATGCCGTGCTGTAAAAAAAAGACGTATTTTATTTTGATTAACTTACTGACATGCTGTTTTACACTGTGGTTCCTTAGGTTACCAACAATCTACTTTATAGTAATTTCTTGATACTTGCGATACCCCAAACAGTTAGTAGGTACAACCAAAAGTGGTTAATTCCATAAAAAACACAACAGAACGATTTTTATCGATGCACAATCTTAAATCGCGTTTTAATATGATCGATATTTTATATAAATTGCCGAATGTAGGTCATATCGTAAATAAAGAAAACAAGTTCTCGTTAAAATATTTAAAATTGAATTTCGATAATGCAGATCTGTATTACAACATAAAAGATCATTAGTTGGTGCAATAATAATGGTTTTACAAGATAAAGGTAATCAAATCGTCCGAAACGTGTCTGGTACAATACAGTGAAGGTAGATTATATAATTACTAGCTGTGCTCGCGGCTTCGTCCGCGTGGAATAGTTATTTTTTCCCCGTTTTTTTTTTACAATTTCTTCGCTCCTAATAGTTGCAGCGTGATGTTATATAGCCTAAACTTTAGGCTATTTATCGAGGAAGGCTTTAGGCCCTAAAGCCTTCCTCGATAAATAGTCTATTCAACACAAAAAGAATTTTTCAATTCGGACCAGTAGTTCCTGAGATTAGCGCGTTCAAACAAACAAACTCTTCAGCTTTATAATATTAGTTAAGATGTCTCAAATGCGTGTAAGAAGCTTCATGTTTTAATGTAGGTACAGTAACACCTCCTTTGGGACTCGTGCGGAAGGCCAGCTTAATACAGTCATATGGCAAATATACAGTATGTATAGAATATACATAAAAATATCTGGCAAAAAAAAATCGATTCTTTTTTTTATAGTGGCTCGACATAGTGGCTTCTCTACGCCTGATGGAAAGCGAAAGAGAAGCCCAAGTCGCTGTGACAACGGGCAAGTAACTGGTCAGTTACCTGTCAGTTGCCACCGCCATGCCGGCCCAACCCCAACCCCCCACGAGCTCCGGAAACCCTACTCACCGGCAGAAACACAGCCCAGAGGTCATTTGGCTGCGGTATTCTATAGGGTGGAGGTCCTTCCCCGGACGGGCAGCTCAATTAGAACCGAAGATTCGCTATGCCCTACCGCTCACTGATGGCGGTACAGCCATCACGATTAAAGGCGTAGCCAAATATCACAGGCCGATGACGGGCAGTAGAGTCGCGGAAGCGAGAAGCTACGCCCTGCGATAATCAAAACGCCTGCCCAGCGTGGCGATTATGGGCAAGAAAGATCTCTAGATGTTTGCCCAAAGTGGTGAACACTTGAAAAAACCTATGTCCAGTAGACTGCAATGGTCTGGTGATGATAGGTATAATTATAGATACACACAAAATACAAACAATAGATATACCTATTCGTACTCGGAAAGCAATTAAGTGGAATTTTTATAGGAAAGCATATTACGCCGTTGTTTCTGCGTCTGTTTTCTCTTCAGTCTCTTTTTTAATTCGGCTAAAAGAAGCAACAGACAGAAAAGAAGCTAACAAATCGTTAAAACTCCCAACTTGCTCCCCATTACAAGCGAGCGGCGAGGCTCGCCCGCGAATGTTCCCAATAGTTTCAAAAGGCTTTCCAATAACGTTATTGTTTGCAGATTGATTGAAACAAAAAGATAGTTTCCAAACGAACGGTTGTGTTGACAACGGAGTTAGGGTTCACTGTGGATTTCTGATGGTTTGCCAAACTTTTATTTATATTTTACTAGCTGTGCCCGCGGGTTCGCCCGCGTTCATGTAGGTGTGTCACAGAAGTGTTTCTTCATCCCTTTTTCGCAATAAAAGGTAGCCTATGTCGTTTCTCTGGGTCTAAAGATTGTCTGTGCTAAATTTCATCAAAATCGGTTGAGGGGTTTAAGCGGGAAAGCGTAACAGACAGACAGACAGAGTTACTTTCGCATTTATAATATTAGTAGAGACTAGCGACCCGACCTCGCTTCGCTTCGGGTGTTTCTGATAAACATTTTTAAACTAAATATAGCCTATATTACTCAGTGATAATGTAGCATTCTGATAAAAAAATAATTATTAGAATCGGTCCAGTACTTTTTGAGTTTATTCGTTACATACAAAAATACAAATCTTTACTCTTTATAATACTAGTGTAGATAATATTTGTAAACAAAGCACATTGCACTTTATTTAGTTTGAATTTGCCGCGTTATCCGCGTATTCTACTTTGATTGAGGTATAGTTTATCTGTGGCATTGTTTCATACTATTCGAACTTTCGAAATATTAATATTGTAATTTGATTTAATAAGAACTGGTGAAACAATAGCTTTAAATGTTGTTTCTCTTTTCAGGTGAGTTTGTGAATATTGTAATACTGATGTAAACATGTTTTGTTAAAATATTGAGATCTCATTTTTGTAACGAAATAAATTCTCTTTTCAGAGCAACTCAATTTAGTTATAGTTTTACTGTTCAACTCACAAAGAATAAATAAACATATTATATACATTAGGGGGAATCCGGGATACTTTATCAGGTGAGAGAGAACCACCTTTAAAAAATCAATTTAAATTTTGCTCTAACGATAGTGGGCTTTCAGGGTAAGGGCGACAGGCGCGGTGGGTATGCCCTATTGTGCCTTTCGACCTAACATTTAGACCCCACGACCGCTTACCATCAGGTGGAGTGAGGTCATCCTGAACGCTCATTTTATAAAAAAAAAACAAACAGATGCCGTTTCGCACCTCGCCTATAGAACCCAGGATTGTAAGAGGTAGGAAACACATGAGCTGGAAGGACATTATTTTTTTAAAATGGTTCCGTAACTACATCGGCTCGAGCTTAACCCTTTCCCGCCCATCGAGTCAACACTTGACATCAGTGACATTAATCTATTATGAAGGTTGGGAATTGAAAAATGCTCGGTTCATGCCACAATGCGCAACGTTTTGTTTTACGTTTGAAAAATAAATGGGATTCAGTTTGTAAAAAGTTTTTTTGACATTATGTGGCTCTGTTGGATGTGGTTACCATTAAATGAACATATGTTTACTAGCACATAATAATGATAAGCATATTTATTTGGAAAAATCCTTTCTGATATAATAAATAAATAACCCAAGACATGCCACGCTGGGCCACACAGCTCCATCTAGCCCCAAACTAAGCCGAAGCTTGTACTATGGTTACTAGGCAACTCATAAACTTACTTAGATAGTTTTTTTTGTAAATAAATACCACAGATATCTCCAATAGATACCGCATGTTCGGCATTTTGCTTTGAGTTTCGCGAGTCAATTTCAGGTGGTATGGAAGGGTGTGCGGGGGACGTAACTCATTTCTCAAGTGATGTACATTTGTATTGTGCAATGTCGATAATTTTATCGAAAAATTACCAATCAGGTATATTAGACTAGATTATGTCTGTATCACCTTTTCAGTATTTTGTGCAATACTGGATATTTATCTATGTATGTATATAAATATATGTTTATATATGTCACCGGAAAATAGCAAGAATCGTAAGTTGATCAATTTCCTAGGTAGTTGATTATCTTTCGGAATATAACAAACGGTAGTGGAAATGTATTATTTAACGCAATGGATTTCAGTTAGTTAATCAACTTACGGTAGCCTGACAGTCATTTAATAATTTACGATTTTGACACAAGTAAAATCGTCCTCAAATGGGCCAATCGTTGCTCAATGTACTATTTAACGGTGCACTATTACCCGTAACTTAATACACTGTTCCCTGATTGGTTGAAGTAAAATCGTCCTCAAATGGGCCAATCGTTGCTCAATGTACTATTATACGGTGCACTATTACCCGTAACTTAATACACTGTTCCCTGATTGGTTGCCGGGATAACGCCAGCTGAGCCATTGAACCAATCAACGTTCACCTCACCTTCGTCGGATGATTTTACGGCAAGATCCGTAAAATGTATCAATTTACTAAAATACATACTAAATAATACATTTCAACTGCCGTTTTGACCATTATAAGTATATTTAAATGTATCTAAGTAAGTTTATCAGTTGTCTAGTACCCATAGTACAAGCATCGGCTCTAGTTTGGGGCTAGGTGGCGCTGTGTGGCCCCAGCGTGGCATGTCTTGGGAAAAAAAAATTCAAATGAGTATAGTTTATAAATACGGGTTTAGGTGAGTAATCAGCAGCTTTTTCATTTACTCGTCTTCTATCCTTCATACATTGAAAACTATCCTAGTAAATGTCTCTAATAGCAGGGTGCGGCATTTGTCCATTTAATGTTCTCTCAGGACACTTTGGAAATCTAAAGTAGAAACACTAAAATTTTTCTCATCTTGCATTATCGATATACTTGAAAGTAATACATTGTAACACTATGTCAAACGTGCTATGCTAGAAAGGGATAAAAAATAGTGAAATTGGTAATGAAAAGAAGGGATCATGAAAAAAGACATCAACGCGAGCTAACATCTGTCAAATATTTTCCATCGTAACTTGATCTCCGGCGCCAAGGAGTTTCAATACTAAGATTCATACGTTTATGTTCTACAAACTATAAAAGTGTCTCGATACACACGGGTCTGACTTTCTGGTCAGTACTGACCGTGGTACTGACGCACTTTAAGCGCATGCGTATTTCGCGCCTGCATTGCATTGATGTATTACCTCTCGCGCGATATCTTAAGTGCGTATCTATTGGAGATATCTGTGATAAATACACATTATACATAGAAAACACCCAGACCAATACAAACAGACATGTTCATGCGCACAATGTTTGTAATGTGTGGGGATCGAATCCACGGCCCTTGCTGAGAAGCAGAGGTCACTACCAATTGAGCTACCGAGTCATTCATAATAATATTTATTTGTTTTCATTTCAAAATGTTCATCATTAACAGTCTACAACGTCCACTGCTGACATAGACTTTCCCAACAACAATTGTCATTTGGAGGGTTTAACTTGGCACCCAGCTTGGTACCTCGCTTTGTACACATGTAAACATCATCATCATCATCAGCCTATCACAGTCCACTGCTGGACATAGACCTCTCCGTTGTTCACCATAGGGAAAACATCTGGAGGATTATACCATAATCACCACGCTGGCAGGCGGGTTTGCGACCGCAGGGCGTGGCTTCTAGCTCCGTGACGCCGCTGCCGTCATCGGTCTGTGGTATTAGCTGCGCCTTCAATTGTGATGGTTATACCGCCACCAGTCGGTAAACGCTGCTGCTGTTTTTTTTGTTTGTTTGTATTCCTTTAGTCGTCTATCATAATGCCTGTTTGAAATCTATATACTTATAATAAATCTGTAGAGAGGTCAATTCTGTACATAAAATATTTTTTCAAATAACTATCAGGGGGTGGTAAGTGATCGATACTGTACCAAAAATGCAATCAGTAAAATTTTGTCTGTCTGTTTCTGTCTGTCGTCTGTCTGTATGTTCGTATAGAAAAAAAACTACTGAACAGATTTTGAACGAACTTGTACAAGTATCTTCATACTCCTGGGCAGGGTTATAGGATACTTTTCATCACGCTACAATCAATAGAGCGGAGCAGTGACGGGAAGAGTGTTGGACAAAACGCGAGAAATTTAAACCTGTATGTTTGAACGCGCATACGCCTAACTACTGCATAGAATGAATGCGGTTTCACCAATGTATTGCTAGGGTCTAACTTAAAACTTAGCACAAGGTATAGATGGGTATTATATGGAAGTCCGTTATTTTGAAACCCGATATCCACGCGAGCGACGCCGCTGCACAGCTAGTATTATCTAATTTTTAAAAAATAATATTTTTGTCAAGTAATTTGAATTCAACCATTTTTACACGTTTTAAAATATTTTTAATATTTTTTTAAATTACTATGTTCCTAGAGTTATTAATGTAGGGCTTTTTACGTCGAGTAGATCTTTTAGGAATGGGAATGCGTTACCTAAACAAAAGACGGAAAGTTCGTTAGCTGAGACACCCTTTGTGCCCAAAGGGCCAGTAATGACTATTATTAACCTTATCTTGTGCTAGTGATGTATGTAATCCATATTATGTGTATAATTCTATCCTGACCGATTTTCTGCCAAAAAGTATGCCGATTAGGTTAATTTAATAAGACTTGTAGAATCACCCACCCCATCTCTACCTGTGGGTGTCGTAAGAGATGACTAAGGGAATATCAGGAAGCCCTTTTCCCTATTATTCTCTAGTCGAGTTCCACGATCCTAGTACGATAAACGGTGCTGCAGGCATAAAAAAATATTTTTATTGCACAGACTAAAACAGTTGACTTAAAACTAAACACAAACAAAGATATATCAAAGTGGAACTCTCTGCCAGCACACGTGTTCCCGCCTTCTTATAGTATGGGATCCTTTAAACGAAGCGTGAAGAAGCATCTTTCAGGCCAGCATGGCTGTGATGACTGACTGAAACCATGGTTTCCGCCCGTTGTCAGAGCGGCTTGGTCTTAAGGAAGACCAGCCGCTCTGACAAGCCCTCCGCCTGATGGAAAGCAGGAAAGGTCTGCTTTCATCAGGGCGAGGGAAGCCACCATGCTGATTGCATGCATTTAAAAAGAAAAAAAAAATATCAAGGTACAAATTTAAGCGGCACTTTCAGACAAGCCTTTGGGTAGAGGATATTTAAAATAAGGGTGAGGTTGGTGCCGCCATTTAACGAATATATGATCGTAGTGGTAGCCTAGTGGTAAGATCGTCGCTTCACACACGTGAGGTCGTCGGTTCGAATACGAGCGGGGCACGCACTCTGGATTTTCAAAATCTATGTGCGGAATTATACCACTAGCTTAGCAGTGAAGGAAAACATCGTGAGGAAACTGCACATCCAGTTTAATTCTGAATGTGTAACCATGATCCAATTTGTCTGGTTCCCCTTAGCGAGGTTACGAAGGTCAGATGGCAGTCGCTTCAATGTAATGACCAGACTGCTAATCTAGGATCATGGTCAAAGGGACCCTGGGCTAGAGCACAAACCGGGACAACGCTAAGAGGATGATGATGAGGTACGTAGGTACCGTAGTAGTTTACAATAGACATTGCACAAATTTTTCACAATTCCTTAACTCATTTGCATTCATTTAATCTAATTTCCGTGTGAAATAAATATGAAAATTCTGTAATGCTTTGTGCAAAATAACTGGTTTTCTTTCTTTTTCCCTTGATGTTGTCTTATTGTACGATTAGTAATGATCATCGGATTTATTTGACTGGCTCGATGGCTCATTTGGTAGTGACCTTTGCCAGAAGCCAGGGTCGTGGGTTCGATTCCGCACAGTACCTATAAACATTTGTGTTCATGAACAGTGTCTGTTTGTAATGGTCTGGGTGTTTTCTATGTATAATATAGGATAGATAGATACTCTTTATTGCACAAAAACACAGGACATTACAGGAAACATATTACTAACAAACAACGTACAATCTAGCAGTCTAGCGCTTTCGCTTAGCGATCTCTTCCAGACAACTTCAGGTAGAGGAAACCAGATTGACTAAGGAAATGGTACACCAGTGCAAAACTATCTAACTATTTTATATTAAATACGTAAATTTGATCCGACCGTCAGCTAAGCCCCTTGCTGATTATCTGCAGGAAAACCGGCCCATGGATGGCCATCCGATAATTAACCCACTAATAGCCGGGAAATGCATCATCGTGTTAATATCACAGATCATTGAATACACGAGGAAATAAAGATGGCGTCTCGTAAGAGTTACTAGGTGTGCATCATTTATTTTGTGCATGAACATGACGGGTATTATTAGTATAACTTATTTTTTTTATGTGGGAGGCAGCAGACGACGATCTGTGATGCCTGATGTAAGCAGTCGACACCGTTCATGGACACCCGCAAAGTATTAATTACAAAAAACAAAGTCTCTTACTAAAATTTATCAGTGGTCTTGTACTCATAATACAAGCTGTGGCTTAGTTGGGAACTAGATGGCGCTGTGTGGCCAGCGTGGCATGTTTAATTAAATAAATAATAAATAACCAAGACATGACACTCTGGGCCACACAGCGCCGTCTAGCCTAAACTATGCCGTACTATGGGTACGTAGACAAACTGATAAACTTACTTAAATACTTTTTTTTTGTAAATAAATACGTATTATACATAGTAAACACCAGACTAAATACAAACAGACATGTTCATGAACACAAATGTTTGTACTGTTCGGAATCGAACCCACGACCCTTGGCTCAGAAGAGCAGTCACTACCAAATGAGCCATCGAGCCAGTCAATTTATACGCCACCAAGGTTGACGAAGTGGTTATAATTTTAAATGTCGCTTAAGTGTTACAGTTTAACCGCCTGCCAAGCATGGTGACAAAGGCGAGTACCCCCAAATAAAAATTGTCCTTTGGGGAGGCCTATGTCCAGCAGGGACATTCCGAGGCTTATAGTGATCTTCTTCTTCTTGAGTCGATGACAAAACGATATTATGATGTGAGACCAAAACTCTGAGACGCGGATAGCTCCATCACTGGCGGTCAGCAGGTCCTCGTACAAACAGAAGTCGGGGACACGCGGGGCACTAAACTAGGTGTCCCATAGTTTGTCCACACCGATTGGCAGGGGCATCAATGAAGCCCCCACCTTTTTTTTCCGGGGAAAATGCTTTTAGGCATCCCCCGCCGTTCGGGGGAGATACCGGCGGGGTATGTGGACTCACGCCACCCGAAAAATGGAAAGGGTGGCACCCCGCCTCAAGATGGTAGAGAGAGGCAGGGGAATACCCACTAAAAACCCCGGCCTCTTCGTCAAACGCCATGGGGTGGTATCAGGGGTCCTAGGAGACCTATGCTGCCTGACACCACCAGCGTAGTCGACCAAATGGGCAGGTCGCTCAAACTCCCCCGCTAGAGGGAGTGACAGGAGCGGCCCGAAGAGTCAGCCCACTCCCGTTCGACGATGACGGGGTCCCGTGCCAGGCCGGTGGAGGTGCCCCCGCACCAACCACCTGCTGGCCCCGTAAGGAAGCCCCACCTAGACAGATTGTCCCTTACAGCGGCCACCTGAGTGCGCAGTCTGTTTAGAGTCTTCCACGTTGGCCAGGTCAAGGTATGCCCGGCCGGTAAGCTCTCTGAGGGGGGTGACAGTGAGTTGGGGTTTCTGTCTGCCCATAAGGAAATCCTGTTCTCAGCAGATTACGCGAAGTTAGGACAGGTGCAATCTATAACCTTCGAGCACTCCCACTCCTCATAACTTCCCCCTAGTGGGGGAGCCTGTTAGGGACCTGTTCTGCCCAGGCCGCGCCGAGGTGTCGTGGAGACATATTTTTAGGACCCACGGCACCATCTTGGGGGGCTTTGCAGAAGAGACCGGAGTTTTTAGTGGGTATTTCCCGCTCACTTCCATCATTCCGAGCGGTGATGAGCTCCACGTAGCCCGCTGCTCCCCCGAGTGCGTGGTATACGCAAATGCATTCTCTCCGGTTAAAAAAAAACAAAGAGGTGCAATCTATAAAGCCTCAGCGATCTATGACTGCATCATATCTGGTTGCTTTTAAAGTACAAACAAGGGGAACCCTTGTAGATCAGGTGTTTGTCAAATACCTATTTATTATTACCGTTCACAACGCTGAACCCACTACCGTGAGATCACTGACCGGCCCTCATCCACTCAGCCTCAGGCTCATCCAAAACAAGACGGACCCACTCTACAATCGCCGTTATCCGTCGAAATAGGCTTCAAATAGCTGCACTAATATGAGAACTTAACAAAAATCTAGCGGGGCGTTAGTTACCATTTTATCTGTAGTTTGGTTAAACCAGGCTTGCTTCAAAACTGTGGGTATCGACCCGCCCCGTAGGGCCCCGTAGCCTCTATACGTATATACGTATACATAGAAAACACCCAGACCAATACAAACAGACCTGTTCATGAACACAAATGTTTGTAAAGTACGGGAATCGAACCCACGACCCTTGGCTTAGAAGACAGAGGTCACTACCAAATGAGCCATCGGCTGGTCATACCTATACCATACCTATACCATCAAATATTGCTCCTTTAGAACATAGGTCTATAACCGCATAGAGGATTTTAAGATGATGACTGGCTCGGTGGCTTATTGGTAGTGACTCTGCCTTCTGAGCCAAGGGTCGTGGGTTCGATCCCACATATTACAAATATTTGTGTGCATGAACATCTGTTTGTAATCGTCTGGGTGTTTTCTATGTATAATTATGTATTTATTTACAAAAAAAAATATCTAAGTAAGTTTATCAGTTGTCTAGTACCCATAGTACAAGCTTCGCTTAGGTTTGAGCTAGATGGCGCTATTGGCCCAGCGTGGCATGTCTTGGGTTATTTATTTATATTTATTTAAAATGATTCTTGAAAGGTGGTCCCACCCACGTGAAAAGTCTCCCCGACTCCCCTATGTTTCTGTGCCTATGTTGTATTAGCATAGAACAAAAAAATTTAGAATTTTAAGAGAGGTAGGGCATAGCGAATCTTCGCTCGAATTGAGCTGCCCGTCCGGGGAAGGACCTCCACTCTGTAAAATACCGCAGCCAATGACCTTCGGGTCGTGTTTCTGCTGGTGAGTAGGGTGTCCGGAGCTCGTGGGGGGTTAGGGTTGGCCGCATGGCAGTGGCAACTGACAGGTAACTGAACCAGTTACTTGCAGTTGTCACAGCGACTTGGCCTCTCTTTGGCTTTCCATCAGCGGTAAGGAAGCCATTATGTCGAGCCACTATAAAAAAAAGGTCAAAGACAGCCATACTATGTGCTATGAAAAAGGTTGAAAACACTGGGTACGACTATGAACGCGGCGCGGATTTCCCCGCATAGCGGGCCGGATGACGCGGCGTGACCCCGGATGTCGGCGAGCCCGTTACGTATGGAAGCTCTGTGGTCACAACAATATCATGTCAGTACTCACTTGTCACTCATCTGGCCGTGTATTAGTGATTTTGGTGTATTTGGAGATTTCACTTGGAATAGGTATGATTATTTCCCTTTTTTTTTGGTTATGGTTTTGCTCTAGGCCATATTGGCGAGTCGGTCAGTCGATATAATTTTAAGCAGCTGTCAAAACATGATTACTTTTTTTTTTATTGCTGCGTCGACATAATGGCTTCCCTACGCCTGTATGGAAAGCGAAAGAGAAGCCCAGTGGCTGTGACAACGGGCAAGTAACTGGTCAGTTACTTGTCAGTACCACCACTATGCGCGCCCAACCCTAACCCCCACGATCTCCGGAAACCCTACTCACCGCAGAAACACGACCCAGAGGTTATTTGACTGCGGTATTCTATATAGTGGAGGTTCTTTCCCGGACGGGCGGCTCAATTCGAGCAAAGATTCGCTATGCCCCCATACTTATTCTCAACTCATATTTACGAAGTTTGTAAGGACAGATAGAAACATAAAAACAAAACCCAATAAGATCTAGATTGCCTAGACGCTAACTATACATAATGTATGAACACGTCACCAAAACCTAGTCACTTTCACCACAAGTTTTTGTCGACAAGTATTTGGATTATTCATATCCTACCAGAGATCCTGGTACGCCGGTTCGGTTCCGGCTGGAAGGATAAATAAATATGCATAATTTGAGTCACGTCAAGTCTACAGTATGATGTGGTCTGCTCAAGGCTGTCTTGAAATGTCCTGGGGGCCCTCGGTTATAAAAGATTGCTGGGGCCTTTAGATACTAAAATTGTTTGGGACCCCTAGACACAAAGTGGACACAAAATACTCATAGTTTGCGGCTCTTGGACATAAAAGAGTTTGAGGCCCTTAGACCATAAATAGTTTGCGGCCCTTGGACACAAAAAATTGCAAGTCAAGAGAGGTAGGGCATAGCGAATCTTCGCTCGAATTGAGCCGCCCGTCCGGGGAAGGACCTCCACCCCTATAGAATACCGCAGTCAAATAAGCCTCTGGGTCGTGTTTCTGCCGGTGAGTAGGGTTTCGCGAGCTCGTGGGGGGTTAGGGTTGAGCCGGCATGGCGTGCAATTGACAGTAAACTGACCAGTTACTTGCCCGTTGTAACAGCGACTTGGGCTTCTCTTTGGCTTTCCATCAGGCGTAAGGAAGCCATTATGTCGAGCCACTATAAAAAAAAAAGTCAAAAATATATGTAAATGGTATGTTGAACGCTTGTCATTTGAACGGGGCCTACTCAGTGTTCTTTCATCTAATTTTTATTAGGATGATTTAAAACCTTTTTTGATGTGAAAAGCTGGGCTAGATCGTAATTACCATAGACTTCTAAATTCACAACCTCAGAATAATATTGATCGAAATTAGCTACTTTGATCAAAAATCCACAAAAAAACTCTTTTATAAACCAAACTACTAAATCAGGTGACTTTTGTTTTTATGATAATTTCGGCAGATAAAATCAGTTTTAGCGGTAATTCGTAGCCAATAGATATTATAAATGCAAAATTGTCTTTGTCTGTTTGTTATAATTTCACGGCTAAATTGGCAATTTTAATTGAATTATGTAAGTTATGAATGTCGTTGGCACACTTACTAACACTTAATTTTCCTCAAAGGCCTTGAGAATTTTTTACCATAGAATATTGAATATTTGTATTTGAGTATTTATTTGTGGTACCATCGTTGTTCTGATACCCAAAACACAAGTGCTTGTGTGCACAAGCAATGTATGTGATGTTGTCTGCTATTTATTTATTACTCGCGACTTCGTTCGCGTGAAATAGTTATTTTTTCCCCGTATTTTTCATTATTTCTTCGCTTCTAATAGTTGCAGCGTGATGTTATATAGCCTAAAGCCTTCCTCGATAAATGGTCTATTTAACACAAAAAGAATTTTTCAATTCGGACCAGTAGTTCCTGAGATTAGCGCGTTCAAACAAACAAACTCTTCAGCTTTATAATATTAGTTAAGATTTATTTATTGAAAAACATTGACTTCGTAATCAAAGACTTTATACTATGGACTCAAAAGTATTGGTTTAAGGGAGACCTTATAAACCGGGGAGCAATCCATCGCTCCCCGCAGTCGGGGGTAGTTTTTGTTTGCCCTCTTCAGACATCTACGGCTGCCCAGGGCGGGCAGGGATGTGTCTGTATGCTTCTATGCTAACTGAGTTCAAGCAAGTGGCTGCCCTTTGCACACCGTGTTCTTCCGCGTATAATAGACCTTAAACTCTATGCTTTACTAGAATTAGAATACTCTATGCTCCCTTGCTTAACTTCCGGTATTTAAAAAAAAGCACTTATGAGACTTCTAAAATTATCAAATTTACTTACATTACGCATGTATTGTACATATTAACAATCCTCTTGAATCCCTTTATCTCTTTAAGAATCGACATCAAAATTTGTTGATTAATTTTAAAGATCTAAGCATGTATATGGACAGACAGGCAGATAAAAGTGATTTTATTTTGTATTACTTATTGACACAATTATTGTAGGTAAACATTACCTTATAATTAGGTAGATATGTAACATATTTATTAACATATAATTAGTATCTGAAGTAAAAATAAGCACATAGGCATTTTAAATGTGCTTTATTTATAGTAGTACATTAACTCAAAAATATTTAACAAGAATTAATATATCATTAATGTGATAAAAATCTCGGCAACAATTTACACATAAATTTTACAATACAGTAAAAATTCCAAAATACCACTTCGGCCTTAGTCGGCAGGACAGCTTCACAAAGTATAATTTCCTACTCATATATAATGTGCTGTGGAAGGGACAATAGCCTTTAACACAAAGCGTTACGGTACACATTCGTTGTTGACTCGTGTGGCAAGAAATTCCTTATTCTCGCCACAAAAGTGAACTCGCTAAATACTTGTTATAATTGCTCTATATTAAATTCGCTATCTGGAAAAGCCTTCAAGGTGACACTGTCGTCAAGAGATGACGTGCGGTAAAGTCAGGGTGACGAACGCGAGGGGTTCCGTACGGTTCTTTCAAGCTAAATGAATCCTAACCACGATTCGTTCATAATGTGTCTAATATCAACTCCAATTTTCCGCTTTATAGTTTTCCTTACATCTAGTCATAGTAGTCATGACTAAAGGAATATCAGGTAACGGGCAGCAGCGTTTTAATAGTTTACTAACAAATTACATTTTTAATTTTATTAAAACCGATTAATACTCAGTGAACTGACTACTCAGACTCGGAACATGCGTGACCTCACATTTCCCTTAACTTATTCAAAATATATGAAGCAATCATCTATCTATATCTCCTATACTTATAATAAATCTGTAGAGAAGTCAATTCTGTACATGAAATATATTTTCGAAATAATTATCAGGGGGTGATACGTGATCGATACTGATGCCAAAAATGTCTGTCCGTCTGTCCGTCTGTGTGTTCGTTATAGAAACAAAAAGTACTGGACGGATTTTAACGAAACTTCGTGCAATTATTTCTTCATACTCCTGGGCAGGTTATAGGATACTTTTCATCACGCTACGATCAATAGGAGCAGAGCAGTGAAGGAAAATGTTGGGAAAACGGGAGAAATTTTTATCTGTATGTTTGATCGCGCATCACGCGAAAACTACTGCATATAATTAAATGCGGTTTTCTCCAATGTATTGCTAGAAGTCTAATTTAAAATTTAGGTACCATTTATGGGAGTCCGCTATTTTTGAAACCCGATATCCACGCGTGCGACGTCGCCGGCACAGCTAGTGCTACATAAAAGTGTATCAATCGACTTGCCAGTACTTTTAATAAAAATTAGTTCAAATCCCTATTGGCCCTGAAATCTGATCAGAAAATTTATTTATTTAAATAAATCGACCATTCAACAATATTTTTTATACTACCACTTTTCTACTTCCTGTGGAATTCCACAAAGAAACCCCATCCCACCACCGCGTATCTCTAAAAACCCGTTCAATTCGAAATGGGCCTTGGCCGTTTGTGTTCCGTACTTTGCAGCAACCTTCAATAGGCGATACATTAAATGACCATTCGGTGGTATGCGAATAATTAACGCGCTTGACTCACCAGCGCATAACGAACGCCAGACGCGCACCAATCATCTGGACTACAACTGGGTCACTCCTGCAATATAGACGAAATAGTTTCAACTGGGTATAGGTTGGTCCAACTGGTTAAGCTTTGGCGTATACTATTTAGCTACGCCTTCAATCGTGATGGTTATACCGCCACCAATCGATTGCCAGAGCCTCGTTTGCTATTCGGTAGGATGCACCACGGGCAAGTGAGAGTGGTTTGAATCGAAAAAATGACAGATGGCCCCCTTTCATCCTAGAAGGGGTAGCCAAATACCACTAGCCAATGACAGGCAGCAGCGTCATCAAAGCGAGGAACTACGCCCTGCTATCGCCAACCCGCCTGCCCAAGGGTGGCGTTTATGGGTAAAAGTTCAAAAGACCCCCTATTGTAGTACAATATTCTATTATGGCTAAAAATTGTAATTAGTCCGTCTTTAGCTTATACAACAATAAAAGACACGTATTTTTCCTTTTTTCATTCAAATAAACAATAGCAAAGATACAAGGCATCAAAAGTTAGGAGTGGGAGACTTTGACGTCACTCGCTCCCGTAAAAATTTCTCACCGAGTGACGTCACGCGTAATTTCAACGGGCTATAACTTTGTAATTTTTAGTCTTATTTACAAATAAAAAAATACGTGTCTTTTATTTTGGATTAAGCTAAAAGACGGACTAATTACAATTTTTAGGCATAATAGCCTATTTGTATACTTGGATAAAATGTTTGGTGTGCAATAAGGAGTGAATCTATCTATGAGTAGGTTCCAGATGAGATTTTGCTTCAGCCGAAGGAAAGATACTATGCTATACCATTAAAAGTTGTAAACGACTTAGATCTCTACTGGGTAGGTATAATTTATTTTCTGGGACGTCCTATTTGAATAATATTAATAGGATGTGAATGTAGCATCCGCTTCGTCTAATGAACGAACAAACACAGCCATGATGAATATTCTAATTGATATCTCCGAAAGTCAATCGCAACGATTTATGCGAAATAAATTCAAACCAGCAGTTGTCTGATGCAGTAATAAATTGCTTTGGTTTCAATTAAATATGCGATACAAATATCATCGGCCATGATGCAATGTGCGAACATTGTTTTATGTTTTAATGGTGTTTATATTGTTTTAACCGTGTCTGACTGATATAGTATAGTGTAACTGCATAGTATACAATGTCCAGAGATATTTCATCAAGGTATGTTATTTTTGTAACCTGTAAGGGTGTTAGTAGACCAATCGGTCGACGGTCGATCGATGACATCGGTCAATAGAAGAATTAATTGGTCGACTCGACGATCGGCGTCGATCAATAGTTTCCTCCATACTAATCAATATTGATCGATGTCAACCAATTGGTTTTTCCATAGTTCGTTATCATTGATCGACGATCGACCGATTGGTCTAGACTCTAGCACCCTAACTCTTTTATAAGTTATCAACATTTAAGAGAGGCAGGGCATAGCGAATCTTCGCTCGAATTGATCTGCCCGTCCGGGGAAGGACCTCCACCCTATAGAATACCGCAGCCAAATGACTTCCGGGTCGTGTTTTTGCTGGTGAGTAGGGTCTCCGGAGTTCGTGGGGGGTTAAGGTTGGGCCGGCATGGCAGTGGCAAATGACAGGTAACTGACCAGTTACTTGCAAAAGGAAGCCACCATGCTGAACCAATATATAAAAAAGCCCTTAATTTCAAGATATGTGGCAATTTCTTGACTACAGTCAAGATCCGCGGTGGTGGAATGGGGTTTCTTTGTGGAATTCCACAGGAAGTAGAAAAATAGTAGTATAAAATATTGTTGAATAGTCGATTTATATCAATAATTATTTTTATCATAGAAAATCTGAATAAATTTTCTGAATCTGAATAGATTTCAGGGCCAATAGGGGTTTGAACTATTTTTTATGTATTATACCTACACCCCTACGCCTACATCTTATCTTAACTAATATTATAAAGCTGAAGAGTTTATTTGTTTGTTTGTTTGAACGCGCTAATCTCAGGAACTACTGGTCCGAATTGAAAAATTATTTTTGTGTTGAATAGACTATTTATCGAGGAAGGCTTTAGGATATATAACATCACGCTGCAACTTTTATTGTAGTCAAGAAATTGCCACATATCTTGATGATGAATTAAGAAAGGAGTCGCTTCATCTCTTATCTTGGACCCCGTAACAGTGGCCGCATCTTTGATTGTCCATCTCGTGTTACATTCACTGTTACTAACTGTACCAGCCACTTCGGGACCAGTTATTTTAATTACCGTGCATTCGGGGTCGCGTCACGTCTACACAAAAAAAGCAGATCAATTGAAGTGATTAATCGTTCTTGCTCGGGATTTTGTTACCGTTCTTAGTCGACTTACGGATTGTTGGTAAAAGTTTCGTGTTTCCTCCTTCTTACAGTATGGGATGCTTTAAACGAAGCGCGAAGAAGCATCTCACGGGGCAGCATGGCTGTGGTAACTGACTGAAAACTAAGGTTTCCCGCCCGTTATCAGAGCGATTTGGGCTTCCTTATAGCTTTCCATCAGTCAATAGGAAGTCACTATGATGAGCCAATTTAAAAAAAAATAAGAGGTCACGGGTTTGACGACTATGACCTACACCACCTCACTCACCCTTTCTATCTTGCTATTCCCTATCTTTAAGGTTGTCTGGATGAGATCGCTCATGCGATAAGACCGCCTCAATTGTACGACAACATTATACTTTCTCTCATCATCAGCTCTTCGCAGCCCACTGCTGGACATAGGCCTCTCCAATTGTTCGACACTTTTCTTGATCCTTTTAGCATCCAGCACTTGCCACCTTGCTCAATTTTAGCGAATGAACTTTTCTAAGCATAAGAACATAGACAGGTTTCTCATAGTATAAGAGAACACCCCCTAGACAATGTTTAGTCAAATCTAGACTTAACGCGCCAATTTAGAGAGCCTTTAGTGACCTTTGGCAAAGGTCAAACTTCTGTGACATTTGTTTAATCAACCTTAGCGCCTGTTCATACTAGCGTTTATTTTCGTTCACACTAGCGGTTGATCCGCCCGGCGGCGACCGCAAATCGACCGCCGATCAACCGCAAAACGGCCGAGGTGTTCACACTAGCGGTCGCGGTTTTGCGGTTCGGCAGCTGGTAGTGTTGTAGATCGATGGTCGGCTATAGGTAATTGTTGATTCTTTAGTGAGAATAAATCGATTCAAGTACCAAATGATTTACAATCTAAACATCGATAATCGCTTTAAAGATAATTTATGTGTGACTTTAGTTACTTTGTTTTTGGGAATAGGATACACGACTGTTTACTGTTTTATATTACTTTCTGGTCACCTTAAGAAGAAGTACAATTTAACTTATTTGAGAGCCATGAGTACTAAATTGATTGCCAATGCGAAGTTTATTGATGACTACAAACTTCAAATATTATTACAAAAGTTAAGTTTTGATTATATTATAATATTATCGTATTTTTATCTATAATAACATCTTCATTTAAGAAATAAATTTCATGAACTCACATTTAATACAGTTGTCACAATTGTCTAAAGCGAACAGCAAATTATAAACGATTCCTAGTGATCGTTTAACTTTCTGGTGTCCAATGCTGATTACAATTTGTACTATTTACATATCGATTAATCATTATGATCCATTAGCGTAACGATTAAATTGTAACAACACTAAAAATAAAACAATTACGTATCTACTAACAGAACGTAACCATTTTTGAAGCGCGTTGCGAAAATAAAGAATTATTGTATTTACTTACTTCATACTAAAATTATGTTGTATTATGTTGTTCTACTACTGTTTTTACGGTAGATCTAATGGGAGTTTTCGTTCCCACAATAGGTACTTAAAGAAATTCTTATCAAATATTACAATGCTTCTTGTTTAGAAATTGAATAATTTAAACTTCCTATGTGATATGCACTCCTGGTACTTTCAATTAGAGAAGCACACATCAGTCATGTCGGTGCTATCGTCGACACGCACACAAACAAATCTCACAGGGTCGATACCGGTTCAATTGGGGATTTTCGCTAACAAATAAGTTTATGAGAACACAATAAAAGATGTGTAATAAGAAACACAGTTTGAATATGGATACCACATAAGTACCGTATAAGTATTCATGAATTAATCATGTTCAGATTTCCATTATTTCGTATTTCATAGAAAATAATGTTTGATTTTTGGTATAGAAAAATGCTAACTAAAAATGTATCCATAGTTTAATAAATATTTCTAAATAATTAGTGTGGCCTCATTGTGTACTTATATTTTCCACCATAATTTATAAATTCAAATAAATTTGTTTCATATTTTATTTTAACCGTGTAAAGTTACGTTCTATAAAACAGAAGAAGAAATGTCACTAGCTAGTGATGGAGGTATAGTGCTATTAAAGTTTCGATAATATCTAAATATAATAAGCTGAAAAGTAAAATAATTTTAAATGGAAATGGATAGTTTCTTGAGAAAATATTTCGACAAAGAGTAAAGAAAGGTAATTTTTTTTATAGTGCAAACGGGCCATTATTATCACTTAGGAAATAGTTAAATAACTTTCTCCTTAGCTGTTGTGTAATGGTCGTCGTGGCCTCTCTTTCCTATTCTATATTACCTTCGAGTACTGTTTTATGTAATGGGATTTGAAGGCACTGGCGGAGTTCAGGGAGTGGTGGATATTGCTCACCCGACAAGAGCAAACCTCTTTAGAATTAATGAATATGAAATTTTGCGACATTGACTTGTGGTAGAGTATATCTTCTAGCTAAAAATATTTAGTAGTTGAAAATTTTACCCAAAATATGGATAGTATTGCTGCCCACCAATTGTGAACCATTAATTACGAGAGTACCTACACTAAAGAACTTACGTCGGCACTAAGTTATTTTCCTAGTGACACTACGTAGTGCAGATACGCTTACTTTGCATATGTAAGATTCGCGATGGGCATTTGTCTTCTACTTTCATCGATATATTCACAATTTGACTATAGAGCAGCCCTAGCCCGCCGATGTCAAAACGCGGCCGCCGCCGCCGATAGTGTGCGGATCAACCGCCAAACCGCAGTTTGAACGCCGCGCCCCGCCGCGTTCGTAGTGTGAACAGGGGTAGCGGTTTGACGGCGGTTTGATGGCGGTTAAACGTCAATCTGAAGGAAGCCTTAATCTCATGAGAAAACATGCTACTAGCTGTTTAAAACTTTGGACTTTTTACGAAATGTCTGTAAAAGGTCTGTCCGTGTGGCTTCTTAGAATAAGACCACCCCATTTCAAGGGAGCCCTAGGGTGCCGGCCGAGGCCCAAGTGGGGGGGCCGGCCGAGTCTGCCTAGCTGACAGCGCTGGTGGTGGTGTGGTGTAATGGTTTATACCAAGATCCCACCGGGGTCTTTTAGTGGGTATTCTCCGTCTCGCCACCATCTAGAGGCGGAGGCGAGTCCCGCATAGGCTGCTGCGTCCCCGAGTAGCAGGTATGCGTAAACGGCATTTTCCCCGGGTGCAACAAAAAAAAAGAATATCATTAAAGTGTTTCCAATTTCTTTAAAAATTATTCCTTAACAATTCCAGGGCATCCAGCATGTCTAACAACTGCAAAAGCCGGTACCCAGCGGCGCCGACGCGGGACGCGAACAACAACACCCTGTATCATCCCGGAGGAGTGCAGGGACGCGGGGGACGCACTTACTCCCCTCCGAAGGTCGCTCCTTCGCCTAACTACCAGGTTTGTGACCGTCTTCATCACCATCCATCATTCATTCGTTCACTAAACACAAACAATCTGTATAGTATAATTAGCAAAAACAATCTAACCTCGGTGACACGCAGGACCACGGGGGATGCATTTAGTCCCCGCCAAACCAAAAATTTGTGAATTCTCTCAAATTGAATGATGAATGGCGATCCAATTATCATTCAATCGTTCATTAAACATTATCAATTTGTACCACGCCGGTAATTTGCAGGGTCAAGGGTGACCGCAACCACTCTCCTCCAGAGGTCACACTTTCGTCTAACCATCCATTAACCATCACTCATTCATTCATTATGATTTTCACTCATGTCGAGTAGCATTAGAGCCTACCCAACAAAAACCCATTCACTTGTGCTTTGAAAATTAGAAAATTAGGTATATCCATCGGGGAAAACCTATTCTAGTAAAGCATTCCTTAAATTAGCCGTTCGCACTATGAATTTAGTAGAGAAAGTGCTTTGTGCCAATATATATAACCGGGATGTAAGGGAGCGGCCTATCATCTTTTCGCTCCAAGCCAACCTCACCTGCCCGTGGTGCATCCTGCCGAATAACAAACGAGACGCTGGCAACCGACTGGTGGCGGTATAACCATCACAATTGAAGGCGTAAATACTAAAGACCGGTGACGGGCAGCAGCGTCACCGGAGCAAGAAGCTACGCCCTACGATCGCCAACCCGCCTGCCCAGCGTGGCGATTATGGGTATATCCTCCAGATGTTTGCTGTAAGTGGCGAACAACTGGAGAGGCCTATGTCCAGCAGTGGGCTGTAATAGGCTGATGATGATGATGATGATGATGATATAACCGGCGCTATAAAATGGCGTAACTATATTCGCCTTGCCGGATTTCAGAAATCTAGACATTTCACGATACGACTGATTCAGCGTTACTGTCAATGACAAAGAGTCATGTGCAGTCTCATTAGGCATAACCCATTAATCTAAATATTGATTTATTTTATATTATCGGAACACCTTAGTAGCTAAACGATATATTTTTTTTTTTAGTAGCTTGACATACCTATATTACCTACGCCTGATGGAAAGCGAAAGAGAAGCCCAAGTCGCTGTGACAACGGGCAGGTAACCGGTCAGTTACCAGTCAGTTGCCGGCCACCATGCCGGCCCAACCCTTCCCCCCCCTCCCCCCACGAGCTCCGGAAACCCCACTCACCGGCAGAAACACGACCTAAAGATCATTTGACTGCGGTATTCTATAGGGTGGAGGTCCTTCCCCGGACGGGCGGCTCAATTCGAGCGAAGATTCGCTATGCCCTACCTCTCTTAAAATCTTCTACACTCGTAGATACGTATAATTAACATTTTTAATTTCATTTAAACTGACTAATATTCAGTGAATTGGCTAGTAACATGTGTGACGTCACGTCTTTGTGAAGCCTTTTTGACAGCTACTTAAAAGAATACCAGATAAAATACAGGTAAAATAGTATATAGTGATAGAATGTTTATGTTTGTTGAAGGCAGACGTTTGCTAACCGGCGAGCAATCGGTGATGGACCGGAGCCATGTCCAATCAATCAGCAGTGTCTGACACAACACGACACAACCCAACGCCGTTACGACACACCTGTCTGCTGATATAGGGTTGGCTACCAAACAATGTGAATTTCCTAAAGTCATCTATTAACCAAACAACAGCCCTGGTCTTTCCACTGCTGAACGTAGGCCACCTTTAATTAATTTAAAGAGGTAAGGAATAGCGAATCTTCGCTCGAATTGAGCCGCCCGTCCGGGGAAGGACCTCCACCCTATAGAATACCGCAGTCTAATGACCTCTGGGTCGTGTTTCTGCCGGTGAGTAGGGTTTCCGAAGCTCGTGGGGGGCTAGGGTTGGGCCGGCATGGCGGTGGCAACTGACAGGTAACTGACCAGTTACTTGCCCGTTGTCACAGCGACTTGGGCTTCTCTTTCGCTTTCCATCAGGCGTAGGGAAGCCATTATGCCGAGCCACTAAAAAAAAATAAAAAGAAACGCCACATTTCTTCCGAGGCTGGATGGGGGATAGTTCTTCTAATGTCTTCAATCCAAAGGGTTACATGGCGTCCTACACCGCGTCTGCTAGAAGCAGCGTCCACTCCAAGATACGTGAACTCCACCTATGGTTGGTTCTACGGCAGACATAACCAGCCCACCACCTCTTCATTGTACTAATCCTTCGAGCTATGTCGATAACTTCCGTCCTCGTTTCGTACCCTATTTTTTATCGAGATACCAAGCATAGCCCTTTTCATAGTCCTAACTACAACTTTTAATGGTCTTTCGAATTCTAAAAACATAAGTATAAACAGCGGTCGAGGAGAAAAGTCACACCACATCGCTCCAAGTCATGCCAAGTCGCGCCAAGTCACGCCAAGTCACAGCAAGTATCGAATCTAGGCAAAGCTCCAGACCGATGCAAACTGCTAAGTGTATCACGGTGCATTAGCGATGATATTTTGTAAACAGAGCAATATCGCCTACATCGATATAGGGTTGACTGCCTGATTTACCGAAAGGCTCATAAAGATAAAGCTTAGGTTATGAGGATCAAGGGAGCGAAAGCGAAACTTAAATAAAACTACTTATTAGTATAACAATTGACTTGACAGTATTTTTTAATTAAAAAGAAATAAATAAATCAATAAATAATAAATAAATAACCCAAGACATGCCACGCTGGGCCACACAGCGCCATCTAAGCCGTATATTAATAAAATATTTAAAAAAATATCAGACATTAATATTAAACTGTCCCAGCCTTTGGCCATCCCTGACGTACAAGTGAGGATGCACGCTCCGCTGAACACATGTTGTAGTTAGACATTATCGATGCTGCCTTTAAGACGTTTCCACTGCAGTTTTTGAGAACAATTGCTGCTATTAAACACAAGTGTATAGCTGGGAATAGCGAAATGCCATTTGTATTCAGCCCTTCAAACAGTAAACTCGGTAATAGTTTCCTTTAGAAGAGCCGTCTAATAAAAAATAGATTTATCATCATCATCAACAGCCCATTGCAGTCCACTGCTGGACATATATCATAATTTAAACCCGTTCAGTAGTTTTTGCGCGAAAGAGTAACAATCCATTCATCCATCCAAACAAACTTTCGCATTTAACTATAATATTAGTAGGAATAGTAGCGTAAATAAACAAAAAACTTAACCGACTGCAAAAAGGCGAGGTTCTACATACCACCGTATTGTCAAGGATTGTATTACATGTCACCTGTAATAAGACTCCTTGCGTTTGCGTCCATATTCGCGGAATTGGATCGGTCGCCGTTAACGAGACGGCCCAATTAGGCCGCCATTATCATTTATGGAGGAGAAAGGGGATTAAGGCACAGCTGCCGGCTACAATTGATTCTTTACAACCATAGTTGAATGAAAAACGGTAACGTTTTCTCTGTTATTGTCGTGGTAATTGTTGAAATAGGCTGGCTCGGTGGCTCGATTGGTAGTGACCCCTGCATTCTGAACCAAAGGGTCGTGGGTACGGGACAAACATTCGTATGATGAACACTTGTGTTTGTTCCGTGTCTGGGTGTTTATATTTGTATTTAAGTATTTATTTGTGGTACCTTCGTTGTTCTGATACCCATAACACTCTCGAAAAACATAGCTGTTTTATACTAGGTCGATTCATTTATAGTGACCTCTGCCTTCTGAACCAAGGGTCTTGGGTTCGATCCCCGCACAGTACGTAAAATATTTTTGAGTACCTACATGAACATGGGTGTTTTCTATGTATAATATGTCTTTATTTCCAAAAAATGTATCTAAGTATGTTTATTAGTTGTCTAGTAACCATAGTACAAGCTTCGGCTTAATTTGGGGCTAGATGACGCAGTGTGGCCCAGCGTGGCATGTCATGGGTTATGTCTTGGGTTATTCTGGCGCAGTCGGCTAAAAAACCAATAGCACTTTTTACTAAAGCCTTCTGCCCACTACACCGTATCATACCATGGCCGTGCTATGAACGTGTCAGACAAAAAAAGTATTCTTTGTATTGAATACTATGAGACGATGCCCATTAGACCGTTCCGTCACCGACCAACACCGTCGCGTGCCATGCACGGACAGTTAAGAATTGTCTTACAAACGGGTAGAGAACGCCGTCGATCCGTTCAGTGGGCAAGGTAGACCGTGCCGTATTATTTTCGTGTCTGACACGTTCATAGCACGGTCATGGTATGATACGGTGTAGTGGGCAGAAACCTTAAAGGAAAAAATATTGTTTAACCCAATAACTGCACCTTAACAGTACGTTCGTCGCCGCATACATATTCAGGGTGCTCTACATTTATAATTACAATCTTACGATATCGCTCCAAATGACGCACCCGACCAGATTTTCGCGTTTTTAGGGTTCCGTAGCTGCCAAAATGTAGAAAAATATCCTTGGTTATTTTCATGAATTGTTTACTTGTTTTATCAAAGCGTATTTACTGCCAAAGTTTAACAAAGACCGTAGAGGGATCTTGATTGACTGGCTCGGTGGCTCAATTGGTAGTGACCTCTGCCTTCTGAGCCAAGGGTCGTGGGTTCGATCCGCATACATTACCTACATACATTTGTGTGCATGAACATGTCTGTTTGTATTGGTCTGGGTGTTTTCTATGTATAATATGCATTTATTTACAAAAAAAAAATGTATCTAAGTAAGTTTATCAGTTGTCTAGTATCTACCCATAGTACAAGCTTCGGCTTAGTTTGGGGCTAGATGGCGCTGTGTGGCCCAGCGTGGTATGTCTTGGGTTAGGGATCTGACCGGGCCGCCGCTGAAGGCCCTCTCCTCAAAAAGGTCCGTAGGGACCCTCCCAACAACACGAAGCCGAGGTCCGAGCCTCACTATGGGTATCCTTAGCTGTGATGTGTGTGTGCTGTGTAGGGTGTGCTTAGTTTACCTAGGGGTGAGAGCCTTCCGCTCCCCCAACAGTCCGGTGATGATGACAAGGCCGCCCTGGTCATCATCGTAGTCAATTAGGAAATAAAAGGTAAAGGAAACCTGTGTGAAAAATTATACATATATGAATTTTTAGCATTTCTTTGTGAGCGACTAGCATTATATAATACTTTATTGTCCTAGTTTAGGGTAAGCTGAAACCCTTTTTTGGAACTCTTTAGGATAAACTATAAATTAAAATTTGTATTGATGGTGATAAATTTTGATACGCTTAAAATTGGCTATTATGGCTAAAAATTGTAATTAGTCTGTCTTTTAGCTTATTCATAAATAAAAGACACGTATTTTTCCTTTTTTCATTCAAATAAACAATAGCTAAGATACAAGGCATTAAAAGTTAGGAGTGGGAGTCTTTGACGTCACTCGCTCCCGTAAAAATGCCTCACCGAGTGACGTCACTCGTAATTTCAACGGGCTATAACTTTGTAATTTTTAGTCTAATTTACAAATAAAAAAATACGTGTCTTTCATTTTTGAATAAGCTAAAAGACGGACTAATAACAATTTTTAACCATAATAGCCTATTTCCGATTTCTAACGAAAAAATTATCAGAATGGCTACGGAACCATTTCACACAAACCAATAAACATGGCCGGTTTTGTAATAAGCATTTCACCTCCTTTTGCACGTACATGCCATAATTAAAGGTACTCGTGGGATGCAAACAGTCTGCTAGCAATCAGAGTTAAGCAACGTAGGTAGCAGCGGTAAAAGGATGTACGTATTGACTTTATATCCTACAGGATAGCATGACCGTGGCCAGTGACAAAGTGATTTGATTACTTGGCCGTTATCAATGCAGTTAGCTCCTTCTTTAGTTTTCCATCGAGCGATATATTGCTACTTTACTGTGCTATAAATATGAAATTCTACCTTAAAATATGCAGAGGGATGTAAGAGCGCGGCCTATCATCTTTTCGCTCCAAGCCAATCTCACCTGCCCGTGGATCCTGCCGAATAGGAAACGAGGCATTGGCATGGTGGTGGTATAGCCAACACAATTGAAGGCGTAGCTGAATACTACAGGCGATGACGGGCAGCAGCGTCACCGGAGCGAGAAGCTACGCCCTGCGATCGCCAACTCACCTGCCTATCGTGGCGTTTATGGGTATATCCTCCCGATATTTGCCCTAAGTGGCGAAACACCTGGCCCTATGCCCAGCAGTGGACTGCAATCGGCTTATGCTGAGTGGACACCATTTAGTGTCACCTAATGTAATTTATGTAGTTTGATTTTCTATTGCTTTATTCATAATTTGTATGTGACTCTAATAAACGTTTTTTCTTTTTTTTTTCTTTCAATAAGCTGATGATGATGATGATGGGGGGCAGCTGCTCTTCCTTGCCAGTGTTTCTCTAGGCCTTTTTTCCCTAGGCCTGAGTAGGCACCCATTATGGGTATTTTCACAACATTGCAGATTCAAACCAATCCCTCGTTCAACCTAGGGTACAGTGGCTCAACATTTACTGCTAGTGATATTTTGCATTTGAGGTCCAATTTCATTTTAGTCCGCTACGGAGTAGCTCGTAAAAATAGGGTCCCACTCGTGTGTTAGTGAAAAATTTATTTCACGTTTTGTGGCCTTGGTGTCGTCACTTGGTGCTATGTGCACAGTATAGTGCAGTAACAGTAAACTAGAATATAGACTGCGAATGCATTGCACTGTAACTAAATTGAAGGGTTGTAAGTCTAAAGGATATATGGGCTGAATGTGTCATTCGGTCATTAAAGTCATTAAATGGTTTGTTCTATTACGTTTTTATGTTATATCTCTACACGTAATTAACCCTTTCTCCTTCCACGGTTCATACAAAATAGAATTTCAATTGTTATGTATCATATGTGATACACAGGACAGGGAACCTGTTAAAATGGTCCTTAGACTCTATAGACGTACAACCCTTAAATTTTTAAAAATAGCGTGATTTAATTTTGGTTTTGTATAGGTACAATTGACAAGCAATTGTAATAAAATGTCGCAAATATATAGAATCTACCATAAATAGAACACATGGAATAAATTGGAAATTTGATATAAATTTCCTACCTCGTAACAGTTTTCTAGTTTCCCCCATTAACTGGCGACTAAAGAATGTCCTTAATCTCAACACATATATCCGAGTTAGAACTTTTTTTATTTTATGTTGTCTAAGCTTTAAAGAAAATTTCGTTTGCTATGTCACATCATTATGAGTAAAATCAAATGTAAGCAATTGCGTACCAAAACTAAACTTTACTTTTACTTCAGTATTGGTACATGTTCTGCATCCTTCTTCATTATACGTGAATAAGCGTTCGTTTGAACTCGCCTCACTGTCATTAACTAGACGTTGCTTTATAGTCGGTTTTATGACACGTTCGGACGGCGAAAATGTAGGGAAAGGATATATGACTGTTTCACCGCCTTGTCAGTACACAATTGAATGTAGCTTTTTTGGGTCAATTAAAAATGTGACCTTTGTGAGATGGAACTTCTATTCAAAAATATCAGTAGTGTATACCATCACAATTGAAGGCGTAGCTAAATACCATACCGACGACTGGCAGCGGCATCACCGCAGCGAAAAGCTACGCCCTGCGATTGCCAACCCACCTGCCCAGCATGGCGAATAACTGGAGAGGCCTATGTACAGTAGTGGACCGCAACAGCCTGATCATGATTCTAAATCCAGAAACCACTCGGACGATCTAAATACTAAATAAAAGATACGAAACAAACTTTTTGATTTGATTTGATTTTAAAACGATATACAAACTCCTCACCACATAACAGACATTTGTCCAGCACAAACGGGACATTACAATATAATCTGCATTCATCTGCCACTGCCACATCGGCCACTGAGAGGCCGCATTCCGCCATAACTGTGTCAATCAAAACCGATACTAATTCCAGTTTAGGGCTGCCAGACATTAGCAAATTGTAATTAACATGACGTAAAATGTGATTCTGGTTGCCCGATTACAAACAATTGAATTTCGACGGTGGAATTTGTTCTGACGATGGAATTTGGTGGGCCTGCGTTCAGCAGTGGTCGGCAATAGTCCGATCGATTGGTTGATTGAATGGAATTCATGTAATGTCAGGTCTGACAGGTTCTGAATAAAGCCAACCTAAATAGAAAGACTCTCGACATTTGTGAAATCCCCGCTAAAACTCAACGCCAGCAATAATCTAACAGAAAGTTGTAGGCGATCGCAGTTTCATGTAAACTAATTCCAAAATTTTAAGGTTGTTATTTCATTACCGGCTCGATGGCTCATTTGGCACCTCTGCTCTTTGAGCCAAGGGTCGTGGGTTCGATTCCCGCACAGTACAAACATTTGTGTTCATGAACATGTCTGTTTGTATTCGTCTGGGTGTTTTCTATGTATTATATGTATTTATGACAAAAAAAATGTATCTATGTAAGTTTATCAGTTGTCTAGTACCCATAATACAAGCTTCGGCTTAGTTTGGGGCTAGGTGGCGCTGTGTGGCCCAGCGTGGCATGTCTTGGGTTATTTATTTAAATATCAACAGTGCGTTTTATACAAACACCGTTTATATCCTAAACCCCAGTATCCAAGTCCTGTTAACGCTACGTACAATCTAATCCCGCGTTGACCCAACTTAAACCCCAGTTACGTCCATTACAAGACTACGCTAACTCCGCTCTGTTAGATCCGATGTAATGGTGTTGCACAGTTCCTAAACCTATTTATTAGCTGAATAACCCCATGTAGTGAACTTGGCTGATCCAAAACTTAGCTAAACCCGACTAGCTAACAAGTTGAGAGTATAAATACTGTATTTGGGATCTTTTCGCTCCAAGCCACACTCGCCTGCCTGTGGTGCATCCAGCTGAATAACAAAATGTGGCTCTGGAAACCTGGTGGCGTTACAACCATCATGATTGGAGGCGTAGCTAAATACCACAGACAAATCACGGGCGTGGAACGCCCTGTGATCGTCAACCCCCCTACCCAGCGTGGCAATAGGCTTAATGTCCCTAAAAAAATTAATTAGTCCGTCTTCTAGATTATTCAAAAATAAAAGATACGTATTTTTTCATTTATAAATTAGACCAAAGATTACAAAGATAATACCCCGTTAAAGTTTCGCGTGACGTCACGCCGTGCAGCATTTTGTCGCACGGCGTGACATCAAACACCCCCACTCCTAAATTTTGATGCTTTGTATCTTTGTTATTTTTCGTGTAAATGAAAAAAGGAAAAATACGTGTCCAATATATTTTTATAATCGAAAATACGGACTAAATATAATGTAAGTATTTTGACCCTGGAAACATCCCTCCTCCAGGTGTTTGGCAAAAGTGGCGAACAACTGAAAAGGCCTATGTCCTGCTGTGGACTGCGATAGGCTGATGATGATGATGACCAAAACCAAAAGCGTCGGGGTAATATGGGTGACAAGCACTTACATAGTGATAGTCTATATTGATTGCACCAATATAAAAGAAAACATATAGGTAATAATGTAGATTCGACAATAATTTGTATGCTAACAACTGATAATTTTAATGAAATCAGATTTTGAACAATAGTTAGCCAATTATATTCGGCAAATATTTTACGGACAACAATTTATTAATACGAGTGTGTAGAGCAATTAGCAGCTATATTTATAACATGGAGCCGTTATTAGGTAGATTAAAGTCGTGGCTAGATTATCATCATCATCAACCTTCAAACGTTCACAGTGAGGGAATTTTCCTGTGTCACCACGTTTGACAAATGGGTTGGTGACCGCAGTAGGTTTTATTAGTACCCAGGTTAACGCTGCTACCCGATTCCTGATTTTCTCTTAGTCGTCTTCTCCGACACCCTCAGGATGAGATGGGTTGATCCTATTCTAACCCACCAAAATGGTTCCGGGGAGCGATGGAATCCTCTCCACCGCTCCGGAAGGCCTGACGATGTGGCTGCACCCATCACGTCCCATTGAGTGGTTCGCTGAACCTTCCGCTCCCCTAACAGCCCGGTGATGATGAAAGCCGTCTTGGCTATTGTAGTCATTTAGAAGAAAAAAGCCCCCGCGCTTACCATTCGGGGTGTCAAAGAGTTCCATAGCTTAACTTTTCGCACTATGAATAACCATTATCATCAGACTATTGCAGTCCACAGCTGGACATAGACCTCTCCAGTTGTTAACTACTTGGTCAAAAATGTGAAGGATATACCCAAAATCGCTACGCTGGGCAGGCGGGTTGGCGATCGCAAGGCGTAGCTTCCCACACCAGTAACGCAGTTGCCCGTCATCGGTCTGTGGTATTTAGCTACAACATACTTATATTGGGAACAAAGGGAAGCGGATCAAAGAAAAGTCTTTTCTCTCGTAAGATTTATTTAATTCTTCGTCTTCGCTCTACACCGGTCGGTTACGAGCGCCTTGTTTGTTAATCAGCAGGTTGCACCACGGGCAGGTGAGGTTGGCTTGGAGCGAAAAAATGATATAGGTATATCCCTATGAATACTACCTGTAAAATAATGAGTTTGTGACGAATCACAGCCCTATATCCGATCGTGTATTAGCAAAATTGTCCCAACACCGGCACAAGCTATACATCAACGGCAATCTGATGCGATCTGGCCTGTTGCAGCAAGTGACGGCGAAAGTACTCTTTGGCAGCGTCACGGCGATCAATGACCTCAAGAGGCAGGAGAAGGCCGAGCGCGAGGTGCGGCGGACGCACTAGCGGCATCTGGCGGGGAGGTGATGCGGTAAGTTGCGGGAGGCGTGCTTGCGCGTGTGGTGTTGTAGTTCGGCACTTTGGCGGTAGGTGGCGCTGTTATGTAGTTTCAATTTCAATTTCTTTATTTGCTTACTAAGTGTAGGTACTCAGTATGGGTGACATGGGTGTTATACAATGTAGGAACATAATTATGACTTTATGTTTGTGTCTGGGTTTTTATTTTAGTAATTTGCAACAGAAGGATCACAGTATATTTTAGACAAGTTAATGATTTAATACTAACAGGAGTTAGCAAATTAATATTGCTAGCCATAATACAGGCTTGAACTACGTTTTCAATTAAAGTGGGTTCAAATTCCAGCAAGAACATACACTATAGATACTCGTATAGTTAGGTCCGAATACCTATTAAAGATAGTACATACATACGACATGGAACGACTTAATTTTTGATGTTAATAAATAAATATTTCAAATATCAAAGATACTTATTAGAAGTAAGTAGAATATTAATTTATATGTAGAACTTAATAAATGTCTCGAATATGCAGACCTGAAACAATATGTTTCAGGTGTTTGATTCCGTGATAGTGAACGTAGTGAATAATAAACATGTCTGTTTGTCTTGTGGTCCTATTATAAGAACGTAATATTGCCACACGGTCTACTTAGCCAGAAGATAGATATTTAATATAATTTATTTTTCTATGTCTAGCAGTAGGACTGCAATAGGCTGATGATGATGATGATGATTTTTCTATTTCAGACGCTGGACCAGTTCTTGTGATACGAAATATTAAGGAAGCTAAGGAGTGATCTCGGAAGACAGAGTAATTTTATTATTAATAATAATAAATAAATAAATATAATAATGTTATATGTATAGAGAACATGTGTGCTAAGTTTTGATGTAATTTGTGACTAAGGATTATTATAAGGACCCTATGAAAAAGAAATCGCTAAAAAAGTAGATACAATTAAAGTCAGATGCAACTATGCATTCAAAAATAAATCTTACTTCATTGAAATAAGTGATGAATTCGCTTTAAAGAAAGCAAATTCATCACCTGATTTTGCGGTTGACCATAGCACATTTCATTTTATTTATGAGATCAAAATAGGTAATCCCTTTAATTACTGTCCCATTCTATATTCTTCTGAAAAACAGCCTTCTAAAGTACAATAAATATTTTTGAGGTATGACAGGCATTACTTTGGTACAGAGGACCACAAATTGAAATATGCTATTATATTTTAACAATCCTAATTAATTATATTTTATGAATTTGCTGGTTTCAGTGATTTCTTGAGACATGTGAATTCTGCATACATTAGAAGTTAAAAAGACCTCTGAGCCAACAGCCGTGAGTTCAGATCCTCAAGAGGAGAAATCTATTAAATATAATTGACGTCTAACGAAGAATCAAAACGCGTGTTAAGCGTCAGAAAGCCTATGTCCAGCAGTGGACGTTTGCAGGATTATGATGAAGATGAAGACAAAAAAAAGTTGTCACACTTAGTGATTTCAATATTTAACACGAGTGCTTTAGATAGCCTATCTACGTTGAAACGTGTGTTAAGAGTTATGGAAGTAATTAGTACTTAATACTTCCATGGTTAGAGTATTTACACCTGATAAATAAAAAGTAAAAAAAATATATTTTCTATGATAGATTCTATTCGTAGTAAAGCCTAAGGTAAAACATATTTTATAGTGATATATACGATGTCGGCGTGTTTGAAAACTTTTTGTGAATTATATAGAGCCAGTGTTATAGAAAAAATCGTACCTTAATTTTATATTTTTTTATTAAAATGTTTATGAAACTTTTTGTACTTTTATTTTGCTCTTCAATATCAACCCGTGCTTCTATAACTATTAATAGGTTCAATATTACATTATCTATCATCTTACTTGTAATATCCCAGTTAACTGTGGCATTTTACCCCTAGCGAACAACCAAACCGACGTGAGCGTCAAAATCGCGGGACCAAGTCCCCAATCTTAACTAATATTATAAAGCTGAAGAGTTTGTTTGTTTGTTTGAACGCGCTAATCTCAGGAACTACTGGTCCGAATTGAAAAATTCTTTTTGTGTTGAATAGACCATTTATCGAGGAAGGCTTAAGGCTATATAACATCACGCTGCAACTATTAGGAGCGAAGAAATAATGGAAAATGTAAAAAACATCGGGGAAAAAATAACTATTCCACGCGGACGAAGTCGCGAGCACAGCTTGTTTAAAATATAGCACATGTAAGGGTTTGTACTACATTTGTACTATTTGTACCCCAAACCACAAATTTGTACCTCTAAAGATAAAGGAAGTATGTCAAGGAAGGTTTCCCTGGTCCCGCCATTATGACGTCTGGCATGGCAACCGACTGGTGGCGGTATAACCATCACAAATGAAGGCGTAGCTAAATACCACAGACCGATAACTGGCAGCAGCATTACCGGAGCGAGTAGCTACACCCTGCGATCGCCAACCCACCTGCCCAGAGCGTGGCGAATAACTGGAGAGGCATATGTCCAGCAGTGGACTGCAATAGGCTGATAATGATTCTAAATCCAGAAACCACACGGACGATCTCTCAATACCAGATACGAAACAAACGATATACAAACTCTTCCTCACCACATAACCGATATTTCATCATCAGCCTATTACAGTCCACTGCTGGACATAGGTCTCTCCAGTTGTTCGCCACTTAGAGCAAACATCTGGAGGATATACCCATAATCGCCACGCTGGGCAGGCGGGTTGGCGATCGCAGGGCGTAGCTTCTTGCTCCGGTGACGCTGCTGCCCGTCACCGGTCTTTAGTATTTAGCTACGCCTTCAATTGTGATGGTTATACCGCCACCAGTCGGTTGCCAGCGCCTCGTTTGTTATTCGGCAGGATGCACCACGGGCAGGTGAGGTTGGCTTGGAGCGAAAAGATGATAGGCCGCTCCCTTACATCCCCGATATTTGTCCAACGCAAACGGGACATTACAACGGGCCAACCCGTCTGCCCAGAGTGGCGATTATGGGTAAATCCTCCAGCTGTTTGCCTAAAGTGGCGAACAACTAAAGAGGCCTATGTCCAGCAGTGGCCTACGATAGGCTGATGATGATGATGGATAACCAGAAATAATGAGCTTTTGTTTATACTCTGATCTATACTTCTAGTGTACAACCATATTAGGGGCTTTATTGCTAAGCTTTGAGCCTGAATATGTGAAAAATATACTAACAATAAAGTCTTGAATTTTCGAATCAATTAATTTAAAAAAAACTAAAATGTATTTTGAAAAAGTTGAAGCTTTTAATATTTTTGTCGAATGCTAAATATGATTGTTTTTGTTTCTTGATTGACAGGCTCGGTGGCTTTTATTTGTGGTGGTTTATTTATTTATTTATTATTTATTTATGTTCATGAACATGTCTGTTTGTATTGGTCTGGGTGTTTTCTATGTATAATATGTATTTATTTACAAAAAAAATGTATTTAAGTAAGTTTATCAGTTGTCTAGTACCCATAGTACAAGCTTCGGCTTAGTTTGGGGCTAGGTGGCGCTGTGTGGCCCAGCGTGGCATGTCTTGGGTTTATGTAATCTAGAATTGAAAACTCCAGATCGATGTTTTAAGTAATTTGAACATAACGATTAGGTACAGGTTTATAGTTCAACTAAAACTTACACTTATAACTAAAATGATCAGAAATTCGAGAACAGGTGATGTATATGTTGCAGTCAGAACCCTTAACCAGTCAAAAGTACTATTGACTAGCAAAATCAGTTAAAAGTACTTTTGACCATAAGCTTTGGTCAATAATACTTTTAACTAAAATAACAGTTAAAAGTACTTTTGCCCAAGGGAGCTGGTTAAAAGTACTTTTGACTAAGTTATTCCGTCAAAAGTGGTTTTGACTGGTTGTATCAGTCAAAACTCTTTAAATTGGTGGTCGATAAAAATAACGACAAACGCACATTATAAACTTTAATATTACTCATACCTATTGTCTTTTTCTCGAGACCAAAACTCTGAGATCACTCTATGTCTGGCGGTCAGCAAGTTTTCGTGTTCGGACACGCGAGGCTCTGAAGCAGTGTGCCATAGCTTCTGGAGCGACACCACATCCGCACCGATTGGCAAATGCATATAGAAAGCCTCACCTTGACAGATTGTCCGTACAGCGGCCAACCTAAGTGCGCAGCCTATTCAGAGTCTTCCACATTAACCAGGTCAAGGTGTACCCCAGCAAGCTCTTTGAGGGTACAGTGTATGTGGCTGCACCCACCACACCATTATGCCCCAATAAGTGGATCACGCCCCCGCACTCACCACTCGGGACATAAAGAAGAGGCTCAGAGAGCATACAATGCGTCTTAAGCTCTCCAGCGACGCCCAGACCTGGGCGGGGGCGGCGTAGAGGGGGCGCGTCTACAGCTGCCCTACGCTCTCCTTCTGTTAAATCACCATCTCACAGAATTCGATCAATCGCTCGCCAGGTCTCCTTCTACGCCGTTATCTGCAGTAAGAGTTGCACCAGATCGAGGTCCTGGGCGACAGTGACGGAGCACCCACTGACCCAAGGCGCATTAGACGGTGGCAACCGGGGTTTCTTAGTGGATATTCTCTGCTGACGCGGAGCGAGTCCCACATAACCAGCATATTAATAAATCACTTTTGTATTCACATCTAACGAGTTAATATTACTTTTGACTGATGCTTTTTTGCAGTTAAAAATACTATTGACCAAGAACGTCAGTTAAAAGTACTTTTGACCGCAAATTTGCAGTCAAAAGTATTAATAACCAATATTTTTCAGTCAAAACCACTTTTGACCAACCTGTTCAGTCAAAAGTACTTTTGACTGATTTTGCTAGTCAATAGTACTTTTGACTGGTTAAGAGTTTTGACTGCAACATATATACTTAAGTATTCCTAAGTCGATGACAAGGAATCAAGTGGTGTCGATGACATTCAACATACCGAGAAGCCACAGGCGTGGGAATATTGGACAGTCTTCCTGGAACGAGTTGTGTCAATGCTCTTTTATATTGAGGATCTTATTGAATAGATTTCTTTACGGTAGACCAAGAAAAATGTGTTAGGTATTTATACCCTTCTTTTCAGTCGTTCTTTTTTTTTATAGTAGCTCGACATAATGGCTTCCCTACGCCCGATGGAAAGCCAAAGAGAAGCCCAAGTCGCTGTGACAACCGGCAAGTAGCTGGTTACTTACCTGTCAGTTGCCACTGCCATGCCGGCCCAACCCTAACCCCCCACGAGCTCCGGAGACCCTACTCACCAGCAGAAACACGACCCGGAGGTCATTTGGCTGCGGTATCCAATAGGGTGGAGGTCCTTCCCCGGAGGGGCAGCACAATACGAGCGAAGATTTGCTATGCCCTACCTCTCTTAAAAGTGAGTACCGAGAGTGATTCGCTAAGCACCGAAGACCGTGATCACTTGATTCGTAACCTTTATCAACTGTCTCTGTTCGAAGTTGCCATCACCGCATTTTTTAAAAAAATTGACCCCAAATCGCCTGATGTTAAGCGAATTAGAGCCTACGATGGGAGCGCTCACCCAATAAAAACCGAGCCCATTGCAGTCCAACGCTGGTCCTGTTGTTGTACGCCACTAATGGCAACATCATCATCATCCTAGCCTTTTTCCCGATTGTCTCAGGGTCGGCTTCCCAAACTGAGAGATTTGGCGAGGGCTAAGCTTTTACACAGAGCTACTGCCATCAGACCTCCGCAACACTTAGGATAAGCCATACTAGTTATTAATCTGTGGCTATACCCATTCCCAGTTGGGCGTCAGAGTTATCATAATCTCTGATATGATGTGACGACTGCTATCTGAGTTGGTAAAGATAGCACCCGGGACCAACAGCTTAACGTGCCTTCCGAAGCACGGAGGAAATCGGTGTCAAATTTTGGTCACCCATCATCGGATTGACCGCGCCAATGCTTGCACAACGTTGCGATCATTGTTAAGCGTACAAGACCGCGGCGCCACCGAGCACTAATGGCAAACATCTGGAGGATATACCCATAGTCGCCACGCTGGGAGGGCGGGTGTGCGATCGAAGGGCGTAGCTTCTCGCTCTGTCAGTCTGTGGTATTAACAATCCAAGAGGCCAACATGATAACTGTGGCCTTTGATTACTAGTCTGTGGCTGTACGACTTGGCTTTCTCTGTTGCTTCCATCAGGCGAACAAATAAATAAATAAATAACCCAAGACATGCCACGCTGGGCCACACAGCACCACCTAGCCCCAAACTAAGCCGAAGCTTGTACTATGGGTACTGACAACTGATAAACTTACTTAGATACTTTTTTTTTGTAAATAAATACGTATTATACATAGAAAACGCCCAGACCAATACAAACAGACATGTTCATGAACACAAATGTTTGTACTGTGCGGGAATCGAACCCACGACCCTTGGCTCAGAGGGCAGAGGTCACTACCAAATGAGCCTACCATGAACAGGAGTCTACCATGGTGTGCTATTTTAAAAAACAATCGCGCAAAAGAAAAAAGTAATCACCTGCATGGAAATTACTTCACCTGTGTCGCTTCTAATGATGTAAGGAGCTCAGGACCAGTATTGTGCATTGTCCGGCTCCTTATTAATAATCAATTTTATAATCGGCCCATCATAAGTCATAACAACGCAACGTCCATTTGGGCTGCGGTCTCACTTGCGACACGTCTCTCGTCCAGTCCGGTCACGTGCGCCCGTGTGCGCACGCCCGACGTGAGCCTTGACATCCATAGGGAATTGCGCATTGTTCAATAGGGTCTCTAAGTACTTAGGTATAATGCCCCGTGGTCCAGTAACGACAAGATAAAAAAAAAATATCAGACAACATCACATACATTGCTCCGGTCCCAAAGTAAGTAGCTTAAGCACTTGTGTTATGGGTATCAGAACAACGAAGGTACCACAAATAAATACTTAAATACAATTATAAACACCCAGACACGGAACAAACACAAGTGTTCATCACACCAATGTTTGTCCCGGGTGGGAATCGAACCCACGACCCTTGGTTTAGAAGGCAGGGGTCACTACCAATTGAGCCACCGAGTCAGTCAAGATAGGTTCAGTGGTAGCGGATTCTGCCTCTGATATAGTGATCGCGGGTATTGCGTACAGTATTAACATCTGTGTGCATGAACATGTTTGTTTGTATTACAAATACCTAAATAAATAACCCAAGACACGCCACGCTGGGCCACACATGGCCATCTAGCCCCAAACTAAACTAAAAATTATAAATTGATGCTCCAGACCCGTTAAACTAAACAATAAGTTCACAAGCCCACCAATTATCAGATCTTCCATCACCCACCATGATTTAAAAGCCATTTCACGACACTACAAAAGCTCATTATCTCTACGAACCAAAACTACAGGTCGTTGACTCGGCCAAACGCCAGTTTCGCCAAAAAACGCCTCGGTGACACAACAATGGCGTTTGTTGACGTTTTTCGATGGGGTCTTTAACCGTCGCCCGACTATGATCGCCCACGTCCGCTGTATAATCATTTTCGCCTTAGGCGCTTAGAACAATCACACCGGAATGAACAATTAGGGACATTAACTGAGAAAATAGTCAGTGAAATCGTAGCGACAAAAATAAAAGCGTAAAAAGACGTAGGTACACAATCTGTCTTTTTTCGTACCGGGGAAAATTCATTTGCTCAAACCCGGTATGTGCGGCTCACGCCACCCTCAAAACTGGGGGGGGGGCGGCACTCTCAAGACGAAGAGGTAGCAGGGAATACCCGCTACAACGCGGCCCATTACAAGCTGAGGTGGTTTCGGAATGCTCTGAGATCAGCAGATTTTAACTAAACCCTGAGAATCGGTCGATAGCTTTTTAAGAGAGGTAGGGCAAAACCTCCGGTTCGTGTTTCTGCTGGTGAGTAGGGTTTCCGGAGCTCGTGTGGGACTAGGGTTGAGCCGGCATGGCAGTAGCAACTGACAGGCAACGGACCAGTTACTAGCCAGTGGTCACAGCTACTTGGGCTTCTCTATCGCTTTCAAAAAAATTGGAACTGTATCCTCGTATAGTCTGTAAAAGGCACTTGCAGCTTTTATACCGAAACTAAGACAGAAGATATTAATGACCCTGATGTAATTATATACTAACTAGCTGCATCTCGCGGCTTTGCACCTATTATTAAAATAACCTTAAATCAGTTAGGAGTACATGTGTTAATAATATGATATATAAGCTACACCATTGTAATATTGCAGTAGAATCGGTTCATTAGTTTTCGAAAGAATATCAAACATCCATACAGACTTCTATGTTTATCACACTAGTAAGATTTAGTCGGGCTCTACTCTCAAAGCCTGACAAATAAGTTTCGAGCGTTCATTCATCGTTTAGCAACGGAACAAGTAGGTATCATATACATGTTCCCACGCTGCACTACAAAGTAACAGCTGCAGGATCGCGTAGGTATTTAATAACGCTGCATACTAATTTGAGGGTTTCCAGAGCAGAGCCTCTGAATTACAACTTTGTCCTAGCAACTTAGTAGGACGTCGTATAAGGGTCGTCTTCAAACTAGGAAAACCTGGGCATATTAGTATAATAGGGCCCCTATGAGTTTGACAGAACACTATTTTATTAGATCTGGCAAGAACTATTAATCTGAGGGACTTTGTATTTGATTTGCACTTGCCAAAAGTGCCCACTGGGAAAGAGGAGTCTGATTTATTTATAATCCGAAACTTATTTATCGCTTCAATGGAGTAGGGCCGCAGAACTGGCCACGAGGCTCGTAACTTACAATCAAAGGTGCACCACTTAGATGACCACAAATCGTATTTAGTTTTCTGTAATTATCTGTGGTTGGGCCATCACATTTTGTTGATATTTTTTTTGTCTCTTCTCACTATTTCCCAAGCCTCAAATTGACTATTTCCGACGACTGTACTACCGGCCTTATTTACACCGAATTGTATCAACGAACGAGTACATCAGTTGCCGTATAAGGGACTGTTTCCTAAATATTTTAAGGACTATTAGACAAATGATAGCTAAATACCACAGACCGACGGGCAGCAGCGTCACCGGAGCGAGAAGCTACGCCCTGCGATCGCCAACCCGCCTGCCCAGCGTGGCGATTATGGGTATATCCTCCAGATGTTTGCAGTGGCGAACAACCGGAGAGACCTATGTAATCAGTGAGCAGTGGACTGCAATAGGCTGATGATGATGGACAAATGGTATGTCCATTATGCCTGCAAACGCCCTTTAGTGGCCTCCCCTCCTAACGGTAATTATCAAATGGGAGGATTTGCCTTAGTCACCACGCTTGGCAAGCGGGTTACCACAATAGGTTTTATTTGTACCGAGATAAATGCTGCTGCCCATTTCTTCATATACCGTGGTTGTAAAAGAAAAATAATCTTTGAACCTAACAAGGAATAAACAGAACTTACAGTTGACATTGCATCATGTAGAATTGTTGGTATGTACTCAGGGTGGGTCCTTCTACCAACCACTGTAAGAAGTGTAGCTTCTTTTGTGTGTGTTATTTAGAATTTTTTAAAACACAAAATGTTTTTATGCGTCAATCCTTACAACGCTTCAGGAATAAAACAAAACAATTTATAAACCTCTCTAACCATGTTCCTATATAATGCATGTATTGTACATATATAAACTTTGAATCTTTCCATTAAAAATACCGCATCAATATCCGTTGCGTAGTTTTCTAAAATTTAAGCATACATACGTACGTACAGACAGACGTAAGTTTTCATACTATTTAATCATTTGCAATTAATTATAGTAAGAGTAAAACATTACATTACTCTACAAGTATACCCTGACTGAAGCAATTTTCATCATTGCAAATACATTTTGAAAAATCGCCAGACACGATTCGTCTACAAAAAAACAAACAAAAACTTCAGCCATCCGAATTTGAGCACTAACCGTAACTGATCTCACGATACGTGCTTACCAAAAAAACTTCGCTCAACAAGTGTCAAATGAAAAAAAAAAGAAAAAAAACGGTTACGCCACCGTGTGACGGCGCCAAAAAAGCTCATTTCGCCGCAAAATGATCACGCGAACGAGAGATCATCGTTCGAGGCGAGGTCTTATAACAGTACTTGGATCAAGCCAGCCTCCCGACATTATGTAACAAGTAGTCCTTCGCTGTGGGCCGGCCGGGCGGGACTAACATGCCCGTATAACTTTGTGGCCGGGAAACGGGGAAGTGAAAAACGCGCGTTCCAAACTTGAATTTCATTGACAGTGACGTTTGTTTTTTTTCGGGAGGTTCGCAAAGGAGTTTTTAGTGTTGTGATTGTTTTTTTTTTTATACAAAATGGAAATCAGGTTAGTGGATGGTTAATTCATGAGGATTATGCGACATCGTCAATGCAGAATAAATGCGATATTGAAATTTGTGATTTTCATTCATTTTTTAATGTGTATTTCAGCTAAAATATGTATTCGTTCGTCGTACCTAAAGGGCATTTGCTATATACTCGTAAGGTAAATAGAAAGATAGGTACTAAATATTGTCACAAGACTAGGTAAAATCGATGTTTGTTGTACATTTTAAGCTTTTAAGCGACCTTTTACAATGATAACAAACTAGCTGTGCTCGCGACTTCGTCCGCGTGGAATAGTTATGTTTTTCCCCGTTTTTTTTTACATTTTCCATTATTTCTTCGCTCCTAATAGTTGTTGTATAGCCTAAACCTGTTATATAGCCTAAAGCCTTCCTCGATAAATGGTCTATTCAACACAAAAATAATTTTTCAATTCGGACCAGTAGTTCCTGAGATTAGCGCGTTCAAACAAACAAACAAACTCTTCAGCTTTATAATATTAGTTAAGATAGAAGTGGCGACGGTTTATATTCGAATATACGAGAGCTCTTGATTTGCCCCGCTTTATTCAGCACACCCAGTTTCATGACAATAGATTTTCTATTATATTGTATCTTATTTCTCTGCGGTCAAACGGTGAAGGTGTGGCTGTTTGTACCAGCTACTCTGTTATAAGGATAACATAATATTTTATTATGTCCGCCATTACGCCATCTGAGACTGGCGGATATGCACGCGTTATATCACTTGTGATTACCATGAGTCAAGGCGGACCTGCTCCGAATTAAATTATACCCAACGTGTGGACACAACAGTTTGTATTAATAGTCTAGTATACGATAAATAAACGATAAGCTAGAAGACTGAATTCCTAGATAACAATTATTTGCCACTATAAAAAAAGTAGGGATGTAAGGGAGCGGCCTATCATCTTTTCGCTCTGAGCCAACCTCACCTGTCCGTGGTGCATCCTGCCGAATAACCAACGAGGCGCTGGCAACCGACTGGTGGCGGTATAACCATCACAATTGAAGGCGTAGCTAAACACTAAAGACCGGTGACGGGTAGCAGCGTCACCGGAGCAAGAAGCTACGCCCTGCGATCGCCAACCCGCCTGCCCAGCGTGGCGATTATGGGTATATCCTCCAGAAGTTTGCCCTAGGTGGCGAACAACTGGAGAGGCCTATGTCCAGCAGTGGACGGCAATAGGCTGTTGATGATGATGATGATGAGCGCGGCCTATCTGATGTTAATCCTTTGACGGCCGAAAATTGAAACAACAACAAAATGTGACGCTTAAATACGTCTGTAGCATACACGAACATACAACAGACACACACAACTACACACACTGTCAAACATCTGACAGTGACATCTGACATTGACATCTGACACTGACAACTGTCGTCTCGTTCCTACACTTCACGCAAGGTGCGGGGTGGGAGGACAGTCAGTCTGCGTCCCACCGCCGCCGAGTAAAGACGTGTTCGTGTGAGGATAGCGAGCCGATATCATTGGTACCATCACATTGTTCACTACTTTATTGTTCATGGTTATTTCATATGTGGATTAGTGTCTACTACAACGTCAAAGGTTTAAAAAGTACTCAACTGCCTAATAATGAAGACTTGAAAAGTTCGAAATGAATAGCGACCCTCTGGACACTCATTGTTCGACTCTCATCATACCATTATGGCCTAAAGTGAAAATGCTCTCGCTTAGTTTACCTACGTAAAAAGAGTTTGTCTATGGACAACATCAGTCACGGTTCCCCTTCACCTGTTTTCCAAAGAGTCCCTCAATTCTCTTCTCAGTAATAATTAGTCCAAACGTAGTCCAAATTATAAGACTTTCAAAAACAAGTCTGTGTTTAAAATAATTGGCTTATTACCGCGAATACCTCCAAAACGCGACACGCGAGTCGAAACTACGGACCAATCGGGAGAAAGTACACTTTCGACCTGATGAGTCGCGATACGAAAGTACCAATGCAGTAATTGTTGCACTGAGTATCATACTTTCAAAGTTTCAAAATAAACAGTCAAATGATACTCTCCTTACCGAAATTCGATCAACAGTCACTGAACAGACTGCGAACCCAGGTTGGCCGTTAGTGCCCTCCTCTTAGCCTCCACCTATTATCGTCCACTTTGGACTTCATAGGACAAAGTGTAAAAATGTTTAACAAAATACCGCAAAATATTGTTGATTTAAATCTCGCTTTAAGTCCACTTTAATGTCAAAAGGCTATTATAAAGTACAAGATTATATAGATGACAATATCAGATTGACATGATAGTCTGCTCGCTTGCGCTTGAGAAAATGATTTATTGTATTATACATTTTAAAAAAGGCTAACTGTTGAGTTTGTTGCGGCACTTCTTCTCAGCAGGCTACACGTCGAAGTGCTGCTAGTAGGAAAAAAGTTTGACGTGCAAAAGTATTACTAGTGAATCTATTTGCAGAAATAAACTATTTTATTTTATTTTCATTTATTTGAGAATGAATCTTTGTCCAAGACGTTAACTTCATCATCATTTAATACGAAATAGAGGACATTTATGACATTTGTATGTTGTGATGTCCAAAAATAACAAACTGTATACTTGTAACTATACGTAGTGTGAAGACTTTTGCACTGAAATTTCACCTAAATCCATTTCCAATTCATCCGAGGCAGAATGTTGCTATTATCTCTGCCTGGCTAGTTCACCATTACAGACTATACCATTTTCACTATTACACTCTTTACCTACAATTCTCTCAGTCGGTTAATGTAACGTTACAATTTATTTGTGTTTGCTAATTTGTGCACGCCATTTTGTTGTGTTACGAACCTTTATTGCTAAATTTTATTGAGTAAACCGTTTTATAGGCGTGAATAACTTTTTATTACGGAATCGTTACGGGAACTAAGTATTACGGGCAGTTATGACTTATAATAAATCACGGAATCATAAGGTGGAACATATGATTTCTCGCTCTTTAAGTAAAACCAGTTAGGACATCAATATCGAGAAAATAAACGATGGCTTTCTTACCTGTATACTAGATTAGTTTATTAGTTAGTAATAATACTAGCTACTTATTTTAGAATACATTATAGGATACATCCTAAGTACACTTAATTGTATATTAGAGCAGCTTGGAATCACATCAGGAGCATCATTGGAGTTTTCCATCAGGGGAAAATGGTTACTACTTAGTGATTACCTACTTATGGACATATTTGCATCAGTATGTCTATGTATGTTTGTATAAATGAACACCCAATTATTGTTACCTACTTTGCTCACCGGAGCAAGAAGCTATGCCCTGCGATCGCCAACCGATTATGGATAGGCGATTATGGATAGGGATACCTCTAAGTTGTTCCCCAAAGTGGCGAACAACTGAAGAGGCATATGTCCAGCAGTGGACTGTGATAGGATGACATGATGATGATGCTCACTAAAAGTATACGTATGTTTTCGAGCTAATTGTCAATAATTTGATACGATGAATGTAAAATATTTAATATTAAACTTACAGTTACCAATCGTTAAACTTTACTTTTCATTTCAGGTACAGATACGTCTTTGCTATAATAACACTGTTAATAAACCAAGTACAAAACGACGAAGACACGAAACCTACGGAACATGATATGTCTACTTGTCCATTTTCCAAAATTATCGAAGATATTTTCAAAATACAGAACACTAGCAAATCTGTCTTCGTCAAAGATAGAGAAAGAACCAAATTGTTTCTAAATACAATAGCAAATTTTACCTCTAGCGATAAGAAAGCCAATACTAGCTCACAAGAAGATTTAGTCAACAAAATCATTGCTTCGATAAATAAAATTAAAAATAACATCACTACTATGCATAATGATGCAGACACGAACCTTAATGAAGCTATTATTTTAAACACACCGACAGAACATATAGCAAATAATATTAATGATATTAAAAACAAAACACTGGACCAAATTAAAAAGAATGCAACACAAATCAAGAGTGGAATAGAAGAAAAGATAGACGTAGTAAAATTAGTGAATGCAACAAAAAAGAATAAACTTCAAAACAATAAAACACAACATGACAAGATCACTTCAACGACAGAAAAGGTCAATTACGTCGAAATTCTGACAATAGAACCGAATAATACGAGCGCTAGTAATACAAGTTCTCATAACATAATTGACGTTTTAAAGCAACTCATGCCTATGTTCAATAGCACATTAACAAAAGAACTACATAATATAACTATTATTGAAAGAAACCATCTTAAGAATCATTCGTTCACAGCTACTAAGAATGTTTCAACTATAGTTGTTACTTACTGTGATAAAGAGAATTTAACTAAAGCCAATATGTCTACATCGGATAATAATATGAAGGACACAGATTTGAAAGTTGGTGACAATGAATACGACTATTATGCAAATGATGATGGGCGCGATGATGACGCGTTGGACTATTATGATGATGACAAGCCTGACGCAAACTTGACGAGAGGTGAGAAGAAAGACATTTTGGAAGCAGCTGAATATGGAATGCAGAAGATGCATGAGTTGTACAGTATTTTGGAACCAAAACTGTATTCAATGGGTGAGTTGTGACTTTTCTATCCTCATTTGATTAATTAAGCCTCGTTCCCAGCACGGGGGCGATTCACAAGTGTATTCCGCGTGATCAATATTCGTTTTTTCATTCAAATATTTGATCGAATTGTCATAGTTTTCGCCAGCTTTAGAGCTCCCGGAAAAGATTTTAAAAGTGGCCAATTTGAATGAACGATCGTGAATCTTTCCACTAGAATCACTCACTCCGAGGGAAATCTTTCGGAACGTTTTTGTGAAGACCTGTCGATCTCCACAAGAGATGCTATCGTGCTCTCAGTTATTGTTGAAAATCTACATCAATTCTACACCTTCTAGCGGCCTACATTATCAGTTTTGCAGCGCATGCAGTTTCAACATAAGCTATAGCTATTTAGCCATAAATGCCACCATTTCTTGCAGGCCTGTGGCTCGACGACACCAACCCTGCGCGCTACGTGGCCGCCTTCAACGCTCCCACCGAGGATGCCGCCAGGTTCTATCGATACGGCTACGCAAGCCTACAGGCCGCTACTAGACTGAAGCAGCTGTCCAGGTCAGTGATAGCATAGCAACTTACTGACAACACTCACGATGACGATGCCATATCCATTTATAGTTTGTGTAAACTTATTATTTGTGTTATGTGTCCCAAATAAATTATTTTTATTAGTGAAAACATGTGATCGTACGTATCCTATTTTTTCTAAATGACTACGATGATGGCCAGGGCGCCCTTGTCATCCTCACCGGACTATTAGCGGTAGGCTCTAGCCTCTAGTGATCGTATCCCTAACCTATTAACCGAGATCATGGCTTCCTATGGCCCAAAAAACGACGGCTACTTTTGGTTAACAAACGAGTATCACATAGAGACTAGAACATCAGTGCGGCCCCATACGGAAATTACTAGACGTCGTTATTACTTTTTATCCTCTTATTTGTATAACCAAGCCAATTAATTATTATTTTTTTATTTCCTTCCTTTGCTTGAATGCAAAATCAAAGTCACAAACTGGCTGAAGTGGCTGACTACGCTAGATTACCGGATAACTAAGGAGATTCTTGAACCAAAATTGTAACATACTAAAATTATTATAACTTACACACATTAGGCATGTTGGGCTCAAGCGGTGCCCTCCTTTTTTTTTTTAATCCCGTGAAAATGCGTTTAGGCATGGCCGCCGCTCAGGGGAGCGGCGGCGTATGTGGGACTCATCCCGCCTCGGGGAGATGGAAATGAGGCGGGAAATACCCACTAAAAACACCGGACCCATCGTCGTGCGCCTATGGGGGCGGTGTCAAGGGGCCTGGGGTGACCCATACGACCATGACACCGCCAGCGCTGTCTGCCCTAAGCGGTAGACCCCACGAGCTCACCCCCCTAGGGGGTGCCCTCCTTTTTTTTTTTTTAAGCCGGGGAAAATGCTTTTAGGCATACCCGCCGCTCGGGGGAGGGGCGGGTTATATGGGACTCGCCCTGCCTCAAGATGGTAGGGAGGCAGGGAATACCCACTAAAAACCCCGGCCCTTTCGTCATGCGCCTATGGGGACGGTGCCAAGGGTCCTGAGGATGACTCATACAACCTTGACACCGCCAGCGCTGTCTGCCTCTAGGCGGCAGACCCCAACGAGCTCACCCCTCTAGGGGGGAGCGACGGGAGGGGTCCGAAAGGACAACCCACTCCCGTCCGACGGAGACGGGGACCCGTGCAATGCAGGTGGAGGTGCCCCCACACCAACCACCCGCTGGGCCCCGTCAGGCGGCATCAAACGGCGGAATGTTCGCCGCGCGCGCCCACCTCTTCGTCGGCGGAGCGGAGGAGCGTCGGGATCGTCTTCCCGCTCCCGCTCCGCGGCCTCCTTTTGGGACATTGTCGTCTCACAAAAGGAGGCCATCGCCAGCCAAGCTGTTCGGCTCTCCAGCATCGATCGCAGGACTGCTGGGAGCGACAGATCAGTCCCCACCGAGCCGACCAGAACGGCCCGGGGACCACTAAAAGCCGGGCAGACGGCCAGGGTGTGCTCAGCCGTGTCACACCCGGCCCCACACTCGTGGCACACAGTAGTTTCCTCCCGTCCGATCCGATGCAGATATCGCCCGAAGCACCCATGCCCAGACAATATCTGCACCAGACGAAACGTGAGGAAACCATGTTGCCTCTCTAGCCATTCCTTGAGGACGGGACCGACAGCGTCCAGGAATCTCCGTCCAAATTGGGCGGAGGCGAGGTCCTCGGCCCACAGGCGAACCATCTCGTCGTGGGCCTCGCTCCGCACTGCACCTCTTTCCGCCGGAGCAGGGCGCTCCCCGCGCGCCCTCTCCGCAGCCATCCACAAGTACGTAGTGGCCAGCACCTGAGCATCAAGCTCCCAGGGAGGGGTGCCGGCCAGAGCGCACGCCACGTCAAAGCCCACGGTCCGATAGGACCGTGAGACGCGTTGGGCTATTGCCCTTTGGGGGCGCCGAAGATGCGTCACGTTCTCTCTACGCGAGACCGCATCTGCCCAGATCGGCGCCCCGAGGGGGTGCCCTCCTACTACAATGCCTAGGTACTTCAATAGGATCCAAACATTATTTAACTGTGACCCAAAACATTATTTAACTGTTCCTTAAACACACTCTATTAAGTTTAACCTGTTCCAAATTAAAAGCTCAGTAATATTACTTTAAATAACTTGTAAGAACTAGTATTGTCGCAATTCCTGTACAAGAAATTTACTCATCTATACTTATAATAAATCTGTAGAGAGGTCAATTCTGTACATAAAATATTTTTTCAAAATAACTATTAGGGGGTGATAAGTGATCGATACTGATACCAAAAATGCAATCAGTAAAATTTTTGTCTGTCTGTCTGTCTGTCTGTCTGTCTGTCTGTCTGTCTGTCTGTATGTTCCTTATAGAAAAAAAAACTACTGAACAGATTTTGACGAAACTTGGTACAATTATTCTTCATACTCCTGGGCAGGTTATAGGATACTATTCATCACGCTACAATCAATAGGAGCGGAGCAGTGACGGGAAGTGTTGGGAAAACGCGAGAAATTTAAACCTGTATGTTTGAACGCGCATTACGCAAAAACTACTGCATAGAATTGAATGCGGTTTTCACCAATGTATTGCTAGAGGTCTAACTTAAAACTTAGGCACAAGGTATAGATGGGTATTATATGGAAGTCCGTTATTTTTGAAACCCGATATCCACGCGAGCGACGCCGCTGGCACAGCTAGTCTTAACTAATATTATAAAGCTGAAGAGTTTGTTTGTTTGTTTGTTTGTTTGTTTGAACGCGCTAATCTCAGGAACTACTGGTCCGAATTAAAAAATTCTTTTTGTGTTGAATAGACCATTTATCGAGGAAGGCTATAGGCTATATTACATCACGCTGCAACTATTAGGGGCGAAGAAATAATGGAAAATGTAAAAAAAAACGGGGAAAAAATAACTATTCCACGCGGACGAAGTCGCGAGCACAGCTAGTTAATAATAAATGACCATCTCCTCAGCCACTTTATCGTCTTAACCTTTGACTGAGAATATTTCTCTGTCAAAAGCGACATCCGAATATTGTAAAATATCCATCTGAATGGCCCATTCAGACTTCGATCAACTATAATGTTATAGATAAATATACTTACTTTATTTCCACATCATACAATTGACATAAAAACTGAGTAGGTATACTTAATAGACATTTGTTGTATAATTAGGTGGTCTTATCGCTTTTAGTGATCTCTTCTAAGACACTCTTAGCTTAGGGTAGAGGATAGTTTAAACACAAAAGGATGATACCTTTTATAAGTATAGATGTATTTTGATTGGTCTGTGGTCGCAAACACAGAGATAAATTAATGTTGTTTGTAGATAAAGGTAGGCAGTCGACACCGCCTATGGACACCCGCAGCTCTTACCGAGTTTAGGGTCGCTGCCGGCCTTTTAAATATGAATACGCTCGTTTACGCGTGAAACTGTGATTATGTAGTATAATTTTGGTCATTTCTCGATAAATTACATAATTTATAGGTGTAATTGGATATTCCGCACGATTTTATTTTTATTTTGATGATGATGGAATATTTTAGATTTGATTTTCCCTACTGAGATTAGTAATCAAACATTACAAACATTGACACAGCCACGCAATACTCAAGCCGGATGCATTTAAATATTTCGCAACAGTTTAACCACAACCGAATACTTCTTTCGTGCCGAAATCCGCTGAACGTCTCACATTGCACTCGAGTCATTCCGACTATTTTGTGCACTTTTAAACCTGTCTGGGTGTAGAAGATAATTGGTGTACGGGATGAACTAAAATGGTGAAGGCGGCATTAGAAGCTGACAACGTATAGTACTTAACTGAAATTTTTTCACATCAATCAACAAATCACCACCATCATATGGGTATCGTATTATTTTAAAAAAAAAATTAAACCGACTTCAAAAAAAAAACACAAACGACCAAAACTAAAAAGCGATAAATAACGTAAGTAATTCTATCCTTAAAACATCTTATATGTATAACTATAATTATTTAAATATTACAATTATCACTTATTTTTGGAGTCGGTGCCAGCCTCAAGGTACCTAACGTAGACTGTTGTAGTCAGACGCGCGGCCGGCAAATCCACACGACAATATACATTTATTTGTTGGCTGGCACCGACTTCAAAAATAAGTGATAATTGTAATATTTAAATAATTATAGTTATACATATAAGATGTTTTAAGGATAGAATTACTTACGTTATTTATCGCTTTTTAGTTTTGGTCGTTTGTGTTTTTTTTTTGAAGTCGGTTTAATTTTTTTTTTAAAATAATTTTATTTCTCGATTTTTGGTTGCGTTAATGTGCTGTGAACTTGAATAAAGGCTAATTAATGTCCTTCAGAGTTAAAACTCTGAAGTAAACTTAGGAATGAAAAATTTTGATTTAAGTCAAGTGAAGACTTTGCGATCTAGAATCAAGCAAATCACTTACCAAATCACCTGCCCTATTAGCCCTGCATAAGTACATACTACTACCTAGTTTCTATCGACCAATGGCAATACTGTTCCCTAACTCCTAACCGTTAAGGAGTTCTGTGGCTTCATTATCAGCACCAAATGATGACGCCCGGAAGCATATACCTGAGTAAAATATGATTACGTAACAAAAACACCATATGAGCATACAATTTTCGGTTGTTGCCATCAATTTCTCCAGGATCCCATCATCAGATCCTGACTTGGTGATAATGGGACCACCTCGGAAGTGTCCTCTGTCGAACTGTTGAAAATTTTTTTAAATCCATCCATAATTGACGGAAATATCGGTGAACAAACATAAAAAAAAAAAAAAAAAAAATATTATACATACAGACGAATTGAGAACCTCCTCCTTTTTTCGAAGTCGGTTAAAAAGACGACAAAGGAACCTAAAGTGATTTCAACTTCTCAGCCGGCAAAATAGTATGTAAGTTTATCAGTTGTCTAGTAGCCATAGTACAAGGTTCGACATTGTTTCGGACGCTGTGTGACCCAGCGTGGCATGTCTTGTGGTTATTATTTAATACGGATGATGACAAGGTATGAAAATGAAGAAAATAATTAGTCCGTCTCTTAGATAATAAAAAAATATAAGACCCGTATTTTTTGTTTTGTAAAAATAACAAGAAAATACTTAGATATAGCGCATCAAAGTTACGGAGTGGGGGCTAACTACGTCACGTTAGAGTATATTTCGTACTCTAACGTGACGTCATGTGACATTTAAAATCAATGTATCTTCGTAAGTTTTTGAACAAGAGGCAAAATAAAAAATACGTATCCAATATTTTTCATTAATCTATCTGATGGACATTAAATTATTTTTTAGTCATCATCCCAATTATAACTTATAATTTTAATTTATAAAACAAATGAAATTTTTCAGCTAGACGGTTTTCCTTACTAGATACTTAAAGTAAGGAAAGGACCATTATATGAACCCCGTCCCCACCCTACTGTAGTCATGGTAACGGGTGTCTCACGGAAAATTTCGAATTTAAAAAGGCTATAAAAAAAGAACGACTCGATAGATTTCAATGATCAAACATTTATTTGAAAGCATAATTCATGACATTATTTGTGAAAAATTATCTCGGTCAAATGTCCACCACAGCTTACTTGGCAGTACCCTATTCGATCAGTCCAATTTTTCAGTACATTTTCAATTGTTTCCGGCCTTATGGCAGCAATGGCAACTTCAATTTCATGTTTCAAGTCATCAATCGTGCTTGGCTTGTTGGCGTAACAAACGTCGGTTGACCTTGCTGGAAATGGACGTTTACGTGTTGTTTTATCCAACAGTGATCCAGTTTCGCGCACACGATTCACAAATTGCCGCACATATGCCTCCGATGGCAAATCTTTTTTGGCAAATATTTTTTTCAAATTTCGCACAGTTTGCGTTGGCGATTCACCACTTTGGAAATAATTTTTTAATATTTCCCAGCTTTCCTCAAGCGAATAGCGACCCATTTCGTAAATGTCAGACTTATTACTAAATATGTGACACTTCTCCGATGACAGTTGACGTCTCCAATGTCAAATTATCGTTAGTTCAAATTCGAAACGCTAGATGGGACACCCGTTAACCTAACCTAACCTAACCTGATATTATATGTGTCAATTTCTTTATTGGGGACCCAAAAAACTTTAAGTTAAAACCGATATATCTTTGTATAAGCAAAATTTTTATTTGTCTTTCAGAATATCCAAATTATCGTCTTCACAGATATACAGAGGCGTCAAAACTTTGCAATAAAATTAACATCTAATGATGCAGTTTTACAATCGATGCAATTATTATTCATATAGATAGAGTGTGCGATTCAAGCCGCTCCGCCAATTATTATTAAAGCCTTGCTATTTAAAAATACCTTTCAGTATTGCCCAATAGCCAAATTCAGTATCAAACATGAATAATGAAGATTGAAATACATTACATTAGTGCATCGCTTAAATAAAATGTCAGTTCAGATTTGAGATGAACTCAAGGTAACCACATTTTAAAGTATAATTACGGTAAGTAAAATGATGACTTTATTATGGGGATAATACAATGTAACTATGTATTGTCTTATTACTGCCTCTTGGTTTAATTATAGTATGTAAGTAGGTACCACCCCGGGGTCGAGCCAAAAATTGCAACTGGTTTTTTTCTGTCAAGAAATTATTCACTATTCAGAAAATTAGTGGTGATACACCCCGTGCATCAGAAGTTATGATGTAAGTGCGCATCCTATCATCTTTTCGCCCCAAGCCAATCTTACCTGCCCGTGGTGCATCCTGCCGAATAACAAACGAAGTGCTGGCAACCGACTGGTGGCGGTATAACCACCACAATTGAAGGTCTAGCTAAATACCACAGACAGATGACGGGCAGCAGCGTCACCGGAGCGAGAAGCTACGCCCTGGGATCGCCAACCCGCCTGCCCAGCGTGGCGATTATAGGGTATATCCTCCAGATGTTTGCCCTAAGTGGCAAACAACTGGAGAGGCCTATGTCCAGCAGTGGACTGCTATAGGCTGATGATGATGATGATGATCTCCAGCAGTGGACGTTTCCAGATGATTAGATTTATACGAAGTCACTTCACTGTACCTTTCCCTTCTGTACCCTTACATCAATAAACCTAACCTGATATTAACCAAGCACCAACATAAAGTCTAGATTTAGTGCTTAGTAACTCCAGGTTACCTAGAACAGGTCCTATGATGAGGTGCGTCCGGGCGCACACTGATTACATGTGGCAATGATTACTGATTACATTGTAATTAAATGTTATGACTCTGAGCTGGAGGATACCACTGAGAGTGTAGTTAGTTTACCTATGTTCATGTAAAATGCTTAGATTAGACTAATAAACTAAACTAGCGACCCGCCCCGGCTTCGCACGGGTACAATGCGTATAAGTATTTAGTTTAAACTAGCTGTGCCTGTGGCGTCGCACGCGCGTATATCGGGTTTCAAAAATAACGGACGAATAAACCTCTAGCAATACGTTGGTGAAAACCGCATTCAATTCCATGCAGTAGTTTTTTTGTGATGCGCGTTCAAACATCCAGATCAAAATTTTTCCCGTTTTCCCAACACTTCCCTTCACTGCTCTGCTCCTATTGCTCGTAGCGTGATGAAAAGTATACTATAACCTGCCCATGAGTATGAAGAATAATAGTACCAAGTTTCGTTTAAAAAAAATCTGTTTCTTTATCAAACAGACAGACGGACAGACAAACAAAAATTTTACTGATTGCATTTTTGGCATCAGTAATATCAGTATCGATCACTAATCACCTCCTGATAGTTATTTTAAAAATATATTTCATGTACAGAATAGACTTCTGTACAGATTTATTATAAGTATAGATATATAGATTTAATATAAGTACTATACTAGCGACCCACCCCGGCTTCGCACCGGTGCAATGCGATAAAATATTTATTTTAAATCTTCCAACACGAGAGAGGACTCTACAGAATACCGCAGCTAAATGACCTCCAGGTCGTGTTTCTGCTGGTGAGTAGGGTTTCCGGAGCTTGCGGGGTGAGCGCTGCATCGGCAGCCGGGGGCGCCGGGGGCTATGTGACAGACCGGGTAGGTACTAGCCAGAAACCTGTTGGGCTGTTTACCTTAGAAGAACCGCTGTCAGTGGCTGGATGAAGGAAGCCCGGGATAGAGAAATGTGGCGCGAATTAGAAGAAGCCTACGTTCAGCAGTGGACGGACCAACGCTGTTGATTGATTGAAGATTTATAATTTAGTTGAAAAACATGGCCATACTAAGTACAGTTAGTATGAAGAATGAAGAATTTTTCTTGCTGTCTCTCAAGTTTCCAGGATGAAGAAGTCAAAACTTTGTCAATAGCGTAGTTTGCAAACAGTACGCTGCATCATACAATTAAGAACCATTGTACTAAGTCGATTGACCGTGGTATTGTGTTGCGGATCGCTTAATTGTCCACTAAATGGAGACTTTGCCTGTTGCATTGTACCACTGTGCAGTGACGAAAGTATCTCCTCACTTATAGTGAATCGAAACGGATTACCGTAATACTGTAACTGTTGCCAAATGGTTAACTGGGGCGTGCTTGATAGTTCTCGAATTTAATTGACTATTTACCACTTTTATGTAGACATATAGATAGATATTATTTATTGCACAAAAAATAAACATTTCTCTTGTAGACAGTATATATATATATATAAATATATATGTATAATAAAAAGTAAAGGAGACAGGACACCACCCTGAGGTACGCCAGCATCCATATCGCACCATACCGCAGTCAAATGACCTCTGGGTCGTGTTTCTGCCGGTGAGTAGGGTTTCCGGAGCTCGTGGGGGGTTAGGGTTGGGCCGGCATAGCGGTGGCAACTAACAGGTAACTGACCAGTTACTTGCCCGTTGTCACAGCGACTTGGGCTTCTCTTTCGCTTTCCATCAGGCGTAGGGAAGCCACTACGTCGAGCCACTATAAAAAAAGAAAAAAAAAGCTGATTGTAGGTACATTTGCATCGAAATGGTATATATGGAATGTGTGAAATCACTATGTGAATGTGGAGAACATAGTCTTCTGGGCAATATATCAAAGGTAGAGCGGCCATATGTGGTTTCTGGGCTTAGATTTGGACCACCCCATTGCATCCCGTGGGTGTCGTAAACGACGACTAAGGGAATATGTTTGTATCCAAACAAAACCTACCGCGGTCACCAACCCACCTGCCAAGCGTGGTGACTGAGGCAAATCCCAAATGACAATAGGCTATTATGTTTGAAAATTGTAATTAGTCCATCTTTTAGCGTATTCAAAAATAAAAGATACGTATTTTTTTATTTGTAAATTAGACTAAAAAATACAATGTTATAGCCCGTTGATTTTACGCGTAACGTCACACGGTGTGGCATTTTTACAGGAGCGAGTGACTCCTAACTTTTGATGCCTTGTATCTTTGCTATTGTTTATTTGAATGAAAAAAGGAAAAATACGTGTCTTTTATTTTTGAATAAGCTAAAAGACGGGCTAATTACAATTTTTAGCCATAATTGCCTATTGTCATTGACGGAGTCCTATGTCCAAAAGACATCTTCAGGCTGATGCTGAGTTCTAGGTACTTTCATTATCCAAATGAGATTGCATCAAAATAATAAACAAAGCTCAACTTGGTATTATACTCAACTGGTTTCACTTGACAGATGTCAGTTGACAAATGACAGATGTGTCAGATGACAGATGAGGCGTGGGCCAAAGTTGCGTAGGTCGGTGGTCCTTGGCCCCCGTAAGCGGATTATCTCAAAGTGTCGTTAATAGAACTGCAGTCGCTGTGTTGAAACTTGAGACAATGCTGTAGTAATGGGTATATCTTAGGCAATTGACTAAAGTATAGATTACTTACTTACTTACTACAGATATACTTTATTGCACACCAAACAATTTACCTAAAACTCAGTATAGTAGACATTAATTGTACAACGAGGGTGTTTAAAATAAAATAAAAAATAAATTATATAAAATAAAATCGCTTTCAACGATCTCTTCTAGACAACCTTGGAGTCACTTATCCCAAGGAAGAGACCTACCATTTAAGAGCTTAAAGCAACAACGACCTCTTTTAATATTCGCAGTTACTTTCTCTTTCTGTCATTAATGAAAAGCGTGTGGAAAGCGAAAGAAAAGCCCAAGTCGCTGTGACAACGGGCAAGTAACTAGTAAGTAGTAAAAGTAGTAATTTTGCCTGTCCTGTTCACATTATCATCATTCATCAAGTCATCACTATGCCGCATGATTTAATTATGTCCTCATATGGCTCTACTATCAATAAGAAGCTACTGCCTGCGATAAAAAAATTATAATAAATTTTTTGCCAATTTTGATTTTATTTTCACAGTCCATATTATATTTTTGACAACGCCAAAAACAAATTTTGATACATATTCCCTATTGCACTAAAACCATTGTAACTATAATAAAAAAAATTTATCAATCCATTCAATTCAATGACCACTTAAAGTACCAACCACTTAAGTCAACACTGACCTTTTCCATAATACGTTAAGTTAGCGAGTATGACATCACGTGAATACAAAAAGTGTTACAATGTATTATGCATCGCACAATGCTCTATTTGTCGTACCCATCGCACGTTGACCGCCAATGTCGACTTGCGTAAACTGGCAATGAATTTGGGCAAACGCGCGTTACAGCCGGGGCAGGGCGTTATGACAATCTGAGTGGCCGTCTCTTCAGGCGGCGCAGCGCTACTGAGCTAAGGGCCATTACGCACTGTCGACTAGTCGCCGGCGACTGTGACTTACTACAGTTTAGATAGGGGCTTGCGCACTTAGTCGTCAGTCGCCTTTCTCTGTTTTGGTCGCCGAGAGACTGAGTCGCCAGCGACTAGTCGACAGTGCGTAATGGCTCTAAGGGGGGTGAAATCGAGTCCGGCGGGTATCAGACTCACTGTCTTGAATAGACGCTGGAGGACTCAAGTGTACTGATAGACACTGAAGGAGGATCTAGTGACTGTCATGATGGACATTGGACACTAAAGGAGAGTTTTTTTGTAGTGGCTCGACATAATGACTTCCCTACGCCTGATGGAAAGCAAAAGAGAAGCCCAAGCCGCTGTGACAACTGGCAAGTAACTGGTCAGTTACCTGGCAGTTGCCACCGCCATGCCGGCCCAGCCCTAACCCCCCATGAGCTCCGGAAACCCTACTCATCGGCAGAAACAAGACCCAGAGGTCATTTGGCTGCGGTATTCTATAGGGTCGGCGGCGTCAGATGACCGCTCGGAGCAGACCACTATCAAGTTTAGTGGGTATCTCCGTTTTTTAGGAGTGAGTCCCATTGTGTGCGTCAAGGCATTCCTTATGTAAAAAATGTAATTATGACATGACAGGGAAACAGTGATGTGTCTAGAAGGCGTGTGACCGCGTGTGATATTTTTTTTAAAAATTTTGACTAGATTATTAGAGTAGGTAATATCTGTCCATACATATTTTACTCGTATAATATTATGTACGTTATTGAGGTCTATATTTTAGTTGTGATTCCTCAAATTACTTCGGTTATTTAAGTATGCGTATACTATTGTAGGTCATCAAAGAATAACATGCTTTATTGTGGCAACCATAAAATTAACTTAGCCCGGCATGGCAGTGTTACCAACACCTACTTTCTACTCTTATGTCAAAGTTTAACTTTCTATGATGTCAACACCAATAAATATGTATGAATGTCTTTCAATCAAGTTTATTTACACCTAACCACTAACCACTATATAGCAAAACCATTTAGAGCAGTCTCTATCAGTATAGAGACACCTTTTCCGATAGAAAGATCTAGTTACCGTTGTGGCGTGACTCGGAATTTGAACCCACGACCTTTGCACTGGGCGTTTGGCTACGAGACTTACGAATAGGTATGACTTATATTTTTTTATCATGCAAAGGAGGCATGTGATTGTACGCAAATGAATAGTTATTATTCAGGTAATTGTAACTTAACATAATAATTTATCAATACTGTCGGTGGCACCGGTATGCGGTAAAGCTACTAAGCTCATGTTCATACCGATCTATTATTTTGTATATTGTTTGTTTTTGGAATAAATAAATTTAAAAAAATATGTCAGCAGATAGCTATTTATGAAAAAAGAAATGTCTTACTAAACCAACGAAACAATCATACCATAACTATCTGGCCAAACTACAGTCATAATATTAAGCAATTTTACTAAGCTCAGTTCAGTTACATCAATTAAAATAAGCATAATTTAGCTCGATTATTCAAGGATCGCATCTCGTTTCCCACTATTGTGGACCAGTTATCTCGTTCACAAACTTTGTTTATTAATTATAATTTTAGTTCACTATGTTATCTGAATTAATTTTAGTTTATGTAGCATTTTGATCTTAATGTTCCGTCAAATAACCTTGACAATTTAACTACAGTTATATAACTGAATGGAATAGTGTCTTTGGATGGCATTTTGAATTATTTAAACTAAATATTTTAGAAATAAGACACGTTCTTATAAACTTTGAATGCCGTTAATGTACTTATATCAAATCAAGAGCCTTAAAAATAAGTTTGGATATCCAGCAGTGGACTGACACGGGCTGATGATGACTATGATGATGAAAAATAAGATTTAAAAATTAAGATACTCCCATACAACTTTTTTAACCTTTATTTAATTTTTAACCCCCGGTTCTATTACCGGTCAATTTCTCCATTCTCTATTAAGATTAACCATAGCTACGAATAAAATAATCGAAATTATTATAAAGGCAGACAAACATACGTAGTCACTTTCACATTCATAACACTAGTAATAAATGACGCAAAGTAGGAAGCCACGTAACGTAATGATAAAGAAACAAAACCAATTTTAACAGCCACTAAAAACCCAATCTTTTTACGAAAACCATCGTTGCTAATATGAACGCATCTTATATAACAATATCTGACGTCTGCGGCATCGAAAGCTGCTCTCTAGAAAGCGATGGAGATATTAACTGGTTCCAGCAAAAACAGGCGTCGCCGTGTGAGATGGCTGTAGATGCACCGTACGTGGATGTGCCGATCTACGTGGCTGATAGCCGCGTTAAGGCAGCTGCATTAGGGGCAGCGCAGATGACAGACGATCCGTGACGCACTTTTTTGCAATTATATGCAGTAACGCACACGACGCGCAAAAATCTGTCGCGGATATTTCACAGACACAACGCACACGACTCACATCTTCGATCATTCTGTCGGCAGACCTAGACGCTCTTTTAAATGTCTCAGACGCAGACTATATCGCACAAAAAGTCTGCCGTCTGCGCAGCCCCTTATACGCTCTAATATTCAATTTCTTTGATTAGAAACAAGAAAATTATCATTATTTTATTTATTTAAACATATTTAGACTTATTTTAGAAAATCACTTTTTCTTGTAACTATCCTCTACCCTAAGGTTGTCTTAAAGAGATCGCTTATAGCGATAAGGCCGCCTATAGATATTGTACAACAAATGTCTACTATACCTAGTTTTAAGTCAATTGTTTGGTGTACAATAAAGAATATCTATCGATCAGATATTTTGCAAATATTGACGTCTAAAGTGAATAGGCTTTACCTAAGTAAGCACGCTCCATCCTAGATTACATCATCACTTTACATTGGGTGATTGAACTTTAGTGCTTTCTTAGTAATTAATAACACAAGGAGACATCAAGAGCCAAAACGTGGACACTTACGGTACGGCTGGTACTTACGCAAGTTTAAAGTCACTCAGCGAGCTGTGGAAAGGACTATGCTCAGCGTTTCTCTGCGAAATCGAATCCAAAATAAATAAGCTGATCCGACAGAGAAGTAAAGCCATCGATTTAGAAATCATATCAAGTTGTAAGCAGAAGTGGCAGTGGACTGCCGATATTAGCCGCAGAATATGTAAATTACGTAGCCGTACCATATGGAGATCGCCGACGTTGCATATCTATAACTCTGTAATTAAATATAATAAATGTCCATAGTGCATTTCCTATTGACCTCAAATTGTTTCCGATTCAATTTTGTAATATGTTTTTGTTAGTCTATAATCATACTTCGATTAGGTCTCATTATCTTAAATTTAACTAATTGTAATTTCTAATTTCTTTTATTAAATAATTTTCTAAGTTAATTTCGTTTTTTTTCTATCCTCCGACCGCAGCTAACGTATTTGGCGCAGTCGGTAGGATACTCGCGGGCCGGTTCGCGAGATCGGGAATAGCTTTCTATACGACTATATCGCGTCGCGAGTCGCCCGGGTGACTATCAAGTCCCGTCTACGAGTATCCGAATTCTACGGACCTGCTGCAGACCAGGAGGAGAATCCAAACTTCGATTCACAGAACCAGAAATGAAATTTATGTGAGTACACTTGAATTGTTCTCGTGTTGCTTCCTTCTATCCTAGTATAATCTTAACCTTCAAGATTTATCATCCTAGAGCCAATAGTACTCGGGAGTCTGATTCGAAGCAGGCTCGCCGGAATAGAGTAGATAACTATAGAGATTTAGATATAAAGTCAAATAGTAATTTAGATAAATTGCCTGGAAAAATGTCTCACGATGCTGATGCAATCTTTAAGGCTCTGCGCCTTGTCCCGGAATTTGACGGGAACCCTCACGTTCTAACAAGGTTTATCAATATATGTGACCAGTTGGCTGCAAAGTTTTTAAGCAGCGATCCAGGAAGTGAATTTTCTAATTCGTGTTTGTTAAATGGCATACTTAATAAGATTACAGGTAGCGCTGCATGTACAATTAATTCCAACGGGTTACCCGAAAGTTGGCTAGGCATTCGAACTTCTTTAATTAATAATTTTTCGGATCAGCGGGATGAGACGGCCTTATACAATGACCTCTCTTTGGCCATGCAAGGCAACAAAACGCCTCAAGAGTTTTATGACCATTGCCAAACTTTATTTAGCACTATTATGACGTATGTTACTTTACACGAGACGGTACCCACGACTATACAGGCGAAACGGGATCTTTATAAGAAGGTTACTATGCAGGCTTACGTCCGCGGACTTAAGGAGCCCCTAGGTTCCCGTATTCGTTGCATGCGTCCCGCGACAATAGAAAAGGCGCTAGAATTTGTTCAGGAAGAGCTTAATATCATATATCTTCAACAACGTAACGAACCCCAAAGGACTCAAGTAGCACCTAAGATCACATTAGCTCAGCCGCCGGCATTTGTTCCGCCACCGCGACCTCATAATTTTCCGGTACCGGTACCTAACTGGCCCACTCCTGTGGGGCAACAAGCTATGAGGCCCTCACCTCAACCTTTTAGATTCCCAATGCCTCTTCAGAACCAACAGGCTATGCGCGGACCTACTAACACTCAAAGAATGTTTAGTGCACCACCACCAAATTATATCGCGCGTAGTAACGTCTTTAAGCTTCCACCTAGGAACAACCCTCCGCAGTATCATAATCCGCAACCTATGAGCGGAGTCCAACGTTTTACCCCTAGGACGTTACCACACACTCAAATGCTAACAGGTCACGATTGGTCTAAATCCGGGAATCCGCCACCCACTAATTATTTTAAAAGCCGAGAAATGAACATGAATGAATGTAATACCTACGACGATGCGTACTCGTATTACGACACCAATAGCTATTATCACGAGCCGGCGTACAATTACTGCGTCGACGTTTCGAACCAAAGTAGTGATTTTACACCCGACTTTACTTCTGAATTTAATTATTATGATGGAAATGACGGTTGTCATATTATTGAGGAGATTCAACCACAGCCATCTTCTAGCAATATCGAGCAGGATTTTCAGGAGGTTTCAATATCAAAAAAGCAAAAATAGAATTGAACCTTCAAACTCAAAGACAGCTACCGTTTATACAGATCACACATCCACCCTTAAAGTTACTGATAGATACGGGCGCGAATCAATCTTTTATCAGCCCGGAGGCTGTAGAACGGTACTTTTCAGATTTTTCTCTTAACTTCGATCCTTTTGAGGTAACAAACATACACGCGACTAGTAGAAATGACTATTCGATTACTCTCCCGTGTTTTCCCGAATTTAGAGATAATGATAGTATGAAGTTATTCGTATATAAATTCCACGATTATTTTGATGGTCTCTTAGGATTAGATCTCCTAAGTAAATGGGAGGCGCGCATTGATCTAAAAGAGGGTCAGCTCATAACACGCTTAGCATCAAACCCTATTAAAATGTATAATTCGCGGAATGTAAACCTATATGAAGATATCATACCAGCATACACATCAAAGCTAATTCGAGTACCCCTTGACGTCATGAACGGTGACGCATTTATTAGGGAACAGGTTATTTGCAATTGCATAGTGCATGAATGTATTACTACCGCGACCAATAACCGAGGATACGTTGAGATAGAAAATCCAACATCTAATGACGTAATATTTTCGTTAGATAGCCCAGCTCACGCAGAACTATTCAATATTGAGTGCGAGAGTACTCAACAACCAACTACGCGTGCCCGCGATGTTACTTCACGATTACGTACAGAGCATTTGAACGAAGAGGAAAAAGCTAACTTAATTAATCTTTGTTCTCAGTATGCAGATGTTTTTTATATCGAGGGCGAATCGCTGTCATTTACTAATAAGATCAAACATAGAATTAGGACCACAGACGATATACCAGTTCACGCGAAGAGCTATCGTTACCCATTCATACATAGGGAAGAGGTCAAAACCCAAATAGAGAAAATGTTAGAGCAAGGTATCATTAGGCCTTCCGACTCAGCTTGGTGCTCACCCATCTGGGTTGTACCTAAGAAAATAGATGCTTCTGGAAAACAGAAATGGCGTCTCGTGGTTGACTTTCGCAAGTTAAACGAAAAGACACTTGACGACAAGTACCCAATACCGAATATTAGTGACGTACTTGACAAATTAGGGAAGTGCCAATACTTTACCACTCTTGACTTAGCAAGTGGTTTCTATCAAGTGGAAATGGACCCCTTAGACATCCCTAAAACTGCTTTTAATGTCGAACACGGCCACTTTGAGTTCCTTAGAATGCCTATGGGACTTAAAAATTCTCCATCCACATTCCAACGAGTGATGGACAATGTCCTGAGGGGTCTGCAAAACGAAATATGTCTCGTATACCTTGATGACATCATAGTTTTCAGCACATCCCTCCAGGAACACATGGTCAACCTGGAGAAGGTCTTTCAAAGACTTCGAGAGTCAAACTTCAAAATCCAAATGGATAAATCAGAGTTTTTGAAGCTTGAGACAGCTTATCTCGGTCATATAATAAGCGCGGACGGTATAAAACCGAACCCTGATAAAATATCCGCTATCCAAAGATACCCGATCCCTAAAACCACTAAAGAAATCAAGCAGTTCCTTGGTCTTCTCGGTTACTACCGAAAGTTCATTCCAGATTTTGCACGTACCACTAAGCCCCTAACACAGTGTTTGAAGAAGGGCAGGAAAATCACTCTTGATCCTGAATATGTAAATTGTTTTGAAAAATGCAAGTCCCTACTAACTAACGACCCTATTCTCCAATACCCAGATTTTAGCAAGGAATTCAACCTTACTACTGATGCCTCAAATGTGGCTATAGGAGCCGTTCTATCGCAAGGCCCAATAGGTTCTGATAAGCCTGTGTGCTACGCTTCCCGAACACTAAACGAAAGCGAACTAAACTATAGCACCATCGAAAAGGAACTTCTAGCAATAGTGTGGGCCACTAAATACTTCAGACCTTACTTGTTTGGACGTAAATTTAAAGTACTAACTGACCATAAACCCCTTGAGTGGATGATGAATTTGAAAGAACCAAATTCCCGTCTCACCAGGTGGCGGCTACGACTTAGCGAATATGATTTTATAGTACAGTACAAGAAAGGGAAAATCAATACTAACGCAGATGCCCTTTCACGTGTAGAAATACATCTTGGTGACACTAAGTCGCTAATGGAAGAAATAGACGAACTTAATTCTTTATTAGGCAATCCATCTGAAACAATACATACAAAAGCTAATTCCTCCACTGAAACAGTACATACCAGTAATGAGAATCCCATTTTAGAAGTACCGATAACAGATGAGCCCTTAAATAAATTCAATAGACAAATAATTTTCACAGTAGTTAACGATGTAAAACGTAAACCTCTTATAACTAAACCATTCGATACACATACACGTATAAGTATTCAACTATCAGAAACTAATTTAGAAACAGACGTAATTAACGCTATAAAGGAGTATGTTAACCCCAAGGTTAAAACAGCCCTTTTGATCAATCCACAATTGGCAATGTACTCTATAATCCCAATATTGCAAGATAAATTTAAAGGTTCATCTATGAACTTGATATTAACTAAATTTGAAATAGAAAACATTCGGGACTATCTTCATCAACAAGAAATTATTCGCCACTATCATGATGGTAAGACAAACCATCGTGGCATTAATGAATGCTATTTAGCCTTATCTTTAAAATATTACTGGCCCAAGATGAAAGATCAAATAACAAAATTCATCAGCGAATGTACAATATGCGGGCAAGGTAAATATGATAGAAATCCCGTTAGACCCCAATTCAACATTGTACCCCCAGCAACAAAGCCCTTTGAAATTATCCATATGGACCTGTTCACAGTCCAAGGCGAGAAATATGTAACTTTTGTAGATGTCTTCACAAAATACGGTCAAACTTACCATCTGCGTGATGGCACAGCTTTAAGCATTCTCCAAGCTCTCTTACAATACTGCACCCATCATGGTGTACCGATAACCATTGTAACCGACAACGGAACAGAATTCACCAATCAATTATTTTTAGAGTTTACTAGGCTACATAAGATTAACCACCATAGGATTCTCGCTCATTCACCTAATGATAACGGCAACATCGAAAGATTCCATCTGACTCTCCTGGAACATCTTAGATTACTAAAACTACAACATAAGAGCGAACCAATAGTTAACCTTATGCCTTATGCACTGATAGCTTATAACAGTTCCATACATAGTTTCACTAGATGTAGACCATTCGACTTACTAACAGGACACTTTGACCCAAGAGACTGTTTAGACATTGACATAACTCAACATCTGTTACAGCAGTACCTTCAAAATCATAGGGATCAGTTAAAGAAAGTTTATGATATAGTAAATAGCACCTCCTTGGCCAACCGAGCTACCATAATCGAGAACAGGAATAAGGATAGGGAGCCTGAAACCCAATATGCACCTGAACAACAGGTTTTCATAAAAAATCCGTTAGCTAGTCGTCAAAAAACAGCTGCTCGTTACACCCAAGACACAGTTTTAGCAGATCTCCCAATTCATATATACACTTCTAAGAAACGCGGTCCCGTAGCTAAATCACGTTTGAAACGGGTTCCTAAAATGGCTAATTTGTTACAGGATGATCTTAGTAGTGATCCTAAGGGTCACCCATCCTCAAGAGATAAAACTTGAGAGTTTAGCTGACGGACCAGGACTACTACCACACAGACTCGGACCCATGAAATTAACGACTCATCATCATACATTCATCCAGTATGTACATTTGAATGATATTGAAGACCAAATTGACTCATTGCAACTTCAACTGAGAGGTTATAAAACGCGACTTACGAATGACACACTTATGAATGACACATATTTACTATATGAGACGCAAATAGAGTATTTAGGTAACAAGCTTGGCAAGGTATTAAAACAGCTTAAGTCACTAGAACCAAACAGAATTAAAAGAGGTATTGTAGATGGCCTTGGTTCCGTTATAAAAAGTATAACAGGTAACCTGGACCAAACTGATGCTATTAAATATAATCAAGCGATTAATATTTTAAAGTCTAATCAAGATAGGATAACATCAGAACTTAACAATCATCTTAGTATCAGTAAAGAATGGATGCTAAAACATGGCAACATTCTAACTCAATTATATCAAAATCAGATTAAAATAAATAACACCCTAGAATTAATTTTAAATAGCAACGCATTTAAAGAAAATAGTCTAATTAAATATGCCAAATTTGCTCAGCTTTTAGCAATAGTAAGTGAGAATGTTGAAGATCTTTCTCAAGAATTAATAAGATTAGAAAATAGCTTAGCTTTTATTCGTACATCAAGTACTCACCACTCCATGATAGATATAGATATATTAAGCTCAATGATAAGTAGACTTAGGAAGATTTACGGTGAAGATCAAATTATTAATTTAGAATTAAGACAGTACTACGAAATTATAAGACCAGGATCATTTTATAATGATAATAAGTTAGTTTTCATATTTAAATTCCCGATAATTACTAAAGAAACTTATAATCTTTACCATCTTTCAATAGTACCTAATAAGAAAGCACAGGCTCTTATCCCATCCTATCCTTACATAGCAACAAACGAGGTTTCATTCATGTACATAGAGGCAGAATGCCCGAAGTTAAGCAACTGGTTCCTTTGTGAAAGCTCTATAAATAGTCAACTACGCACCCAGTCTGATTGCATCCAGGAGTTAATCATCAACCAGGTTCTAAGGGAATCATGCGAATTTTCTACGGTCACACTGAAGAAAGAAGCCATGGAAAAACTGGATGACCAACACTATGTCCTATCTTTCCCAAACGCAGCCAAAGTCGAGCTCAACTGTGGAAGACAAGACTTCACAACGCTCCAGGGAAGTTATCTCATCACCATCCCCATCGGTTGTGGCCTGAAATCTCCAGAATTTATAATTAGTAACGACAACGACGTGATAAAAGGACAACCTCTCAAGCTTACTGAGATACCGTTCGACAATGATCAAGTTAAGATATCATCTCATGTTAATCTTAACTCAATTGATCTTCAAGAGTTACACAGCATCCAAGACAAGATCTCTATGCAAGCACCAGTCCAAATTGCTGATTTTCAACTTGATGCCTTATACCATACAACTCTGCCGTTTTACGTCGTACTATTAAGTGCAGGTGCACTTACTATCTTCATCGCTTGCCGCTATTACAAATGGGGACACCAGAAAGTTAAGAAACAGGAACAGCAGCCACCATCTCCAGAATATCAAGGGAACCTTGAAACTACTCCGGCAACATTTTCACTCAACGTGCTAAAATAGTCGCCGTTCCAGAGGGGGAGGAATTACGTAGCCGTACCATATGGAGATCGCCGACGTTGCATATCTATAACTCTGTAATTAAATATAATAAATGTCCATAGTGCATTTCCTATTGACCTCAAATTGTTTCCGATTCAATTTTGTAATATGTTTTTGTTAGTCTATAATCATACTTCGATTAGGTCTCATTATCTTAAATTTAACTAATTGTAATTTCTAATTTCTTTTATTAAATAATTTTCTAAGTTAATTTCGTTTTTTTTCTATCCTCCGACCGCAGCTAACGTATTTTGTACAATGAAATCTGAATAGTTAGGCTTGCAAACGTCCAATGCTGGACAGCAGGACAATTGACACTTTTTTATAATACGAGTAGCTCGACATAATGCCTCGACGTGAAGCCCAAGTCGCTGTGACAACGGGCAAGTAGCTGGTCAATTATCTGTCAGTTGCCACCGTCATGCCGGCCCAACCCTAACCCTTACGAGCTCCGGAACACCTACTCACCACAAAAACACGAGGTCATTTCGCTGCGGTATTCAATAGGGTGGAGGTTTTTCTCCGGACGGGAGGATTCGAGCGAAGATTCGCTATGCCGTACCTCTCTTATTTTTTAAGGATTTGTCGTTTTACAGGCGAGTTGATAGCCGCAGTATGTTTTATTTCTACCCAGGTAAATACATAGTATCATAAGCTATGTCACTAACGAGATTCCACCTCGTGAAACTCGTTAACGTTTGAAATAGTAAAGAAAATGTATCCAGTTTTGCAACATGCGCCCATACGTGGAGGAAGAGACATCGCGCCATCGCCATATTGCCTTATAAGGCATGTATCAGAACAGATACAAGATACAATTTATGCAAACTTACTCTTAATTCAGTGTCTTACGGTACACAGTTGCATATATAATTTGTAAGCGGGATTTGTGTTTTGTGAACCTACTTGTGACAAATCTTTGTTTCTAATACTTATCACATTGAGAGAGGTAGGGCATAGCGAATCTTCGCTCGTATTGAGCTGCCCGTCCGGGGAAGGACCTCCACCCTATAGAATACCGCAGCCAAATGACCTCCGGGTCGTGTTTCTGCTGGTGAGTAGGGTCTCCGGAGCTCGTGGGGGGGTTAGGGTTGGGCCGGCATGGCAGTGGCAACTGACAGGTAACTAACCAGCTACTTGCCAGTTGTCACAGCGACTTGGGCTTCTCTTTAGCTTTCCATCAGGCGTAGGGAAGCCATTATGTCGAGCTACTATAAAAAAAAAAAAAACATGCTAATTACATGATAAACTGGTTTACATCGTGCTAATTTTGTTATTTTTATTGGTATTTTTGTCTGGCTCGCTACCAAATGTAGTGAACACTGCGTTCTAAATCAAAGGTCGTTCCAGGACAAACATTTGTGTGATTAATATTTGTGTTTGGACCGTGTCTAGGTGTTTAAATGTATTTGTATTTAAGTATATATTTTGTGATACCTTTTGTTGTTCTGATACCCATAACACAATTGCTTATAAGCTACTTACTTGGAAATTGGAACAATGCATGTGATGTTGTCCGTTATTTTAGTATTTATGTTAAATAAGATACTTTGGGGATCTACGCCTGAAAAAGATGAATTAACTCCGAATAATCCTAAAGTGCATACAACTTTATTGGACTTATTAATATTACAATAATTAATATTATAATTTTAAGTATTTTGTATGTAATATTATTATATGAAAAATTTATATTTGTATATTAGTGGATATAACTATAGCAGTTGTTAGAATACCTATTACCGCAACACATTATAGATTTCTGCCTCGCCCAATGGTTGACTGCTAGAGAATTCCACACGGCATTAAGTCCACTATTTGTACTTTCTTTGTGCAATAAAGATTAAATAAATCAATCAATAAAAATATGTTGTACGTAGTGATTTTGTGTCCGACATACCGCTTACGCACACAGTCATGAATCCATCAATGTTTGTCTCAAATTCGGTTCCCAAATGCGTTTTGACTTGCTTGGAGTTGTATGCGCAATCATAAGTTAGAGAATGTAGTCCTAGATTTCACGAAAAACATGTATTACTAAGATATCGTTGACAGCCCTATCTACAGCAAGCTAATTTTGAACACTAATGTTTTCGTTTCTAGCGGTTTTAAACATAACGGCATTGAATACTGATTAAAATGCAAAGATGATGATAAGTATATCATAGCTGTAAACATATGATCAGCTAAGTGAATGTACCCAAGGTGAGAAGTGGCTTCATTATTCATTATAGATTTATCATTTATCTCATCGATAAATTAATGGTAGAAATAATATCAAAAGGAAGGCAGGACATATTATTCTCTCCGGACATCCTGTCATAAATGTAGAGACGATTTAATTTAATCTAAAATGGCGAAATAAACTTGATCACTGATAGATACATAGATAGATATTTTTTATTGCACTATCTCTACATATATACCGTATAGATATTTCTTCCTGTAATTGATGCGGCCTTATCCAACTATAAGTGAATTCTTACAGGCAACCTTTGGATAAATATTTTTTATGAGATTGGGCGCAAACCTGATGGTAAGTGATCACTTCGTCGTCCGGCCCTTGCGTTTGTGGGATCTCATTTTCAAGGTCCCCTTGTTTTATAAGTCGTACCCATTCGGAAATGTCGCAACTGGGAGCCGAGTTCAAAGAATTTCCAATCTGTCTGTCTATAGTCAGACAAAAATATTTTAAAAAACTACCGATTTTAGAACCTCTCACTTTTTGGGATTTTTTTTTTCTTAACTTTTGCGCAAGCCCAATAAATATTTCCTCAAGTTAACTATACCGAGGTGTACCATAAATATGCATCGCGAGGCGGCACGTGGCCAGCGACTTTCGCTTTCAAGTGCAATGCCACTTTCACTGCGCGTGCGCCTCTCAACAGCGCGGTTTACACGTCACGGTGCTACCACTAGAAAAGGTCAACCGGCAACTAAAGTTGCCCTAACTTTAGCATTACATCGCAGTGTTCCCTATTATGTAAGGCTCCCGCTGACATTTGCGTCGTCCTTAAAATCCCGATACCGGCCCGCAACCAGTCGCCCCTCTCCTCAAAACAACGTCTGTAAGGACCTCCGAGCAATAACTCCTAGGAGTGAGAGCCTTCCGCTCCCCCAACAGCACAGTAATGATGAATAACAAGAACCGAGTTTCTTGCCAGTTTCTTCTAGAATGCTCCTTTCCGACGGTGTGGTAGTTTGACAATTAATTAGTAAGTGTAAATATACCTAAATATGTATATAAACCTATATCACAGGCTCGGTGGCTCAATTGGTAGTGACCCCTGCCGTCTGAACCAAGGGTCGTGGGTTCGATTCCCACCCGGGACAAACACTCGTGTGATGAACACTTGTGTTTGTTCCGTGTCTGGGTGTTTATAATTTGTATTTAAGTATTTATAAGCGGTACCTTCGTTGTTCTGATACCCATAACACAAGTACCTAAGCTAATTACTTTTGGGATTAGAGTAATGTATGTGATGTTGTCTGATATTTATTATTATTTATTATTTATATGAATAGTTATTATTTTGATTGATTATCGTTTATTTTATCGTCGTATGTAAATCGTCCCCTGCGCTTGCGCTGCTGTCATTTCCCCGAGTCAAGGAACTCGCGTAGTCCGGAATATGATCGGAATATGTATAATTTGTACTCACTCTGTATACACAAGTGGTTACTAGATTATATGAAATTGAGCTGCTCTATTACTATATGCGGAAGTTGATAGTTGGTATTTGTGGATAAGTATGATGTACAGAAATTTAATGTAAAGTAGCGACCTATTGGCTCCAGCCATCTTCACCTGCCCGTGGTGCATCCTGCCGAAAAACAAACGAGGCTCTGGCAAACCGACTGGTGGCGGTAAAACCATCACGAGAGAAGGCGAAGCTAAATACCACAAGCCGATGACGGGCAACAGCGTCACCGGAGCAGGAAGCTACGCCCTGCGATCGCCAAACCGCCTGCCCAGCGTGGCGATTATGGGTAATATCCTCCAGAAGTTTGCCCTAGGTGGCGAACAACTGGAGAGGCCTATGTCCAGCAGTGGACTGCAATATTTACTATGCAATTTGTAATGTTTCTTTTTCATAAGATGGCTCAATCGTAATGGATGATGGCTTCTAAATAGACACTTTTTGCATTGTTTAACTTCTGAGTCTAACTTTGTATCATATCATCATCTATTTTCTTTTTTTTTATAGTAGCTCGACATAATGGCTTCCCTTTGCCTGATGGAAAGCGAAAGAGAAGCCCTAGTCGCTGTGACAACTGGCAAGTAACTGGTTAGGTAACTGTCAATTGCCACTGCCATGCCGGACCAACCCTAACCCCCCACGACCCTACTCACCAGCGGAAACATGACCCGGAGGTCATTTGGCTGCGGTATTCTATTGGGTGGAGGTCCTTCTCCGGACGGGCAGCTCAATTCGAGCGAAGATTCGCCATGCCCTACCTCATCATCATCATCGGGCTACAAGGACAGCAAATTGTCATGTAACGGTACTTGCTGTCACCACGCTTGGCAGGCGGATTGGTGTACTAGGTTATCCCGTAGGTGTAGAAGTCGACTAAAGGGCAGCGCAGACGACAAACTATCCGTGACGCACTTTTTAACGCACACGACGCGCAAAAATCTGTCGCGGATATTTTACAGACTCAACGCACACGACGCACATCTTCGATCATTCTGTCGGCAGACCTAGACACTCTTTTTAAATGTCCCAGACGCAGACTCTATCGCACAAAAAGTGTGCCGTCTGCGCTGCACCTAATGCAATATTAAGAAACTTTATAAACCTACAGTTTAAAAAAAATGCATTCATGTTTTATCAAAATTATCATTCAAATCGTACGATTTACGAACGCACCGTAAATTTGATTTCTCAAGACACAAATTACCCGCGCAATCCTCTTTGGTAACTTATCCGCATCCTGTTTGCTTCAACTTCCGGATAAGTTTTATTTATCGATGGTGAATATCTTGCGATAATATTACACGTTGGTCAAGACGACACACAAGTTTTTTTATGACATGTCAAAATAACGTAATCATAAATCAGTAAAAAAATTCGTGGGCTATTTTCTGTTCTAAAAACTTGACCTCTAAGGGACTATAATAGAAAATTTTATTGAAATCCTTACTAATATTATTAAATCTGGGAAAGTGTGTCTGTCTGTCTGTCTGTATGTTTGTCTTTCTTTCACGGCAAAACGGAGCGACAAATTAACGTGATTTTTTAAGTGGAGATAGTTGAAGGGATGGAGAGTAACATAGGCTACTTTTTCCCCCTTTCTAACCCCCCCAATTCCCTAAAATGGGGGGCAACGCAGGCGAAGCCGCGGGCACAACTTAGTGTTATAATATAAATCTATCATATTAGGGCTAGGGAATTGGATTTGGAAAAGAGATAAGATTGGTTTTAGAATTAAGTTTGTGGCGATAAGAAGTTCGTCTGATCATCTAGTTCTTTTATAGATGACAGCACGGCACAGTAACAACCTGTCGCCTGATGAAAAGCGAAAGAGAAGCCTAAGTCGCTGCGGCAACCATGCCATGCTGAATTGTAGGATGATTCTAGGTTTACACCGACTGTCACTGTGATGTCACTTCACGAATGTTTCAAGTAATAATATAAAAATAGAAATGCCTAGAGTTAAATTTGTCAACATATCACTCATGATGCTCAATTGCACTAAATAAAAATAAATAAATAAAAATAATTTTATTGGGCTATAAAGCGATAAATGCATATTAAATGTTCAATCTCATATGAAGGATTAGGCAGACATCCTTTCAAATGTCGACGATTAATTCAAAACCAGTTAGCATTTCAGCAAAGCTAATTAGGTATCAGCCTTGTAATAATTGATAGAGTCACGCATTCAAAGAACCTTCAGCTTATGGTAATTTTGATAAAGCTATTAATGACCGAAGTCACTAGGTAATTTCTTTATCCGTGCAATTATTATGATTGGGTAAATCTAATAAAATATTATTCACGAATTTTCTGCCTTTAATTTTTTAAAGTTATTGCTTTTAAAACCGGTTGCGAGTTGCACTCATGTGGTTATATTCCCCTAAAATTACCAAATCAACACCACTTTTACACCTTCAAAGGTTCAACAACAAAAAACCCTTTACAGTCTTTAATTCTTCAAAAATTACAATGTTACAAATCCATTTTTTTAAAGTAGCTCGAGAAGCCCAAGTCGCTGTGACAACTGGCAAGTAACTGGTCAGTTACCTGTAAGTTGCCACTGCCATGCCGGCCCAGCCCTAACCTCCCACGAGCTCCGGAAACCCTACTCACCGGCAGAAACACGACCCGGAGGTCATTTGGCTGAGGTATTCTATAGGGTGGAGGTCCTTTCCCGGACGGGCAGCTCGATTCGAGCGAAGATTCGGTATGCCCTACCTCTCTCAATACATGTCATGACAAGACAAAAATGAAAAACCTTTTCACGAACTCCCTCCCATTTCCCCCTTGCGGCAATTCTACATGAAGTAGAACTTCATGTAGAATTTAAGACTCCTAACACTTGGAATACCTGAGATTTTGTGACCTTTTATAAAGACTTTGAAAACAGGCTAAACTTACGCAAAATCTGACGTCGTCCTGTCTAGAGCATTACATAAAGCTTTCGCATAAAGTGCGGAAGATCAGACATACCAGGTTCGACTACCGGTTGGGTCATAATTCCGGACTCCACTGGAGTACCGGTTGTTCCGGAAGGCACTCCCAGTTGTAATCAGCAAAATGATAGTTAGATACCAAGTGATAAGTATACATTACCTATCAAAGACAGTAGCGGGTAACGACCCATGCAAAGTTAATTATTATTTACTGAAGCAATTTAATCGACGGGTTGTATCGTAACCAATTATGCATTTTCGCTTCAATCGTGATTGTCGTCACGACAGACAGATATTTGCACTTTCTAATTATTAGTGATTTTCTATACAGTGTCAATTACTTTAGCATTCATACGATAATTGTAATTAAATATAAGGTCATGTATTTTGCTATCGTAGACCACGCATCGGGTTTTATACTCCGAATTAAAGTTAATGATCTCTTTTACGACATGACACGATGAAAAAACACATCTACCATCTGGTTTTAAAGTACGACTCCCTGAGCACCCAGACTCGGAACTGATCTCGGTGACACAATCTTTAGAGCGATAAAGTTAAGTTTTCGATACCCGGAATTTAAAAAAATTATGTCTTGGGTCTGGGTGTTCTGGAAGACTGATAGAAAAAGAATGAGGTGAGGTGGTTGGTATCAATGTTTTCTAGACATATCTTTCGCGAGCTTACTCCTACTTAAAAGGCCGGCAGCGACACCAGAACTAGATCTGAGTTGCGGGCGGTGTTGACAGCTTACCATCGGGCATCACATTTGCTCGTCTGCCGCCTTTTGCATAAAAAAATCTTAAAAAGAAAGAATTTAGATACTTTGTTGCTAAAATCCGCCCATGGTTTGCCAGAATTAGATACCTACCGTTGTACCAGAATTTTTCAATGGTTTGGCAGAATTTGACACATGGCCCCCAGAATTTGACAACGGTCTGGCAGAATTCATTGCTAGTCCGCCTGATTTTGAAAATGGTTTACCAGAATCTGACACAAAGCTGTCAGAATTTGATACAGGGCTGACAGAATATGACAACGGTCTGGCAGACTGGCTTAATTTTCGACTCTACCAAATTCAACTCCAAGTTTACTTGATATTTAAGTTTTTGCCATTATAATTGATGATGCAGTGACCCCACAGGAGTCATAAGTGCGATTCATTTAACCGTCCATTGTTACTGTTACACAACACACGAGAAAAGTAAGTGCAATTAGTAGAATAACTCGGGATATTCAACGAGTAAGCCACTTTCTTGTATTGTTCTAGCTACAATAGAGAGAGTTTAATAAGTAGCGCTATTATTTGTACAATAAAGCATAATTCATAGTAAAGGCGGGTCTACTGGTTCTTTTTAATTTATATTTCGACTAACTACAGTAGCGCATTATAAAGAAGGTTCCGGTTTGATTCCCGGTAAGGTAAATTTAGAAAAGCTTTTTTTAAATTAGCTCGGAACGTGAGGCCGGTTGGATATAGTTTTGGTGCACAAGTTTTGGATTGGTTTAATGCATATTAGGCTGTTGAATCTTTAGCTACTTCCTCAATGTCCTTACAATTATTTTACTACTAGCTGTGCTCGCGACTTCGTCCGCGTGGAATGGTTATTTTTCCCCCGTTTTTTTTACATTTTCCATTATTTCTTCGCTCCTAATAGTTGCAGCGTGATTTTACATAGCCTAAAGCCTTCCTCGACAAATGGTCTATTCAACACAATAAGAATTTTTCAATTCGGACCAGTAGTTCCTGAGATTAGCGCGTTCAAACAAACAAACAATCTCTTTAGCTTTATAATATTAGTTAAGAATAATTACTCCTAATAGAGTGAATGCACCCTTGAACGCCAATGACACAAAAAAGATCTATTATGTTTCATTTCTCAGCGGTCAAAGGGTTAATATGAAAATGCGCAAATGTCTGTTTGTCTTGAACCAAATTAAATTTGATGCACCGATAGTTTAGAGTTTACAGCATGAGAAAGGATATAGGCTACTATTTACACACCTATAAGAGCCGCTTAAGAAAGACTTAACTCTTAAGGTCTCTTAAGGTCTTAAGTCTTGTTGGTGAAAATAGGTATAGACATTAATCGTCTCTATAAACTAGACTTTCTACTAGCTTAATTCCCAGTGTTCGCGCGACAATCCACAGTATCGCAGTGGATTCCCACCATTGTACCGCGCAAAAAGGTCCTACGTTTGCGACTGAATGCATTTAGAAATTTCAGTTTCTAAACACGATGATAATCACACAATTTCTCGCAGAAATGGTTGACATGTCGCATTGTGCTCGTATTCTATGAGTGTGAAAACTTTTTCTGATAGTTATCAAAGAGGAAACATTCATTGTCATAAACAATTTTCTTCCGGTCGTGAAATTCTTGGAGACAATTTTATATCTGACTGACCCGGCATGTAATATGGTAAGCTCAGCCTTCTGGACCTAACAATACGATATTTTGTTATTTATTTAAAGAGCATTGTCATTGTAATGAGAAAGAACACGTACATAAATTAAGCACATTAATGTGATTAAAATTTGTGTTTATTCTGTGTCAAAGTGACCGGTTCAATGGCTCACCTTTGCCTTAGGGTTCGATTCCCGCACAGTACATACATTTTTGTTCATGGAGATGTCTGTTTGTATTGGTCTGGGTGTTTTCTATGTATAATATGTATTTATTTACAAGAAAAAGCATCTAACTAAGTTTATCAGTTGTCTAGTATCCATAAGTAGAACAAGTTTCGGCTTAGTTTGGGTCTAGATGGCGATGAGTGGCCCAGCGTGGCATGCCTTGGGTTATTTATTTAAAGTAGAGTACGTGTTTTACCTTCGTTGTTGCCGATTTCCATAACATACCGGGTTTAGATACAATTTCATCTCACACAACTAAAAAAACACAATAACGAAATAATTTTAAACCATTTATTAATAAATTGATACAGATTTGGCGATCGTTTCAATTTATTGATTTTATTGCTGCCCGTCATAGGCCTGTAATATTTAGCTATTTGCCTTCAATTGTGATAGTTAGCTTCGTTTGTCTTTCGGCAGGATGCACCACGGGCAGGCAAGGGTTGGCTTGAACCCTTACATTCCCTATTTATTTCCCATAGTTATTTATTTATTAAATTATGATCTATCTGTAAGCACGAGGGGTACTCACACTTGCTAACTAACGCTCAATACGATTTCTTGCTTATTACCTTACACAACCGATCGACAAATATGTCAGTCATGCAACCTGTTCCCAGCGAGTATGTTGACACGCCGTACAATGATCGGAGCACGTTTCATTTCCCAGAATCTAGGCTCTATCTCATTAGAACACCATTGTAATGCCACTATCCTATTGTATAATGTAGATCAAAATATCAATGGCATTGTATATTAATAATTATTGTCCACGGGATGTAAGGGAGCGAACCATCATCTTTTCGCTCCAAGCCACCCTCACCTGCCCGTACTGTATAACAAACGAGGCTCTAGCAACCGACTGGTGGCGGTATAACCATCACGATTGAAGGCGTTGCTAGGAACCACAGGCCGATGACGGGCAGCAGCGTCACCGGTGCTAAAAGCTACTCCCTGCGGTCGCCAACCCGCCTGCCCAGCGTAACGATTATGAGAGATCCAGAGATCCTCCAGAGAGGCCTATATCCAGCAGTGAACTGCAATAGGCTGATGATAATGATGATGTCTTAATGTCCCTTTTTTACGACAAGCGATGGGACGATGATTTGTATTATTTATCAGCGGTGACAGTTTCTGCCTTGGAATCTCCAGGCACTACAGTCGCTGCAATGCGACTGGATTCACCAAAGTGTCACAATGAGACAGGGCCTTTAAGGAAATCGCTGTTTCCTATACTCCATAATAGATCGATTCAACACGTTTTTTCTATAGATCTACGAGAATTACATCGAATAGGTGGGTACCGGTTTTTGCGTGAATGGTCATAGAAGTGTCTTACACGATTACAATTGGTAGTAACATACTTAGTATTATATTCTGTGCTAACACTGAACAAATGATTAACTTGACAAGAACTGCTATTTCTCACCGTCGGTTAAGTTGCTCAATAAAGTGATTGTTGATTTTCTACAAATGACGACAGAAATAATATTGGCGTCCATAAAAGTTTATAATAATATGTAGTTTTTATGGAGTTTAATTTTATCTTAACTAATATTATAAAGCTGAAGAGTTTGTTTGTTTGAACGCGCTAATCTCAGGAACGAACGAATTGAAAAATTATTTTTGTGTTGAATAGACCATTTATCGAGGAAGGCTTTAGGCTATATAACATCACGCTGCAACTATTAAGAGCGAAGAAATAATGGAAAATGTAAAAAAAAACGGGGAAAAATAATAAAATAACTATTCCACGCGGACGAAGTCGCGAGCACAGCTAGTGATTAATAATACTCTTCAGATAGATTTATTAGGCAAAGCTTCCAGATGTTTCCACAAAGCGATGAGCAACTGGAGAGGCCCATGTCCAGCAGTGGACTGCAAAAGGATGATGTTTTCGACATAGATCTTTCCGAACGCCTTTTTTTTATTATTATCACGTCGAAATGACTGCGTCCTGCCTGATGTTATGCAAACGACGAAGTCCAAAAAGTGTAAGCGATCCCCATCAAACATGGTTAGTGCAACGCGGATCGATCACACTATGACGGCCTGCATAAGTGCCGCTTCACGCCCCGTTTAAAAGACCCAAGACTATAAGAGGAAGGGAACACGTGTGCTGGAAGAGAGTTCCACGCATTTGTGAATAAAGCTGTATGTTTGATAGCTCTATCAAATCATGAGTTTCAATGAACGACTTGATGCCAATTTCCCGAATATAGTTTCTCAATAGCCCTACAATGACAGTTGCGTAAGCTATTGTAACATTACAACAGCTTCCCTATATATTTCTAATAAAGTAAGGGACATAATGTTCACACACCATTCGTTCGATTTATCGTTATGATTGCAGTCAAATCAATGGCAGTGAGCCATATAGGTACTGTAAGTTACAATATATCCTTGAAATGAAATGACGCCACCACCAAAATCGAAAACGATCGTTCGTTGAACGGATCGCGTACTTTTGCACCATAAATCCCTCCCATTTGTCCCTTCCGTGTTCGAATTAACGAACTGAAATTCGTCAAAATCGATTTTCATTAATTTAATTCATATATTCGAACATGGGAGGGATTTATGGTGCAAAAGAACGCGATCCGTTCAACGAACGATCGTTTTCGATTTTTCTATTTTATTTCGGACCGGACCCAAACCGTTTCTTATATTTTCCATTATTGTAATATTGTAATGTAATGTGTATGTTTCTTACCTAAGTCTAGTGTGTGTGTGCGTCATCATCATCATCATCATCATCAGCCTATTGCAGTCCACTGCTGGACACAGGCCTCTCCAGTTGTTCGCCACTTAGAGCCAACATCTAGAGGATATACCCATAATCGCCACGCTCGGCAGGCGGGTTGGCGATCGCAGGGCGTAGCTTCTCGCTCCGGTGACGCTGCTGACCGTCATCGGTCTGTGGTACGCCTTCAATCGGTTGCCAGCGCCTCGTTTGTTATTCGGCAGGATGCACCACGGGCAGGTGAGGTTGGCTTGGAGCGAAAAGATGATGGGTCGCTCCCTTACATCCCATGTGTGTGTGCGTCAAATAAGCTAATTTCTTGTAACGGGCAGCATCGTTTACAAGCCAGTTATCTAAAGCTGGCACGTTCAACACATTGGCATTAACATATAATTAACAGCATAAAGGACTTTAACAGGAACCATAACCACTATTTTTTATTTTTATAGTAGCTCGACACAATGGCTTCTCTACGCCTGATGGAAAGCGAAAGAAAGGCCCAAGTCGCTATGACAACGGGCAAGTAACTGATCAGTTAAGTTCGGCTGCGGTATTCTATAGGGTGGAGGTCCCCCCCCCCCGGACGGGCGGCTCAATTTGAGCAAAAATTCGCTATGCCCGCGTATATCTCTTACCGCGAACAAAGACTTAACATCTGCAAAACAATCATGTCACAAAACAACTTATCAAATACGGACTGTATCCAATCGCGGTCCCAAAACGTTTAGTAAAATCCAACACAAGGTTTTTACCTTTTTAAAAAAAAACGCGTTGACATTAGTATCTGTGAATAAGCGCGTGGCGTGACGTCATACTTCATGCGAATAATAAAAAAACTGTCTGTCTCTCTCGCGTCTGTCTGTGTCTATTGTGTGGGGTACTGTGGCCAAGTACCCAGTTGCGTATAGGGTTGCAGGCTGATGATGATGCCAAAGTTACCCTCGTGCCATATCATCCTTGTGGGTCTGTACACTGCGTCAGCATACACTGTGCGTCACCGAACGCGATCTGTCACGCGATTATACCTGCGCACGCGCACGCCTTACGCAACCGCGGCGCAACGGAACCGACGAACGCTACATTGGCTGCGGGACACACCGAGAGCGAAATCGGTGACAAGAGCGTAAAATCGTTTCGTATACGAAAAGTTTAGTTTAATTACAGAGTTAGATTTAGTACCCGAACCAGTGACGCGACCAACGCTAATAATGTATTTATTTTAATAATTTTCAATTTCCTTAAAATTAAAATATGATTTTACTTGCTTATCACTTATCAGCTAATTTGAAATAATTATTAATCTATTTAGATTTACTGTTATTTCAAACTTGCTGATTAATAACTAATTTTCTTGTAATTTTTAAATTACAGAAACCATGTGACCATATCCTAATATTAACAAATACATATACCCACACATTATCGAATTTGGTGCAGTCATTGGAAAGTAAGGGGCATAATTTTGCTCACATACATTTCGAAGGCCCATTTTTATTTGTATATATAGACACTCAGTTAAGAAATATTTATATACTCGTATTTTTTTCAATGCAATAGTGAATCGTTTTTAGGGTTCCGTAGGCAAATTGGCAAAAACGGGACCCTTATAGATTCGTCATGTCTGTCTGTCTGTCTGTCCGTCCGTATGTCACAGCCAGTTTATTCCGAAACTATAAGAGCTACATTATTGAAATTTGGTACGTAGATGTATTCTGTTAACCGCATTAAGATTTTAAAGTAAAATTAGAAAAAAAATCCAAAATTTTTGGGGTTCCTCATACATGGAACTGAAACTCAAAATTTTTTTTTTTCATCAAACCCATACGTGTGGGGTATCTATGAATAGGTATTTGAAAATGATGCTGAGGTTTCTAACATCATTTTTTTCTCAGATGAATAGTTTGCGCGAGAGACTCTTCCAAAGTGGTAAAATGTGTCTCCCCCCCCCCCCCCCGTAACTTCTAAAATATGGGCATTATAAAACTGAAAAAAATATATGATGTGTATTACTATGTAAACTACTAACGAAATTTGGTTTGAATGAAATCTAGACTGTAGTTTTTTTTTTAAACATCATAAATCCTAATTTTTTTTATTCGATCAGTGGTACGGAACCCTACGTGCGCGAGTCCGACTCGCACTTGGCCGGTTTTTTGTTGGGAAAGCGCGCTCCATTGTAGGCTCTATCGTCGTTCAACATTTAAGAGTTGGGGGTATTTACCTATTTAAAAAAAATAGACAGAGATCACTTAAATTTTATAACAAAATGTCTTCTGTTATTACAAATAAATTATTTGAAAAAACAATGTGATATAATGAATGTCCAATCCTACATCCATCCATATTAAACTTATTTCTGCTACATTTTTACGCTCCCACTGCATTCCAGCCTCCAAATCTCGCTCATTCAGAGAAAGCGCACATATTATCTAATTATGTGACAAGGGGTTTGCCTCCGACATATCCATCACTCGCATGTTTATCTGACACCTGCATAACGTTTGCTAAGTTACGTATTGTTTGAAAGACTCTTGTAGAATTGTCGGTTATAAAATTCAAAATGGAGGAGTGAATATTAGCTTTACGCAATGTATTTCACCGTCCTGCAGTGCACTGTGATAGACTGGTGATATGATAATGATGATGATGCCTAAATCACAGGCTATGTGTGAATCTAATGTATGATACTTTTTTCAAATCCGTTTTATCAAAAGTTTTATCAAAATCCGTTCCGTAGTTTTTGTGTGAAAGAAAATCAATCATCTATCAAGCAAATCATCCAACAAACAAACTTTGGCGTTTATAATAATAAAGATAGGGATATATTAGGAGTTGTAAATCGCTCTGAAACAAGAGATTAATAAATAAGTAGGGTTTACTGCTAACAACCAACACGAATTGCCCCACCTTTTACGAGCATATGCACTCGCAAGACCATTCACAATGACGTATGTCAAAGAAAAGGTTTCGAGTAAATTAATTTAGCAAAACTGTCATATTTAGTGATCCTGTCAAGCGTTAAACGCAAGAGCATTAAATCATAACGGATGGACAAAAGCCCCTCAAATTGTGTAAGGATTACGCCACAAAGACTTCTAAGATGAATGAACTAGCTTTTAGGTATATTGGGATAATGACAAAAAATTCTTGAAAGCGCTCATTTTTTTAAGTAGCACAGCAGTGCAGTGTTCTTTAATTTATTATATGTGTGCGCCAAATAAACCGTTTTTTTTTTCTTTTTAATTTTTTCCACCTTTTCTACGGAACCCTTCGTGCCCGAGTCCGACTCACACTTGCCCGGTTTGTTTCTTCATTTGTCTTAAGTATTATTACAATTGAACCAGTGGGTTTCCTCCACCTAGCGTCTCTAGTTACAAAATTAACCACCTTGCTAACGCGATGTAAAATTGCAGTCTTATTAATATGTCACTCCGTCCAGTTAAATTACACGATTGCCTAGACATACATTGGCTTTTCGTTTAGAAACTCCTAGCCCGGTCCAGACGCCCTAACTCTCACTTGATTGCAGTTCAGAGCTGCCTGCGCGCAGCTTTTCACCAACTTTCGCTATGGACACCGGCGGTGAAGTACGGGAGGCACCGAAGTTTATAGTGGACACGTTTATAAAAAAAAAACAATAATAATTTAATCCCCTAGTTCAACAGCTAGTATAAACGGAATTTAATTAAAAATTTATAGTTAGTCCTTGAATTATAGGGGGAGGTCCCCCGGTTTCGGACACTTAAGGAATAGTTGAAATAAATCGAAGACGTTTAATTACGTAATTTGTTTATTTATGTTATTATTACTCTCAACTATATACTTAATCATGACAGGTATATAATAAGTCTCAAATGTAATTTGAAATGTACCTATTAGTAATTAGAAACTAACACTACGAAAATAACACTCTGAAAAAGGTCCCCTACTTCCGGACAGTATTCTTTTCGTTAATTATTTGACTTCAAACTTACTTTTTATCATTAGATAATATAACAAATGAAAGTTGAACAAAATATATATAAAATCTTAATCAAATTTGGCAATGACCAGTAACATTTTCTTTTAATCTTTAAGTTTTAATCGTCCAACCTTTTAAAACCACAAATGTAGCTATGTGAGCCTTTTTAAACATCAGCACACTCTTCATGAACCCATTCATTGCAAGATTGACAGCGAATCCAATCTTCTTTATTATTATCTAAGTAAATCAGACAAACTGTTGCATTTTTGGTCTTTGGTTTTGCAAGAACTCTTTTCTTTGGTGTTGCTGTCAGTTTCTTGCTTTTTTATTTTTGTTTGGTCGTTAGTTTTCTTACCATGAGATTTTATTTTAACCACTGTAGGCTTATTCTTTAATGCTTTATTTTCAGCAAGCGCATTTTTGTAAGGAGAGGAAGTTAAAATTTCACTTTTCTCAGCCTTACGTCGACGAAATCCGGCTCGTTTTGCTGCAGCGTTTGGAATAGGAGACAACTAATGGATCGTGATAATGGCTTTGCTTGTTGACGGTTGTGTATCATCATTATCCAATAAAAATAAACTTACTAGAACAATAAAATCTATTGTTAAATCTGTCCGGATTGGGGGACGTTTGAAGTGTCCGATCTTAGGGACCCTTAGATATGTCAAATAAAAAATCTCACTACTATTATATGTTATTAATTACAAAAATAAACATAAATAACAAGAGATTAGTAACATAACAATAATAATCAAGTGTAATAAAAATGATTTCGTACTTAGATTACTGTCTATATACGCCTAAATATTATTCGAAACAAAAATTTTACTAACATCAAAATGTAAACCACGCTCCACGGCTAACGAGTCGGCACTGGCCGTTGGTCGGCACCCCCCGCTCTTCTCTTGTATATGGCTTACTAAAGGTCACATAAGTAACAAATTGGCGCACTTTTTTGAACCGGTACAGACTTTGTCCGGCTTTAGGACCTGTCCGTGGTTACGGGACTTCCCCCTACATTATTTACTTAAATCTAACGATAACTATTCAGCCAAAAATTTCGGCCACAGCGCCTTATCTGTGACGTCGAAGACTAGAAATTTGATCCCCAAGCATGTACGACGTACGTACAGGGTTATTAAAGTATACATTTGTAGTCGCAAACTCTCTATTCCTTCTCTCTGATATGATGACAGTTCCTCAAACTCTCATCTGATAGGATGACAGTTCCTCACGACGGGCCAAAATGCCTTGTGTCTTGTCAAAATTATTTGTATAGGTACTTGAATACGCTGACTTGAGAGAAGAGTGGAAGAAGAATACATGTTGTGCCGACCCCACTTAGAGCAGGAGAATGATGATGACTTGAATACGCTGACTATTTCGTAACCACACTGATATTGTATTTTTCTTAAGATAATGAAAAAGCTTTCTACCGTTCAAAATAAAATGTTTCCAGATGGTGATGGCATAATTTAACACCGCCTCCTGTACTATAACTAATAGCACTAATAATATGGGAACCCGCTTAATGAGCTCACCTACCACGTATGAGGTATTACGCGGTAGACACGTGTGATGGCGATAAAACTGGTGTCTAGTGGAAAGTAACACTAATTATTTCCTTCATGGGTAAATTAAAAACTTAGCAAAACCGTTAAATAAAACTTAGATTGTTCACAAGCGAGGTTACAGTACCTACATAGTTTATTGTCCACGTAATTAAGAAGACCACCCCATCTCATCGCATGGGTGTCATAGAAGCAGACTAAGGGAATGGGCATGGTGCCGAAAAAAAAGTAATTAATCCGTCTGTTAGATTAAAAAAAAAAAACAAATAAAAAACGCGTATTTTTCATTTGTAAATTTGACCAAAAATCGTGACGTCAGAATTTGGGAGCTTTTTCCCAAATGAGTGACGTCAAAGACAAAATGATACTAACAAAATTAAATATTGTATTAGTGTATGACATCAAAAGTATGATGATTATGTATATTTTTTAAAAAAGCCAAAATTGATGAGTTTCTTGCGGCACTTCTTCTCATCAGGCCCCATCCTTATCACGTCGAAGTGCTAGTAGGGAAAAAAAAGTTTGACGAGCAAAAGAATTTACTTGTAAATCTATTTGTAGAAATAAATTATTTTATTTTATTTATTTTATACACAGAAATTACTTACATACTAACAAAACCTACTGTGGTCACTAACCAATGATTATATTTGTGTCTATCAGCATCGATTTAGAAATACCTAGATTCACCATCACCTACCAATTCAAGTATCTAAATGACCGATAACTCCGGGTATAAATGTGTATCATTTTATAGGTGTTTCTAAGTAGGTCATAATCATCACGATCATCAGCCTGAGCCATCAACAATCCTCCCCAATGACATTTATCATTTGAGGGAATTTGTCTTAGTCACTATGCTTGGCATGCAGTGGTACCCCTTTTTTTATGCCGGGGAAAATGCTTTTACGCATCCCCGCTACCCGGGGGGGTAGCAGGGTATGTGGGACTCACACCGCCCTCGAAAACGGGAGGACGGCACCCCGCCTCAAGATGGAAAGGAGGCAGGGAATACCCACTAAAAACCCCGGCCCCTCCGACAAGCGCCTATGGGGTGGTGTCACGGGACCTAGAATGTCTCCGCAACATGCAGTGGTGCCCTGGTAAACGCTGCTGATCGTTTCCTGATATTTTCTTAGTCTTTTATGACACCAAAGACATAAGATGAAGTGGTCCTATTCTGGATCTGTCAAGCACTCGGACGTAAAGAGCCCTACAAGCGATTTACATACGTATGTACATATTACACGTCTGTGTACATTGTACCTTACACTTGGTATGGAAGTCGAGTGGCTTTCGCGTGCTAACAGACGAGATTTCTCCAAAGCTACTTTGTTGTATCAACATTACATTAGAGCTTGCAATGATACCACGGCACTCTCTAAATGAAGGGCAACTTCAAACTCGGGCGGTAGCAAAATGCTATTCGTAAGTATTTATGCTTAAGTCGCGGTACTTATGATCTGTGTATTAGGGCACCTTTTAACCTCTTAAGTAAGTTGTTTTTTTTATAATATTTTTTTATACAACGTAGAAATGAGGTGTTTCGGCAGAGAACTAAAGTCACCGACTTAACTTACCGGATTAGTTTTTTTTTATAGTGGCTCGACATAATGGCTTCCCTACGCCTCATGGAAAGCGAAAGAGAAGCCCAAGTCGCTGTGACAACGGGCAAGTAATTGGTCAGTTACCTGTCAGATGCCACCGCCATGCCGGCCCAACCCTAACCCCCCACGAGCTCCGGAAACACTACTCACCAGCAGAAATACGACCCAGAGGTCATTTGACTGCGGTATTCTATAGGGTGGAGGTCCTTCCCCGGACGGGTGGATCAATTCGAGCGAAGATTCGCTATGCCCTACGTCTCTTACTAAGCTGAACTTAGTAAGCTGAAGTGGTAGTGGGCTGGCCACATCAGCCACAGAACCGATAACCGTTGGGGTAAACGAGTTCTGGGGTGGAGACCTCGTCCGGAAAACGTAGTGTAGGACGCCTTAAGGCTGGGGGAGTGACGATTTGCGCAGGACGGCTGGCAAGTGCTGGATGCAAGAAGCCTAGGATCGATCAAAGTGGCGAGCATTGGGAGAAGCCTATGTGCAGCAGTGGACTGATAGAGTGGATTTTTAGTATATTGTTGTCTTGGGTATACAGTCCGGGAAATATATTTCTAGAGTAAAAAAAATCCTATGTACCTTCATTCAGCATAGAAGAGTACCGGAGCAAGGCAAACTCTGAAGTCGATAATCAAAAGAAATTGATAGGTAATTTTCTGCAACAGTGCCTGGTTACTGTATTGCATAATGATTTAGCACCTTTTGGTGATTGAAATGGCCACCGGCCATTGATAAAAACCGGCCAAGTGCGAGTCGGACTCGCGCACGTAGGGTTCCGTACCACTGATTGAATGAAAAAATTAGGTAATTTGATTTATGACGTTTAAAAAAAAACTACTGTCTAGATTTCATTCAAACTAAATTTCGTTAGTAGTTTTTATAGTAATACACATCATATATTTTTTTCAGTTTTATCATGCCCATATTTTAGAAGTTACGGGGGGGGGACACACATTTTACCACTTTGGAAGAGTCTCTCGCGCAAACTATTCAGTTTAGAAAAAAATGTTGTTAGAAACCTCAACATCATTTTCAAATACCTATTCATAAATACGCCACACGTATAGGTTTGATGAAAAAAAAATTTTTGAGTTCCAGTTCTATGTATGGGGAACCCCAAAAATTTTGGTTTTTTTTCTGATTTTATTGTCACATCTTAATGCGGTTTACAGAATACATCTACGTACAAAATTTCAATAATGTAGCTCTTATAGTTTCGGAATAAACTGGCTGTGACATACGGACGGACAGACAGACAGACAGACAGACAGACATGACGAATCTATAAGGGTCCCGTTTTTGCCATTTTGGCTACGGAACCCTAAAAAAGCATTAGTATCAAAATGCACTTTCACGAGCCGCACCGGACACCGGTAGTACCTGTTATTTAATGCAAAATGGCTTTCACTTAACCGATAGACAAAGATATGTATATGCAATTTACATTGGATCTGCTTTTTATGATACTGTGGGAAAAATATGTTTGAGTGAATGGAGAGATTGGAGAGGCGAATGTGTGAACGATCTTGAGATTTTTTTTATAGTAGATCGACATAATGGCTTCCCTACGCCTAATGGAAGTTACTCACCAGCAGAAACACGACCCAGAGGTCATTTCGCTTAGTGACCACGGGTTTGATCCCCGCCTAATGCAAACATTTGTGTGCATGAACACGTCTGTTCGTATTGGTTTGGGTGTATGCGATATATTTGTTGTACTTATTTCCAAAAAAAAAGTATCTAGATAAGTTTCTAAACTTAGTCAAATAACTGTCTAGTACCCATAGTCTTATGCCTCTGCTTATTTTGGGACTAAATGGTGACCCAATGTGTCATGTCTCCGGTTATTTATTTATTTTATTTATAACGAACGTTAAGGGTCGTAGGGCATAGCGAATCTACGCTCGAATTGAGCTGCCCGTACGGGGAAGGACCTCCACCCTATAGAATACCGCAGCCAAATGACCTCCGGGTCGTGTTTCAGCTGTGAGTAGGGTTTCCAGAGCTCGTAGGGGGGGTTACGGTTGGACCGGCCTGGCAGTGGCAACTGGGAGGTAACTTACCAGTTACTTGCCAGTTGTCACAGCAACTTGGGCTTCTCTTTAGCTTTCCATCAGGCGTAGGGAAGTCATTATGTCGAGCTATTATAAAAAAAAAAACAAAAAAACCTGGTCGGAGTGTTAGTTAAACCATCTTAGCTGGGCGCTCGTGACAGTCAATAACTTTTATCGTAGAGCTAAAACGTTCATACACTTATTCATGTTACTATAAAAAAGTACTTGTAATGTATCGTGTGAGCAACACTGATTGTCGAGCGTGTTGCGTGTAGCACACACGCCTCCGCTCGCTTCCTCGTCCGCAACTTACAATGACTAGCTATAAAGTTACAGTTTAGTAACAAATTTAACGACCTGTGCAGTCATATATAGACATATGTGTTCATTCTGCAACATTCGCAACGATCAGTGAATATGACATTTTGATGAATGTCTTTGAATTGAGGGATGTAAGGGAGCGTCCTATCATCTTCTCCCTCCAAGCCAACCTCACCTGCCCGTGGTGCATCCTGCCGAATAACAAACGAGGCGCTGGCAACCGACTGGTGGCGGTATAACCATCACAATTGAAGGCGTAGCTAAATACCACAGACGGATGACGGCAGCAGCGTCACCGGAGCGAGAACCTAGAACCTCAAGGTGGAAGGGAGGCAGGCAATACCCACTAAAAACCCCGGCCCCTCCGTCAAGCACCTATGGGGATGGTGTCACGGGACCCGGAAAAAACTAGGACTGCCGCGGCACCATCAGCGCTGCCCGCCTCAGCGGGCCCAACCAGCTCCCCCACTAGGGGGGGAGCGACGGGAGCGGCCCGGAGGGCCGGTCCACTCCCGTCCAACAGGGACGGAGACCCGTGCAAGGCAGGTGAAGGTGCCCCCGCACCAACAACCCGCTGGGGCCCGTCAGGGGGCATGTGGCGGTCGAAAATCCGCCGAGCACGCCCCCTTCTCCTCCGACGCTGGGGTGGAGCCGAGGGATCTACCTCGCGCTCTCGTTCTGCTGCCTCCTTCTGCGAGATAACTGTCTCACAGAAGGAGGCAACAGCGAACCAGGCTTCTCTGCTCCCAAGCATAGTCAAAATGACAGCTGGGAGCGAAGACAGGTCTCCCACGACGCTGACCAGCGCAGCGCGCTCCTCCGTCCATGACGGGCACGAGACGAGGGTGTGGTCAGCCGTGTCAAGCTGTGCTCCACACCCCCAACAGCCCGGTGAGGCCTCCCGCCCGATGCGGTGAAGGTAACTGCCGAAACATCCGTGTCCGGTCAGTACCTGCACCAGGCGGAAGGTAAGATTTCCATGTGGACGCTCCAGCCACTGCTGCAGTGCAGGGCCTAAGGCGTCCAGCAGTCGCCGACCATAACTTGCGGAGGCAAGGCTCTCGGCCCACTGACGGACCAGATCTTCGTGAGCCTCCCTCCGCACGGCGCCTCTTTCTGCAGGAGCAGGGCGGTTCCCACTCGCCCTCTCCTCAGCCGTCCAAGTGTAAACCCTGGCCAGTACCTGAGCTTCCAGCGCCCAGGGTGGGGTATTGGCCAGGGCACAGGCCGCGTCGTACCCGACGGTCCTGTAGGCCCGGGCGACCCTTTGGGCGATTGCCTTCTGGGGCCGCCGAAGCTGCCGCAAATTCTCAGGGCGTGACGCAGCGTCCGCCCAGATTGGCGCGCCATAGAGCGCCATACTCTTCAATATGCCGGCGTATAAGCGCCGGCAATGCGCCTTCGGCCCCCTCAGATTCGGGAGGAGCCAGGCGAAAGAGTTAGCAGCCTTCAGGAGCCGCGGTGACAGCCCGCTAAAATGCGGGCCAAACTGCCACCGCGGGTCCAGAAGTACGCCCAGGTATTTGAGCGTGAGCCCAACATCGATTCGCACCCCCTCGACGAAGATGTGCGCGTCGGGTGGGCGGCGCTGCCGAGGCGCAGGGAAGAAAATGGCCTCGGTCTTTTCAAGGGCCACCCGTAATCCAAGGAGGTGGATCCGCCGCACTACCAATGCGCCCCCTACGGAGGCCAGGCAAGCCGCCTCGGAAAAGCTTTTCCCCCGGGCTGTGACAAGAGTGTCATCCGCATAGCAGATGACACCCATGCCCGGGAGAAGAGCGCCCCGCAACATCCAGTCGAACCCGATGTTCCACAGGAGGGGTCCTAATACCGATCCCTGTGGAACACCGGACTCGACACTGTGGCGAGCCAGTACGCCTACCCTGTCTATATATGCCACTGACCTCTCCCGTAGGTAGGAGGCCAGTAAATTCCTCAAGTAAGAGGGGAGGCCAAAAAAGCGGAGGGCCTCCAGAATAGTAGCGTGGGGAATGGTGTTAAACGCATTGGCTATATCAAGAGATATAGCCAACACGCCCTCCCCACGCTCTCTAGCCTCCATGACATCGGCCTTCAGCCGGGACAGGGCGTCGATTGTTGAGCGTCCTGTGCGAAAGCCATATTGACGGTCGGATAAATCCGGGCCGACTTCCCGCAGGTGGCTGTTAATACGCCCCGCAATAATGCGCTCGAACAGCTTACCGACTTCATCCAAAAGGACAATGGGTCGGTAAGCTGAGGGTGAGTCGGCCGGGCGCCCGTCTTTGCGAAGAAGACACAGCTGGCCTTCTTTCCATACATCCGGGAACCTCCCGACCGTGAAACATTGGTCAAAGAGGTCCCGGAATCTGACGTCCATCTCTGTGGCGGCTAGTGCGACAACCCGGGCCGGAACGCCGTCAGGACCCGGTGCCGTCTTCTTAGCCCGTAGGCGAGAGATTGCCGAGTCGAACTCCTCCAACGTGATTGGTGGGATGTCCTCCACCTCAGGAGGCACCCTAGTGAAGGGGCACATAGTCGGAGGGGAGAAAGACGACTGGGCCGGAAATAAAACCCGGACCACTTCCCCTAATAAGTCCGACTCGAGGGTCTCAGTCAGTGGGGGACCAATGGGGCGCAGTTGGTTACGCGCCGCCCGGTACGGTCTCCCCCATGGATCGTTATTGAGACCCTCCAGCATCTCTTCGCGACCCCGGTCCTTTGCGGCGCCAATAGCTGCTTTGAAGACCCGCCTAGCCTCGACGTAGGAGGCATATAGGCGGGCCTCATTCTCCTCGTCCCTGTTTCGACGGCGGCGCGCCCTTTGATAGGCGCGTCTTGAGGCGATGCACGCCGCACGAAGGTCGGCGATCTCTTCCGACCACCAGAAAACTGCCCTGCGGGGTGCCGAACGGCCGGACCGAGGCATGCTGGAATTGCATACCTCGGTCAAAGAATTCCGCAGGACCACAGCCGACGAATTGACGTCGGAACCGGAGCAAGGAGGGGCCAGCCAATCCTGAACAAAGGCCACCTCCTTGGCGATTCCCCGGTTCAGACGGGATAAAGCCCATCTCGGGAACGACGTCCTACGTTGGTTGGGGGTCGAAGATGCCCGTGAAGTTGGGGGAGCGACCTCCCACCGGATATACCGATGGTCAGAAAGAGTCTCGCCCCTTTCGACTCTCCAATTTCGTACACGAGCGGCGAGAGCGGGGGTGGCGAACGCAACGTCGACCACGGACCCCCCCTGCTGAACCGGAGCGAGAACCTACGCCCAGCGATCGCCAACCCGCCTGCCTAGCGTGGCGATTATGGGTAAGTAATAATAATATATAGTAATAATAATAATATATTTATTACTTTCCCACAATGTTGCTCTTAAAACTAAGTCTTAACTATAAGTATCACTAAACAAAGCAACAGCGGGGACTGGTGCCCAAACTAGGGAAGACCCTGTGTCTTGGGTCACCAGGACCCTGCCCTACCAGTATGACATTGGCTATGTTACACGTATATCCTTAGTTAATGATATTTAGCATTTTTACCTCTAAAATAATTTAAATTTAGCCCTATATAAGTATATCCTTCAGATGTTTGCCCAAGTGGCGAACAACTTGGGAGGCCTATGTCCAGCAGTGGACTGCAATAGGCTGATGATGATGATGAAGTAAAATAGTTACACTCACCCTTTGGTAACTTACTAATAGATAGATTTGGTTACATCCATTACTATTTTACTTAATTACTTTCATTGTCTGGTAAGCAACAAGTCTTACAATTCATTCAGATTATATTCTAATCAACTTTCTCTCTTTAAATGTGCTACTGAATGCACAATCACATGCTAATGATATTTCGGACATTCACCTTTAATGTAAACATAAGTAGTTGCTTGGTACACGGGTTGGTGACCGCAGTAGGTATTTTGTATATGGTATTCCCTTTTCCTTATTCTACTACACCCACAAAATGTAGAAGGAGTGTCACTATACCGTGCGACAATAAATAAAAACAAAACAAATTCTTGTTAGACACAAACAAAACAAAATACGAGTATTCACAAAAAATACTCTAACAATTAAAGACATTTTTAGATCCAAATCTATACCTAAATACCAATGCTGAAATAGCGCTTTTCAACATCGTAGACTATATTTTACTAAAAAATATTATGGCACAGTGTTTCCAAATTTGTAATGCTCGTAGATACAAAAAGTCCCGTCAGTTTCTCGAAATCCCGCCAATTTAACGTCGATTCTCGAATCGACATAATCCACAACGGCGCGTATTTTTACGACAGAGGCTGTGACACAGTAAAGTGGACATAAGTAAATCTATTAAAATCAAATATCCTTTATTTACGTAGGTTTAAAATAAGCACTTACAAATCGTCAAAAGTGAATCAACTAACGATTCGGAACGCACTATTCTATAGAGAAAATACCAAGAAACAAAGCAAGAAAACATTCGCCATGACCACCGCCGAACATTTCGCGACAAATAACACTTCAAGTCAACCGTCATTCTGTCCCCGCCGGCGGGGACTCTCGTCGCGTCGAGCCGAGGCTCGAGCCCCACAGGGAGCGCTCACAGCAACGTTGTTTAAATTTTAGGGGTGAGAGCCTTCCGCTCCCCCAACTGTCCGGTGATGATGACAAGGCCGCCCTGACCATCATCGTAGTCATATAAAAAAAATCAAGGAACTCGTGTAGTTGCCCTCTATTGTCAGATTTGTAGCAATATAAGCTGTCGTGGCTAGCAAATTGAGAGAAAAGGTCGCCGGTAGGTAAAAAGCTGATGGAAAAAAACCCGAGAGAAAGTACTCGTATTTTGCAAGGGAGGTTACGATCTTCATTCCGGAAGAGTACATCGCAAGGATAGGAGGAGATATTCGGCTAGCGGATTCGTAGCTTTAGTCAAAGTGTTATGCACAATTTTAATTATTTATTTAAGGACAGCTAACAAAACAATCACTTAATTACATGGTATTAACAAGAGTTTTATATTAGTGTTGAACTGCCGCCTTAATTAGAGGCTGCCACGGCATGCATAAATGGTTGAAATGTGTTGCCGCTGTGGCTGCTGCATTAGTCCTACGACTACACGTTTTGGGATCGAGAGATTCTCACTAATGCCACTGCCACAGAGGCAACACTGCCGCTGATACAACAGCAATACACACAGTGGGCTTAACTATGCCATTTAGTTCAACAAGAATACTTTCCTCACGGTTTTCAATTGCTCTGTCCAACATCTAGTTCACACTCGACTGCGCTAACCCAACGCGTTGTTTTGTCAAACAACAAACAATTTGGGTCAATTGTTCGTTTGTTTAGCCCCGGTGACAATAGACGCGAGCTTCCTTCAAAACGAGAATGAAAACATTTTCTTGGCAAAAGTCGACTTGAACTTTTGCGAACCACTCGGCATACGAGTATGACCCAGATATGACGCAACACATACGGAAGAAGGATTCCGAATAATATTTTATTGGCACTTGAATTTAAATTTTCCTTGTAGTTATTGCGATATTGACGTAGCTAAAGATACTGGATTTCTTACAAAATATTACAATTAGGTACGTAGAGAAGCATACGTAATTTAAGATAAAGCCTCATGATGTGTACAAAATAATTTAATGAGGGCTACCCAGAGCAATTTGCCGCCAGGGGCGCTAGAGTAGCAGAAGGTCTCAAACCGCAAAAAAAATTACTTAGAACTAGACAAGGTATGCAATTGTTATGCAATTATAAAAATAATTGTTGTTTATGCAATTATAATAGTTATTGTTGTATTTTCATTCAATTATCATACTCCGCATACGGCATAACGTAATTTAATTTAATATTAATTTCGTACGTTATTTAAGCGTTAACACGTTACGCAAAGCCTTTCTGACCATTCATTTCATTACTTGTAATGACGTGCACTTTTACAAGAAAGCGAACATACAAACCTAAGACAAATCGTATTCTAATCACAGGATTAGGACGTTTTTTAATAAATAGTATTAAATAAAGTCGATTTCATGTGTGTGTCTGTCCCTATGTATGATAAGATCTTTAAAACGGGGCAACGAATTTGTTGGGGATTTTTACTAGTATAAATTCACTCAAAGGGAAGGTTTATATGCGTATTAAAAAGCTTAAAATAGGGATGTCCGTATTTTCGATTATAAAAATGTATTGGACTCGTATATTTCCTTTTGTCATTTAAACAAAAAATAACAAAGATACAAGGCATCGAAATGTAGGAGTGGGTGTCTGTGACGTCACTCAGTGGCGAAAAACCTCCCACTCTGTGACGTCACGCGTATTTTTAACGACAAATGAAAAAATACGTGTCTTTTATTTTTGAACAATCTAAAAGACGGACTAATAATTACATTTTTTACGGCAACAGGCCTATTTTAGGGGTTTCTAATTCTAAGTAGTTTTTAAATAGAACCCAAGTATTATCTATTATTTTATCTATTACTATACTATTTTTTTTATCTCTTGTGAACTAGTAATTTAATTTGTTACACCTAAAAGTTAATGAAAACAACTCAGAGCGCATGTTCAAAGCCTAAGTCTCAAACTGATGGAGGATGTTTTTGACTCAAAAGCATCCTGGCTGTCATAAGAGGGAATTGAACTCAAATTTATCTTTCCATCAAAAGAAAGGTGGTCACTACATTTAGAATCCGATCGTAGAGTCATTTTAACTGTATTTGAGGGTTTACAAGTGCATGTAGATTTTCAAGGTAGCAAGCTCTATTTTAGGCTATAACATCGCTTAACATAAGGCGAGTTGAGCTCAATGTAGGGGATGTAAGGGATGAGGGGATGTAAGGGAGCGGCCTATCATCTTTTCGCTCCAAGCCAACCTCACCTGCCCGTGGTGCATCCTGCCGAATAACAAACGAGGCGCTGGCAACCGACTGGTGGCGGTATAACCATCACAATTGAAGGCGTAGCTAAATACTAAAGACCGGTGACGGGCAGCAGCGTCACTGGAACAAGAAGCTACGCCCTGCGATCGCCAAGCCGCCTGCCCAGCGTGGCGATTATGGGTATATCCTCCAGATGTTTGCTCTAAGTGGCGAACAACTGGAGAGGCCTATGTCCAGCAGTGGACTGTAATAGGCTGATGATAATGCATAAAAAAAAATTTAGACAATTTACTTGTACTACATTACATTGGACTTCACTGCGTAAGATTAGTTAAGTTGGATCCAGACTTGAGCGAATTCCTCTTCACAAACGGAAACATATCTCAAATTTCACAAGTCGCCGGTGAATTATCATATCCATCGGTTACCGCTCAAACAGGTTCTAGTCTCCGGAATATCGCTCCCATATCGTCCGGACCGGCCGCGAGAAAGTGCGCAGATTATCATCTGTTACCAGAATGATTTCTATTTCCATCATTATACTCGTATATACGACTAGCAGCCCGTCCCGGCTTCGCACGGGAGACTCATTTTTCTACACATTCGGTTACATTGTTCAAATTTTACCAAGGAGCCCTAATTTTTTTCATAATGAAATGTAGCCTATATCAAATTGAAAGAATGTAGCATTCTATTGGTGAAAGAATATTTTAAATCGGCCCATTACTTTTTGAGCCTATTCATTACAAACATACAAAAATAGGTAAAAATCTTTCCTCTTTATAATATTAGTGTAGACTAGCGACCCGCCCCGGCTTTGCACGAGTGAAATACTAATATGCATTTAATAATACACATAAACCTTCTTTCTGAATCACTCTACCTATTAACAAAAACCGCATCAAAATCAGTTGCGTAGTCATAAAGATCTAGGCATACTCAGGGACAGACGGACAACAAAAGCGACTTGTTTTATATTCTATGTAGTGATATGGTTGTAAGTCCTTACTAAAATTATAAATGCAAAAGTAACTCTGCCTGTCTGTAGCGGTTTCACACCAAATGTACTGAACGGATTTAAAATTAAATTCGGTACACAGATCATCTAGAGCTTAAGAAATTACATAAGTAGGTTATCTACACTTAAATGCAAAAGAAGAAGCTATAATTTATTGAAAAGGAGGGATGAAAAGTCATATGGAAGTAGATATTTAGTCATATTTTTAGAGCTAGAAACTTAAAACTTACATTTAAGGCTATTGATTGGATATGGAGATTGAAAAAGGGGGATGAAAAGTAGTACGGTAATATCGTCATTTTAGAGCGGCGCAGCTAGTTTGTTATTAAACGAAACATTGAATTGTTTCTATACTTTTTGTTTGGTGGCATACAAATTGAGTTAATTCATACGCAAACACACATTATAACAAACAAACGCTAATAACCAAATAATTGAATTTTGTGAAATACTCGCTTTGAATGGTAATTACGGCCAAATAGTTAGAAATCCGAAAATCAATTGGTTCCGAGTCGAATCGGTTAGTACAAAAGTACACAAGTTCGGTTCCGCGCTCAGCCATCCGTTGAGTTGGCATTGGTCAATATGCTATTGCTAATAAGGTCATTGTCTTTGACATTTTAGTGTTTTAATTAACATAGATAACAAGATAAAAAGAAAAACTTCTGCTTTGTTTCTTATCTTAAGTGGCTGTTGAGACAGACTTAATTCTATCTTACTTAATCCCTAGCTGTCATACGTCAAATCGTCCAGCTGATAATAATTTAATAAAATTAAATAGTAATTTATGTTAATGTGCGCTTAAATCATGTTAATCTATTAAATAATCGTACAATTAAGAAGATTTATTGTTCGCAACTGTGTAGCAAGTGCATATCTCGACAAAAGTAACCGAGAAAAATTCGCCGGCCGACTGTCAAGTGACCAACAGACGAATTTGAACCAAAAACGGATTGAAACCGGGGAAGTATTGTTTTTATGACTTATTAGTTTAAGTAACTACTGTAGAAAACACCGAAACATACTACAAAAAAGGCTTGATAGCTTTTAATTGCAACCTTTCTGGCACAATTTATTGATAATGCATTGGGTACCTACCTACCTCCTTCAATTTGGAATTTTGTAAAGTTTGATTTCATTATTTATTACGAAGACAACATTGAATAAGCACATTATTCTGAATAAGTTAATACATTCGTTAATAAATATAGGCAAACACTAGTATTATATACCTCTTTTGTGATAAAATACCAAAATACCTGTCAATCTTATACAATACAAAATTTGTGTATTTAAGGTTGACCCGTTAGTTATATATATTGATTTTGATAGAAACTAAAGGATATTCATTGGGCAATACAAATTTATTTACAAAGCCCCAATTAAACTATAATCATTGATAAATATGACAAAGTGAACTACCCCCCTTATAAAACTAAATTAAATTTTTATTTGTTTCTACTTTCTCCTTTTGTACACAGCTTGCAAGTAGATAAGAAGCATTGTTTCTAACTTCCACATAAAAATAACTTTGTGTGAGAGTTGTAACATAGTTCAAAACTTTAAAATTGATAAAAGTTAACATAAAAATTGTAAACATTTGTTGTACATAGACCCTTTTTACAATTTCAGACATGAGTGGCAATAAGACCTACTCCAGGATGATGACTCGCAAGGCCACGGCACAAGAGTTGGAATTGAAGTTGAAATGGGCACTAGAGGAAGTTAAGTCACTAAAGGAGGACAATAAACAACTACTCAAAGAACGTACTGAAAATGAAGAAGAGTCCCTAAAAATAATAAGCCAAAATAGTAAATTAAAGAGTGAGTTGGTGGAACTGCACACACAGCTTGTGGAAGTCCAGGAACAACGGGACCATCTGCTCGGAACAGTAAAGAACTTTGACCGATGCAGTGAAACTTTTGAGCAGACCTTAGGACGCATAAACGAGCTTGAGGAGGACCTTCGCGATGCCAACAGAACCATACATCAGTATGAGGAAGACATACGGTGTCAAGAAGTAATTCACACTCACAGCCTGTATGAGGAGCTCATAAACTCACCGGCTGGGGACTCGGGGACAACAACAAATGCCACTAATAGTTTGCATTTTAGAAATAATATTGCTAAATTTAGTAGTAAGAATAAACTTAAGAAATATATTAAAATTAATAATTATATAAAGAAAACTGAAAAGCTAATTAGACGTCAAAAGTGTTTTCAAAAAAATTCTTTATTAAGAAAGCAACGTCTTGATTTACTTGACAGCTTGGAAATATATAGTAAAAAACTAGAGAAAAGTAGGTCAGCACATAAAACAGACACTTCTGAGTTGCAGGCTAATATAACACGTTTGCATGTATCCCTAGAGCGTATGACAGATAATTATAAGTCCGCTCAAGCGCAGATCAGTGAACACATACTGGCTGCCAATAGACTAATAGACCAATGTAGGTGTGGTCACAACAATCTATCTTTAAATCAACCCCAAAACATTGATAGGCATTGTCACCAGGATACAAGCATGCAACAGTGTCATTTACAACAATCACAATCACCAAGTAATGTCTTAATATTTTCAGATGACATTGGGCTTGATTATGGTCCCCTCTTGAATAAAAAAATTATCAATTCTAGTGTCTCCAACTTTTGTATGCCAGGGGCTCCACTTAGTTACATAAGCAAGACAGTGGAAAAATCTAGGTTTAATAAACAGTCTATAATTACAATTATGATAGGAAATGGACTGAATGTATGTAAAAAAGAAATATTAAATAGCTTCTCAAAGCTATCAGAACTTGATGTGAAAAAAATCATTTTATGTGCATTCCCCTTTTCAAAGGGATACACTGATAAACAAAATGACAGTATTCATAAGTTGAATACTTTACTATACAATCTGACATGTAGTTATAAGGACAAATTTGTGTTTTTTGACACAAATTTATTTATTAATAATAGTTTTTCAATGACTGGCAAAACTTTTTATTTGCCTTATAAAAGAAAGAAGGAATTGGCTTCCTTATTAGGCTATAATATTAATAATATTATTAGGACATCTAATCAGATTTTGGAAGTTGTTCCAAATAATTTAAATTTAAAATTGGGACAATAGAGGATTACTCTAGCACCTTAGAGACAAAGGGAAAGCCTATCAATTTTAACATTGTACATCAAAATATACAGGGTGTTTCCGGCAAAGACTTAGAATTAGAATTGTTTTTAAATACAAAAAATATCCATGCTTTATGTATCACAGAACATTGGCTGAGACAGCATGAATTAATTCTAAATATTGATAATTATAAAGTCTGTAGTTCTTTCACAAGAGACTCTGCCATTAGAGGTGGGTCGCTTATCTTATTGCAGAGTGGCATTTCATTCAAGGAGCGAAAAGATATTGTATTGCTCTCACTGGAAAGAACCATTGAGATTGCTTGTGCAGAGCTTGAGCGATACATTATAGTTTGTGTATATAGGCCTCCATCTGGCAATTTTGTTATATTTGAGTCCCGTATGGAAGAAGTTTTGAAAAAAATTTGTACATCTAGCAAAAATATACTTGTTTGCGGCGACTTTAATGTAAACATTCTGGACAAGTCACAGAACTCCATTAGGTTCTTAAATCTATTTAAATCATTTAACTTGCTACCTTTGTTTAATGAACCTACTAGAATCACTCCTACATCAGCAACTTGCCTGGACAACTTTTTCAGTAATTGCAGTGTAAAAGAAAAATGTATAATTAATTTTGTCAACTCGGACCATGCCGGCCAGTTGGTAGTATTTGAACAGCAAAGTGCTCGCACGACGTCTAGTTTTATTTGTAGACCTGTCACCGCGAACCGCATAAAAAAATTTAAGCAAAATATCAATGAAAAAGTGCACATAATGAGCGCTGATAATAATAGTATGCGAAATGGCGATGTTGATCAAATGTATGAAAATTTGTTTGATGTTATTTCTACAGAATATAATAGTGTATTTACAAAGAAAACAATAAAGGTCAATAGTTCTAAAGGTAGATTTAGTGAATGGGCGACACCAGGTATTTATAAGAGTAGGCGCAGGTTGTTTGAACTATATGATATAAAAGCTAACTCAAATGACCCTTCCATTATAGAACATGTAAGAAACTACTCAAAGGTATTCAAGAGAGTATGTGCTATAGCGAAATCAATGTTTCTTAAAGATAAAATAAAGAAAGCCAGCAATAAGATTAAGGCGACATGGCAAATAATCAATAGGGAAACTTGTAAGAGTAAAATTAAGGATCGCAAGTTCTGTTTGAAAATCGACGATAAAACTGTTGAATCGGATGTTGAAGTGGCAAACGCATTTGAATCTTTCTTTGCCAACATCGCATCTAAAACGACGGACACATTGAGTTCTAGCCCGCGTCTTGCTTATGACCTCCTCAACACATATTCAGTCGAATGTAAGGTAAAGTTTAATTTTCATCAAATCGACGCCCTAGACATTTTGGATGCTTTCAGAAAGTTAAATATTAAAAAGACTGAGGATTACTGGGGACTTTCTGTTGATATATTAAAAAATATAATCAGCATTATTTCACCAATTTTGGCAACAATTTTTAATAAATGTATTGAAACTGGGCATTTCCCAAGTTTGATGAAACTTAGTAAAGTCATACCACTATTTAAATCCGGTGATAAGTGTGACCCATCAAACTTCAGACCAATATCTATACTGCCCGCTTTAAGTAAAATTTTCGAAAAAATTATATTTAATCAATTAATAATCCACTTACAAGATAATGATATATTGCATAAGAACCAGTATGGATTCACTAAAGGTAAATCCACGACTGACGCTGGTGTAGCGCTCGTAAAACATGTATTTGATGCATGGGAGAACAAGCAAGATGCTGTGGGGATTTTCTGTGATTTGTCAAAGGCATTTGATTGCGTTGATCATCAGACACTACTTATGAAGTTACGTCATTACGGTGTATCGAACGACTCGCTTAGTATGATACAGTCTTACCTGATAGGAAGAATCCAAAAAATTAATGTTAACGGTAGTCACTCCTCTGGCGCCCCCTTGCTTATGGGTGTGCCCCAGGGCTCAATATTGGGACCTTTGCTCTTTTTAGTATATATTAATGATCTTCCATGTTTTGCAAAAGACTTATGTGAGATGGTGCTATTTGCCGATGACACATCTTTAATATTTAAGGTTGACAGACAAAGAGAAAATTTTGACGAAGTAAATGATGCTGTCTCTAAAGTATTACATTGGTTTACAAGTAACAATCTGTTACTAAATGCTAAGAAAACTAAATGTATAAAGTTTTCAATGCCCAATGTCAGACAAGTCAAAACGGTTATTAACATAAATCAAGAACCCATTGATATCGTTAACTCAACAGTGTTCTTAGGTATCACCTTAGACTCAAGATTGCAGTGGGCTCCACATGTTGCTGCCCTGGCAGGACGACTTAGTTCAGCTGCATATGCTGTTAGGAAGATTAGACATTTAACTGATGTCGACACTGCGAGATTGGTTTATTTTAGCTACTTCCATAGTGTTATGTCCTATGGCCTTCTACTGTGGGGCTCAGCGGCAGACATCCAGACCATATTTGTTTTACAAAAGAGAGCTATCAGAGCCATATACAAACTTGGCCCACGTGATTCTCTTAGAGACTTTTTTAAAGAAATAAATATCTTAACTGTTGCTTCCCAATATATCATGGACTGTTTAATCCATGTTTATAAGAACAAGCACAAGCTTCCTAAAAATTCAGATAGTCATAAATTCAATACCAGAAACAGGCACAAGCTAGCTATTCCTAATCTGAGGTTGAATAAATGTGGAAAGTCATTTATAGGGCTTAGCATAAAAATGTTTAATAAATTGCCTCAATGTATAATTGATCTACCCATTCAAAAATTTAAATTATATATTAAAGGATGTATAATAAAGAAAGGTTATTACAGAATTGAAGACTATTTAAGTGATAAGACTGTATGGTCAACTGCCAAATAAGCGGATGCTGCTCGCCTGCACTTTATCATAATAAAATTATAACCATTTCATTGGTTGTTTATATAGAGTCATATGTAACTTCTATTCTATGTGAGCTACGTCCTTCAGTTAATTTATTCATTTATTAGTTTTATGATTTTGCCAAATATTTTATATTGGGGTAACTGGACTAGTCATGCTCACTAAAATGTTTCTGGGGTGGTGGCGCTGTGTGGCGGGTCGTTACATTCCCTCAAATATGGTTGAATGAAGCGATGGCTGGTACACACGTCATACTTGTGAACAGGTGCTGCCTTGGAGACTGGTCTACTCCTGATTGCCCTATATAGAGTATGTTAAGGTTAATTTTTTTTTTTTTTTATCTAATTTATAATTAATTTTTTAAGGCCCCAGACTGTATGACGTGGTCGTAGTTAAAAGTATGAATGTGATAATAATATTGTAAACACCATTTTGAAAAGAGCAACTACACGAGTTTCTTGCCGGTATCTTCTCGGTAGAACGCTGCTTTCCGAACCGGTGGTAGCTTCGACGATTTGTAAGTGTTTTTCATAAAAACCTATACAAATAAAGATTATTTTGACTTTGACTTTGACTTTGAGACAGATCGATTTTTTATTGCACACCGTACAATTGACTTAAAAACTAGATATAATAGACATTTGTTTAATAATTTAGGCGGTCTCCTCGCTATAAGCGATCGCCTCTTGACAACCTGCCGAAAAACAAGAGCTGTTAAGTCTAAAGCAAATATAACTAATAATATATCTTTATGGCAAAGAAGACAATGAATAAGAATTTTTGTTTCCCTCGTCTCATGGAAAGCGAAAGAGAAGCCCAAGTCACTACGGTAAGGTGCCTGATTTTTAAATCAGGCACAAGGTTTTTAAACTGCTTAGCTTAGATGTAATTCAACTATGTTTCCGTTGTATTCTGAAAAAGGGGGCTGTTCAGGGAAGAGAAGGCTCTGACCAGAGGCCTAACTATAGGTACTAGGCCTGTGGCAAATTCATCGGATTTTCACTAAATGTGTAATAATAAATGTTGGGAGTTTGGATTCTCATCTGACCGGGGCCCCTTACGACTGGGGCCCATGGCTCGTGGGATCTTACTTGCCGAGGTAGTGTAGGATGCCCTCAGGCCAGGGCGGGCGACAATTTGCGCAAGATGGCTGGCAAGTGCTGGATGCGAGAGGCCCAAGATCGATCAAAGTGGCAAACAATTGGAGAGGCCCATGTCCAGCTGAAGGGGCGCGGGATTAACTAGTATTTGGATTGAAAGGCGGTGGTAATGCTAATGTTAATGTTGTATTTAAATGTTTACAATGTTAAACTAAAACTACTGTTAAATGTTGTGAGCGCACCCGGTCGCGATCGATCCGTGATTTGCACTAAGTTGGTAAAATTGTAATCGATCGCAATCGGTTGCGCCCTAGTTAGATGTACACCGAACACCAGCAGTGGACTGCGAAGGGCTGATGATGATGATGAATAAGATCATTATCTCTATGACACTTTAGCGTAACAAGATATAAGTATACATTAAGATAGATACACCCCCGCCAGATAGGTATTCACCGTATAGGTACACCGTACCGTATTAGGTAGGTATAGTGGTATACACCCCGTTCCCTCCTTCAAGCGCCTTATGGGGTGATGCAATGGGACCTTCGGAACTAGGACTGCTATGATCCCACAACTTCTGCCCGCTTAAGCAGACCCTACGCACCCCAAGCTATTAAGTCTTCCAAGTTGCATAAGTTGCCCAATTCATTCTATGCCATAAAGATATTTTCCGTACTATTCTGAATAGCAGGGCTGTTCAAGGTATGGAAGGCTCTGAACCCCCAACGGTATCTCATCGTGACGTTATACCTATTTTTTTTAAATCAAACGGTCCCTTTATCCGTACGACAGTATCAATTAAGTCTTCAGAACCAGACCAGCATTTCCATTGCGAAACGCGTCTAGTAGTAGTGGTAGTATTTGAACGGGCGCGCGCTCCCCCCCTCGCCAGTCGCGCGCGCACACCATGGCGGCGCGGTGCGCACTGCGCGCACGCGCCAAACATAACGCGTTCTAGTCATTCCAAATTTGAATTTCTTTTTCGTTTTAAATTCAAGACTGATCGGGGAAATGGAAGACTTTTTGACTGACCAGTGACGTGACAGTGACTTCTTTTTGTTTTTAAATACAAGACTGATCGGAGAAGCAATGGCAGACTTTATGACAGACCAGTGAATTGACAGCGACTTCTTTTTAAATTGAAGACTGATTGGAGAAGCGATGGAAGAGTTTATGACTGACCAGTAACATGACAGTGTTTCCTTTTTAATTGAAGACTGATCCGAGAAGCGATGGAAGACTTTCTAACTGACCAGTGAATCGACAGTGACTTTTTTAATTTTTAATTTCAAGACTGATTTGAAGAGCAATGGAAGACTTTACGACTGACCAGTGAATTGACAGTGACGTGACAGTTGACAGTGACTTGACTTAAGGATTGACTTTGACTTTTTTTGACTCTGCGGGCGAGAAGGTTTGTATTTTTTTTATATTGTATGCACGGACTATTTAGTATACATAGCAATGACTATATACGTACAATCAGCGTCAGATATATTTTAGTATTCTAAGTAGTCAGTAAGCTACCAAAGACAAATTGAATCGGTCATTTCAAAAACCTCATAAGTCACAGAATGAAAATTTTTCAGAAATCAATAAAAACTGTTTCATACACAAACAATTGAGTTTTTAAGGACATGTTTATGTTTATTTTAGTAATTGAGTGATAATAAATTAAAATAGCATATAACCTTTACAGTTTATTAATAGAAATAATGAAAAAGATCTGAAAAACAGTTTTTGACTTACGTTGTTTTAGCAAGGAATAGGTTTAGTGACATATATTTAATCAAAACAATCGTAGTAATCACATTTTTTATTGCTTTTAATTAAGAATTGCGCTTGAAATAATCAGATTAACATTTTCGGTACATTAATTTGTCATGTTTTAATATCTTTATGGTACATAGTCATATTCTCCATCATTCTCATCAGGATTATTTTCAACATTTGCAGTTGGCCAGCTATAAATGTTGTTATAAAATGGCATATGCTCTTCCAAAATGCTATCTTGAACTTGTTTTAAATCGTCTATTTTTTATTATTATTATTATTAAAAGGGGAAGGAATGTATTGACTTAAGTTGTTTTCACCCAGAATAAGCATCTACTTATGAGGAAGCATTTTCCGCAAAAAAACGCATTTTGGAAAAAATGTGACTTAAGTGGTTTTTGAAATGACCGATTCAATTTGACTTTGACACTTTGTCAGCTAACAAGATATTTTGACCTATCTGATTGACAACAATTTGAACGAACATACAGTCAAAAATTTTACTGATTGCATTTTTGGCTTCAGTATCGACTAATCACCCCCTGATAGTTATTTTGTAAATATATTTCCTGTACATAATTGACCTCTCTACAGATTTATTATAAGTATAGATATAGATAGATAGTAAATTAGCCTTTGTTATAATAGATCTAGCTGCACACTAAACGATAATACCATTCCAGACATAATCAAAAATTAGTAGTCACGCGACCGAATTCGCCCGTACTACCGTTGAACCGCGCATATTCATTCATCTAATACGAGTATTCCATGCCGAGTTGCACAAGTCAAACGACAATCACTCTCTTGTACATGCAATCAAATCATATCAATTGTTTTTATCAAATCAATTGAGCCATTCATACGATTTGATTGCCAATGAGTAAGCCGACAGCGTTACAGCATACTAAATCAAACCAATTGACTCATAAACACATTACAGTAATGATGAACACCCCATCGTCCACATAAATTACTGTTATACGTATGTATGAGACGTCAAATTATTATAATACGATAGAACGTCCGGTCAGAACAGATAACCGTTGGAGTAATCGACTTCTAGAGATGATACCGCTTATGGGCAAACGCAGTGTAGGACGTCCTCAGGGCAGGTAGAGTGACGATTTGCGCAGGACGACTGACGAGTGCGCGCCGGATGGCTGGTGCGGGGGCACCTCCAACCGCCTCCCATCGGGCCTCGTCTATGTCGGACGGGAGCGGACTGGCCCTCCGGGCCGCTCCCGTCGCTCCCCCTTAAGAGTTTGTCTGGCCCGCCTAGGGCAGCGCTAATGGTGTTGCGGCAGTTCTAGACCATTCCGGGCACCGTGACGCCACCCTAAAGGTGCTTGAAGAGGGGCCGGGGTTTTTAGTGGGTATTCCTTGCCTCTTACCATCCTGAGGCAGGGTGCCGCTCTTCCGTTTTTAAGAGCGGCGTGAGTCCCCCGAACGGCGGGAACGCGCAAAAGCATTTTCCCCGGCTAAAAAAAAAGGACGACTGACGAGTGCTGGATAGGAGAAGCCCAAGATCAATCAAAGTAGCGAACAACTGGAGACGCTAGCTATGGACTATATTAGGCTGATGAAAACGTCCGCTCAACTGGAGAGGCCTATGTCCAGCAGTGGACTGCAATAGGCTGATGATGAGGACGGCCTCTCGGTACGATCTAAGAAAAATTTAACACAGGACAACAGTCCTTTTGTAGTGGCACAGCATAAAATGATGGCTATCCTAATGGAAATCGGAAGAGAAGCCCAAGTCGCTGCGGCAACGAAAAAGTAATCAAATCAATCACTTGTCAGTTCCCATCATCATGACGGCCTGTTAAGGTCACAGCACACTAATCCACTCGGAAAGGGATCGTCACCATATCGCCTTTCGCCTCGCCGTCAACCAAGCGTCAACCTTACGTACGCACGTAACCGTTTCAGCAGCTCCTGTACGTCAACTCGGCTACGGCTAGGCGACACCGCGCTTACGGCTCGCCGACCGCTGGCTGACCTGGTTGGCAAGTCGCGGGAGGGGACAGGGGCAAGGGTGGACGAAGAGCCGTGAGTTCGCGTACGGAGAGACGTAAGCGCGGGAACGACGAGCCGTAAGCGCGGGAACTGCAAGTTGACCACGCACCGCATCGCGGTTCGGAGCCTGTTCTGAGGCGAGGCGATTACGTTACGATTCCAATTAGTGTGCGTTGCAATAGGGAGTTTCATTCAAACTATACTGAACGGCTTGAGGCGATACGGTGGCGATCCCTTTCCGAGTGGATTATTGTGCTGTGACCTTAAGATGGCTCTAGTTAACCGACTAACCTCTAAACGCGACCGATGTGGCGGTAAATCCTAGCACCGGTTGAGAAGCTGAAACTCATGTAGTCTCATAGGCCACTCTTGCGGTCATCTACGAGATGATTTTTCTTCTATATCCGTCACCGAATGTTAACAGACAACTTTACAGTTATCTATAGTTCATCATCCTCTTAGCGTTGTCCCGGTTTGTGCCTCTAGGCCCAGGGTCCGCTTTGACCATGACCCTAGATTTAGCAAGTCTGGTTATTACATGAAGCGACTGCCATCTGACCTTCGTAACCCTCTGAAAGGGGAACCAGACAACCAGATAACCATTTGGATCATGGTTACACATCCAGAATTAAACAGGATGTGCAGGTTTCCTCACGATCTTTTCCTAGCTAGTGGTATAATTCCGCACATAGATTTTTGCAAATCCAGAGGTGCGTGCCCCGTGCGGATTCGAACCGACGACCTCACGTGTGTGAAGCGACGATCTTACCACTAGGCTACCACGGCTACAGTTATCTATAGTTAATTTCCTTAAAAGTTTAGGTCCTTGCCTAAACACAAAACAAATTTTAACACAGCCATTGAATGCTAGCAATCCGGACAGTGTCAGCGCTTACGTACGATTAGCCTAGCTAGTAAAGCGCGTTTATTTTAGGTATACCACTGTTTAACAAGACCAGTCCTCTATTAAATAACTTCTTCTTCTGCTCCTGATCCCATTATTTGGGGTCCTGGAACTGGACCATTTTTCTCCGGTCTGGCAAGAACTGGCGGATGATCGAGAGGAATGGATAAAATTGGGGGAGGCCGTTGCCCAGCAGTGGGACAGTAGAGACTAAGCAAAAAAAAAAGATACATTATGGCGTAGAAAAAATTTAAAACACAAACATCGTCCATATCTCGCATTCGCTAACCAAAGCTAAGTGCGGGTTACGTGTATGACGGCATGTTACGCGGCGGAAGCTGTCGCTTTCACTGGGGTCAGCTGCAGCGGTGCGCGCGCGCAGCGGGCGCGGCTGTTAACGACATTATTGTCTTTGTATCGATATTGGTCGAGAGGCGATCGTGTGATAGTGAGAACTGTGATTAACGTGTCTTTTTACTTTAATTTGATGACTTTCATCATCAGGCCAATAATTCAAATAATATCGCAGTACACTGTCGGATAAAAGGACAGATATTACAACAATTGGAGATGTTAGACACTTTGGGCAAACGTTTGGAGGCTTGGAAGAGCATTGGCGTTGTTTCCAGTTGGCTCGTTTTAGGGAACGAACTTTTCTGAATTAGTTCGGATCTGAGTGTTCTGGGAGACACCCGTCTTAATCTTAAGCAGCCGTTAATTTTACCAACATTATTGTAATGAAACCATAGACAAAATCCTTCCCACCATCAAAATAAGTTCCTTAAAATTCAAATTCTATTCTGAAAACTATACTTATCTAGCTTGAATAAATATTTGTAACTGGGTTTGAACCAACGACCTCCAAGGAAGGAGCCAATGAATTCGACAGATGGTCCGCCACACCGCTTAAATTTTATTTTGTGCGTTACCTTAAAAGTATTTCTCACAGAAAACAAGTATTATACCAATTTCTCGAAGCTATAAAAAGTTTATAATACTTTCACTGCCAATCATTAAATAACGACTACTGTTCTTAATTGCCAGTACAATATGCCGCCTCTATTTATCTCGTTGAATAAGCGATATTAACTCACCAATAAATTGTAATTTAGTTTATATTCCTTCAAATTTATTAATTATCCTACCTAATTATACAGGAATGTTACTTTTGAACGTTAATCGAGTTAGAAATAATTGTAATTAAAATATCATCATCGTAAATTTTGTCAAACGAATTTTAGGAATAAATTCCTTTAGCTTTTTCATTTTGCCAGCTTTGTCACCCAGACGTATTAACCATTAATAGGTCGAAAAAGATTACACAAAGATAGTATTGCGATCTATGGCACCTCAAACAACTGAACAATTAAATGTAAATGTTCAGCGAACAGCTTAGCTTCGCAATTTAATCAACTAACTAGCTAGCTATTCAATGGGTATACGATCTTTTCAACAATTGGTTAGGGGACAACTATAGTTCATTCGCGTTAAGAAAATAGTGACTGACAGGTCACTGACAGGCCTGTCAGTGACCTGGCAGTCACTATTTTCTTAACGCGAATGAACTATAAATACATAGATACTAGACAATTAAGGAGGTGTGGATAGGATAATCATCCACTCGAATAGATTAAGTACCTACCATTACTAACTGCATAGGTATTATATGTTTGTGATATGTTTTCAAGTACGGTATACATATCATAAAAACTCATCATCACATTTGAGAAAGTGTCCGCCCTACGCCTTCAACGAGTGTAGGACGATAATGTCACGAAAACAACAAAACAATATATTTCCCATACTTTCTCTCATTCTTATTCATTATTCATTCATATGCATGGCTGGCAATAACCAGCAAAAGTCAAAGTGTTAAAACTTATTGGTCTTCAAGCTATTATTAGCATAAATCTTTTCACTTCACTCATTATGCAAAGTAATTCTATTCTAATGTGTGTGCACAAAATGTTAGCGTTGAAATCGAAAGTTGTAAACATTATTTATATTGGTGGTCGGTTCCGCCTGTTGAGTGGTCATTACCATTTAATGACATTATGTTAACATAATCTGTGTTAATTAACAAGAAAGAAATGGAGAGCTCATTTTTTTCGGTTTCACTTCTCTGGTTTTATAATTTTGGTTACGTATACTGTAATATAATGTACAAATACGCGAGTATATTCTTAAAGTTATATAATAATCAGTGACATAAAAGGTTGTTTTTGCTTTTTAGTTGAGGTTATAGTTTGTATGATCGCCTATTTTAGTCTTTATATAATACCTTTTATTTGTACTGATATTACATTCTGTGATATAATGTGATCACGTAGCTACTTTATAATACCTTTTATCAGTACTGACATGCAACTTATAATAAAGTAAACTGTGATACATTTCATTTACGCAGTTATGTATCTAGAAAACGCAAATGATCTTATAGTCTATAGAAGGTTCGGCTAAAAGATGTAGTAGGATGTCTTGAAAACAACGCGTTTCAGTCCACCTTCTCCGTAAAATTATTTATTACTTTAAAATAAAATGAAGTCCTAGTACTCTGTACCTAATTTTTAACCGACTTCGAAAAAAGGAGGAGGTTCTCAATTCGTCTGTATGTATAATATTTTTTTTTTTTTTTTTTTATGTTTGTTCACCGATATTTCCGTCAATTATGGATGGATTTCAAAAATTTTTCGACAGTTCGACAGAGGACACTTCCGAGGTGGTCCCATTATCACCAAGTCAGGATCTGATGATGGGATCCTGGAGAAATTGAGGGCAACAACCGAAAATTGTATGCTCATATGGTGTTTTTGTTACGTAATCATATTTTACTCAGGTATATGCTTCCGGGCGTCAACACCTGATGCTGATGATGAAGCCACATAACTCTTTAACGGTTAGGAGTTAGGGGACAGTACTGACATTGGTTGATATTAAACTAGGTAGTAGTATGTACTTATGCAGGGCTAATAGGGCAGGTGATTTGGTAAGTGATTTGCTTGATTCTAGATCGCAAAGTCTTCACTTGACTTACAGCAATTTTTTTCATTCCTAAGTAAAACTCTTAAGAACAATAATTACCCTTTATTCAAGGTCACAGCACATTAACGCAACTAAAAATAGAGAAATAAAATTATTTTAAAAAAAAAATTAAACCGACTTCAAAAAAAAAACACAAACGACCAAAACTAAAAAGCGATAAATAACGTAAGTAATTCTATCCTTAATACATAATTATTTAAATATTACAATTATCACTTATTTTTGAAGTCGGTGCCAGCCAACAAATAAATGTATATTGTCGTGTGGATTTGCCGGCCGCGCGCGTCATACAACAACAGTCTACGTTAGGTACCAAAAGATGGCACCGACTTCAAAAATAAGTGATAATTGTAATATTTAAATAATTATGTATTAAGGATAGAATTACTTACGTTATTTATCGCTTTTTAGTTTTGGTCGTTTGTGTTTTTTTTTTCATAAACGACTGGTACCCAATAGCAAATGTCCTAAAACCTCACACTCATAAACCCCTATGAATACTGTTGTGACTGGCTCGGTGGCGCAATTGGTGGTGACCCCTGCCTTCTGAACCTAGGGTCGTGGGTTCGATTTCCACCCGGGACAAACAATCGTGTGACGAACACTTGTGTTTGTTTTGTGTCTGGGTGGTTATATTATTTAAGTATATATTTGTGCTACCTTCGTTGTTCTGATACCCATAATACAAGTGCTTAAGCTACTTACTTTGGGATCGGAGCAATGTATGTGATGTTGTCTGATATTTATTTATTTTTTTTTTTTTTTTTTTCTTTTTTTGTTGATTTGTCATCTGCAATCAGTCGCCAGACTATGATCAGATGTGTTGAGTGAGGGTGACGCTTGTAGAGCAGGAGACCATTGTCTCACTGTCTATTTAAGTATGTGGCTTCTCTTCAATCTTTCCACCACATCGACATCGTTAACTAATCCAGAGGCAAGTGGATTCGGGTGATGGATGAGTCGTTCGACATGCTGTTTTTTGTAGTGCTCTATTTCAGCAGTAACTGTTGAGACTTTCAAATATCCATGGATTTCTTCATTTCTCGCAAACCAGGGAGCGCTCACAATTGTCCTGAGTATGTTGTTTTGCACTCTCTGCAGGCACATGATGTTACTCTTGCTGGCAACTCCCCATATCTGAATGCCGTAGGTCCATATGGGCTTCAGTATAGCTTGGTACAAAAGGAGTTTATTGTCCACCGAGAGGACTGAGTTTCTGCCCATCATCCAGAGCAGATTTTTAAACTTGAAATTAACTTGATCCCTCTTTGCTTTGATGTGGTTCTTCCATGTCAAGCGTCTGTCCAAGTGGAATCCGAGGTATTTGACACAGTCAGTGTGGGGCAAGATGTTGTCCCCGAGGTGAACGGGGGGGCAATCACTTTTTCTCAAGGTAAATGTGATGTGGTTCGATTTTTGCGCGCTAACTTTGATGCGCCACTTTTGAAGCCAGTCGGAGGCATCCACAAGAACCCTTTGAAGCTTTTGACTCGCCGATGCGGGGTCATCGTCCACCGCCAGGTAAGCAATATCATCTGCGTAAGTTGCGGTCACAACGTCCTGCGAGGTGGGAAGGTCTGACGAGTAAATGTTGTAAAGTATCGGTCCCAGCACCGAGCCCTGCGGCACCCCCGCCTTAATGGGGAACAAGGAAGATCTGGAGTCACCGTGTCTGACCTGGAACAGTCTGTCCGAGAGGTATGACTTCAGGACAGGGAATACTGAGTGGGGCAGTTTTTCCTTGATTTTGCAGAGCAGTCCCTTATGCCAAACACGATCAAAAGCTTGTTGTACGTCCAAAAATGCAGCAGAGCAGTACTTTTTGTTCTCGAAGCATTGTCTTACTGTGTGGTAGACACGGTGGGCCTGCTCAATAGTCGAGTGTGCCCTTCGGAATCCAAACTGATGTCCGGGTATGATGTCTTGCACCTTCATTTCATTGAGTCTATCAAGGAAAACTCTTTCCCACAGCCTGGAGAGAATTGGTGTGAGACTTATGGGTCTATACGATGAACAGTCGTGTGGCGGCTTACCATCCTTGTGGATCATAATGATCTCGGAGACCTTCCACAGTTTTGGGAAATGAGATGTTCTGAGGATAGCGTTAAAAAGGCAAGCCAGAAATGTGACACACTTCTTTGGGAGTTCCTTCAGGATTCGAGGAGTGATAAGGTCGAAACCTGGAGCCTTTATTGGGTTGAGGGTCTTTATTTCTTTTATGATCTCTCTGGGCGACGTGGGCCTAATGGGTAGACACAGCTGGAAGTCTTGGTTGAGTATAGTGTCCATGTCCGACTCATCTAGAATGCCATCATTTGGCTGGAACACTTGTGCCAAATGTTGAGCAAAGGCTTCCGATTTGTCCTCATCTGTTCGCGCCCATGATGTGTGGTATCTTAAGGGATAAGATGCTTGTTGGGGTTTCTTAGAGCAGCTGGCGGCTTTCCATAGGCAGTGTTCACCTCGCCCAGTTGGAGACATCGCTTCTAGAGTTTGCTTTAGGCTGTTATTTCGGAATTCGTGAAGGCTTGATCGCAGCTCCCTTATAGCTTTGTTGAGCTTCCTTTTGTCCGAGGGATTTCGGGACGTCTGCCAGACTCTCCTCAGGCGGCGTTTTTCAGCTATTAAATTTCGGATTACTACCGGTTGTATCATCCTCGGTTTACAGGTGATGTTGACTAGTGGCGTATTTTTCCAAGCTGCGACTTGAATGAGGTTCGTGACATAGCGGCAGGCTTCCTCAACATCCTCACTTGTTTTCATTGGGGTCTTCAAGTTGATATGTTCATCAAGATAGGAGCGGAAACATTCCCAGTCCGTCCTTCTATTATGTAGTGGAGTCTGACCATCTCGGTAAGTTATGGTTGAGCTCAAGGTTAGTATCACAGGGGTGTGGTCAGATGATCCGTCCAAGCTGGACTCAACAGTAGAAGATACCTCACTCAGGCCACCCATCACGAAGAAGTCCAGTAAGTCGGGCACCTTCCTCGGGTCAGTAGGCCAATAAGTTGGTTCGCCAGTTGACAAAGTGAGATATTTATGTTGGTCAATGCAGGTCTTCAACTGTCTTCCCCTAGTCACAGTCAGCCTAGAGCCCCAAAATGTGTGTTTTGCGTTCCAATCGCCTCCAGATATGAACCTATTACCCAAGGTCTTAAAGTAAGTCGAGAACATACTGTCAGTAATATTGTATTTCGGTGGACAGTAGGTGGCTGATAGGGTAATAGGGCCTGAGCGGTCCTCGAGTCGTACACTAGTGGCCTGAAGGTGATCAGATGAGTAGGGTTCCAACAGGCAGTGTTTTAGGTTTGATTTGATCACCAGAGCAGTACCAGCGTGGGCGCCGCCATCCGGATGAGGAGTGCAGTAAATTTGGAATCCCTTTAAGCGGAATGAACTCCTGCTTGTAGTGTGGGATTCAGAAATTAGGACGACGTCCAGGCGATTTGAAATTATCAGACTCTCGAGTTCGTGTATGTTAGATGACAGTCCGTTTATATTCCACGTAGCAACCCTAAGCGACGCCATTTCATTATTTATTCAGCTTAGAGATCATGGCAGTGAGAAGGCCCATCAGAGTACTGATATGTTGAAGGAGTTGGTCTATCTTTTCAGATTGTCTTATGAGAATTTGTTCTACTGTGGTAGTTTGTTGACTGTGAAGGTTTTCACTTGTTATAGGTTGCTGGCTGTGGTCGATTTCATGTGACTTCTTTGAGTTTGGTTTTTTGGTTATTTATTTATTTAATATTTATTGTTAATGTATTTTGCTGTTGCTGTACCTACCCAAAAGAGGAATAATACATATTTATGGAATAGATAAAACTTTGAAATAATTCTGTTGACATCCATTAACGCCTCTTGTGCATTTAGACTTAGTAACTTCAAACACACCCTGTTGCGGACAGAACGACCTTTTTATACGATTTTTCCTTTTTACCAGTTTTGTACATAGTTTTATATTTAGAAGTGTTTTTTAGTTGCTATGGTTTTTGTTAGTTGAAGTTATACAGTCCGCCTACGGCTGGACCATTAAAGTGTGTTTTGTGGTTTCCCTGTTTCCTGTGTTTGATTCCACACCCATAGACGCCGTTCCCAGCCGTAACACACCCTGTATTATGAAAGTTGTACTCACCAATTCTGGTATTCTGTCGCAGTGGAGGCGAGGATGGGCTGGAGGGTCGCACGGAGGAGGAGCAGTTCCCGGGGGCGAGTGCGCTGCGCCAGTCGCCCCTCATGCAGCACTGCCCCCACAAGGGCGCCCCCAAGTGCCCCCCGGCTTCCAAGAGGTAACACCACACCACAAATAGATTTAAATCCTACACTTGATTTGTCACAATTATAACTGGCGATACTAAAAAGGGACAATTACTTTGGGATCAGAGCAATGTATGTGATGTTGTCTGAAATTTATTATTTTTTACTTACTTTTTAAGTACATAGCTGTCAAAACAAAATTACTACAAGGTAGGTATAAGTAATTTTGGAAGGCTTGACAAAGACGTGATGTCACATATTATTTTGCTAGCCAATGAGGGTTTTTCAAAATGAAATATCCGATAGATGGCGCTATGTAGACCTGCGGTCCAGCTATCATGTGATTGGTCAGTTGCTATGAAAATGTCAGTGCCATGGCAAAATGAACCAATCATTGGACCTGCATTTTATTTGGTGCCATCTGGTGGATTTCTTTTTCAGAAAACATTAATTGACTGAATATTAATCGGTCTTAATTAACTAAAAATGCAAATTGTAGGTATATCATTAAGTCAAGTCAAAAAAATAGTCAAGACAAAATAATCTTTATTTGTATAGGTTTAAAAAAAAACACTTACAATCGTGGACGTATAAGTAACTTAGGTGTTCCGATATTATACGATGGCCTCTATTACTAGAGTGATACCTATTTAGGATTTATTGCGTCTAGTGGCCTCATCCTAATTTAGGCAGTTTTATTGCTAGGAAGTGATCTCTTCCAGACAACTTTCAGGCAGAGGATGTGAATGTGTGCAGTGTACATTAATTTGAACTCCCTTTATTCAGGTACCGAACACACGACGGAACATGCAACAACCTGAACCGCCCCCGATGGGGGTCTACCATGACGCCCGTCCAGCGGTTCATCTCCCCCTCCTACTCTGACGGGCTGCAAGCGCCCAGGGTCTCCGTCTTCGGCTCCAAGCTACCTTCAGCCCGGGAGATCAGCGCCACGGTGCACGGGAGCGAGAACGCTGAGAGCACCAGCGTGACTCATCTGCTGATGCAGTGGGGGCAGTTCCTGGACCATGATATCACGTCTTCCAGTCAATCCAGGGGGTTCAACGGGTCTGTTCCGAGGTGCTGCAAGGATGGGGGGAGAGACTTCATGCCCAAGGAGCTGATGGTAAGAAAATAAATACCTACCTACTGAATATTACGATACGACCCATTTGATTCACTAAAATAGTGGCTCGGGTTCTATCTTCACACAGACATCGTCATCATTAGCCTATCGCAGTCCACTGCTGGACATAGACCTTTTGAGCTGTGGGCAAACACGTGCAGCCATAATTGCCACTCTGGGCAGGCGGGTTGGCGATCGTAGGGCGTAGCTCCTCACTCCGATGACGCTGCTGCCCGTCATTGGTCTGTGCTGTGGTATTTAGCTACGCCTTCAATCGTGATGGTTATACCGCCGTCAGTCGGTTGCTAGAGCCCTCTTCGTTTTTCAACAGGATGGACCACGAGCAGGTTAGGGTGGCTTGGAACGAAAAGATGATAGGTCGCTCCCTTACATTTTATCCCAGCTAAATATGTTTGGAATTATTGACTTAACTTTTTTTCTAATCAAGTTAATCATTAGTCTAGTACCCATAGTACACGCTTCGATTTAGTTTAGGACTAGAATACGCTGTGTGGCACGTCATTACACATACAGACAGACAGACACACTTTCCCATTTATAATATTAGAATGGATCTACTTCAAAAAAGAGATTGTGTTCTCAGTTCGCCTGAGTTTTTTTTTTAAGTTTGATACCTATCTCCAGGAATTGTGAAATGATTTGGATTTAAATGTTGTCCACTCCCGTAGCATCCCGAGTGCTTCCCGATCGCCGTGCCCCCCTCGGACCCCTTCTACGGCCCGCGCGGGGTCCGCTGCCTGGACTTCGTGCGCTCGTCCCCGGCCCCCCGCGACGACTGCGCGCTGGGCTGGCGGGAGCAGCTGAACCAGGTGTCGGCGTACGTGGATGGGTCGCCGCTGTACGCCAGCTCGGCCAGGCAGTCCGATAAGCTGAGGCTGTTCAGGAATGGTAGGTAGCCAAGTATAATTCGGACTGTAGCGACACCTATCTCCACATCGCGACAACTATCTACCCGTCGCTAATTATGCAACCACTAGTTCCGCTAGCTAACAACAGATGGCGATGTAAAATCCGCGGCTATAGAAAATGAAATCTCTCCATACAATTTGTATGGAAGACCTACAATGCGCATACGAAGTTTTGCGGTGAGTGCTGCATCAGCAGCCCGTTAGGCTTAGGCTGGCATGGCGGTGGTAACTGACAGGTAACTGACCAGCTTACTTGTCCGTTGTCACAGCGACTTGGGTTTCGCTTTCGTGTTGCATCCTGTTGAAAAACAAACGAGCTCAAGCAACCGACTGGCGGTGGTATAACCATAACGAATGAAGGCGAAGCTCAATACCACAGGCCGATAACGGGCAGCAGCGTTACCGGAGCTACGCTCTGCGATCGCCAATTTGCCTGCCCAGCCTGGCGATTATGGGTACAGCATCATGTTGCCCAAAGTAGCGAACAACTGGAGAGGCTTATTTCCTGTAAATAAAGTCAACTGGGATAGGCTGATGATGATGAATAAAGTAACGACCTAATATCTCGCTCACATAAGAAACTCAAAATATTGAAAAACTGGACAAAAGTCAATTAATCAAACCATAGTTCAAAGATTGGTTTCTTTTAATCGTTTTGTTGTTTTCTAAGGAAATGACATCAACGCGTTCCAACATACAAATAATATCTGGCTCTCTCTCCTCTATCGCTTAGGCAAGCTCTAAGTCTTTGAGACCACTATGTAGTTTTTTTTTGTATAGTAGGTCGGTCTAAAACCATATTGACCGACCTACTATACAAATAATATCTGGCTCTCTCTCCTCTATCGCTTAGGCAAGCTCTAAGTCTTTGAGACCATTATGTAGTTTTTTTTTATATAGTAGGTCGGTCTAAAACCATATTGACGGTCATGAAGCAGCGAGTGATCCTCTAGGTAGCGGATGAGTTGTGCGTTAATAATCCGCTCAAACACCTTTCCCAGTACTGAGATTATGGCTATGGGCCGGTAGTTGGCAGGGTCGGACCTGTCCCCTTTCTTGGGAACAGGTTGAACATTCGCTTCTTTCCAAGCTTGGGGCACAATGCCGGATGTATATGAGCTAATAATAATGAATAATAAAATAATGGCTTTCCTACGCCTGATGCCACTATACCAAGAACTTCGTTCCAGGTATGCTCCAATACGGGCGTGTGCAGCAGCGGCGCCCCCTGCTGCCTCCGGAGCGCCGCGACGAGCTCTGCCGCGGCGGCGCCGTCTCCGCCGACTGCTTCAAGTCGGGCGACGCGAGGGTCAACGAGCATCCCGGGCTGGTGGCCGCGCACATAGTCTGGCTGAGGCAGCACAACAGGTTAGCGTAAAACTTTATCATCATTATCAGCACATTGCATCGAGTGCGGCGCGGTTCCACAAACCAGGGGCAGGGCATGGCGAATCTTCGCTCGAATTGAGCTGCCCGTCCGGGGAAGGACCTCCACCCTATAGAAACCTCCGCGTCATGTTCCTGTCGGTGAGTAGGGTTTCCGGAGCTCGTGGGGGGTTGGGGTTGAGCCGACATGGCGGTGGCAACTGACAGGTAACTAAACAGTTACTTGCCCGTTGTCACAGCGACTTGGGCTTCTCTCTCGCTTTCCATCAGGCCTAGGGAAGCCATTATGTCGAGCCACTATAAAAAAAAAAAACCATGACTCATCTCTTGGACTGCCCTGCCTATCCGGACAGTTGTACGCGAGAGGATCTTTTGCTACTGATAACGCTGTTCGTATGGCGAAGTTTTAGTCTCGGAAAGTGTGAATAATTTTTGCTATCGACACGACAAGAAGAAGAAGCACATCGCATCTTCGGTTTTTCGCATCCAGCACTTGCCAGCTATTTTGCGCAAATCTTTATTCCATCTAGGTTCACGCCATCCTACACTCCGCCGAGACGCGGTCTCCACTCCAGAACTCATTTACCACAACCAACGTTTATGGGCTACAGTGACCGCTTACCATTCGACGGACCGGCTGCCATTTTGTCAACCCTAGTAGGAAGATAGTATAAAAAAAACGGTTACACATCCTTGGTAATTTTTTTTCAGTTTCACGATTTTTACCTGTTTAATAACGCACCATTTAGCGCTGTTTTCCTATATCCACGAAATCCCCTATACTTGAAGAATTACCTTCACTAGTATGCTATGCTATTTAGACTTAAGATTTCTTAGACGTTTGTGTTAAAATGAGTTGTTGTACTCTTCACAGGATGGCACAAGAGCTAGCCCACCTAAATCCCCACTGGAGCGATGAGAAAATATACCAAGAAACCCGGAAAATAGTCGGAGCCATGGTCCAGCACATCACCTACAGAGAATTCCTTCCCATAGTTTTAGGTAAGAGATTATAATTATAACTAAATACAATTTCACTAGTTTAGTTCACTTTTTAATTGTTTAACAAAAAACGTATGACAAATGATCGTAGGTAAATTATGTGAAAATTGCTGTTCTAATCTATACTTATAATAAATCTGTAGAGAGGTCAATTCTGTACATAAAATATTTTTTCAAAATAACTATCAGGGGGTGATAAGTGATCGATACTGATACCAAAAATGCAATCAGTAAAATTTTTGTCTGTCTGTCTGTCTGTATGTTCGTTATAGAAAAAAAAACTACTGAACAGATTTTGACGAAACTTGGTACAATTATTCTTCATACTCCTGGGCAGGTTATAGGATACTTTTCATCACGCTACAATCAATAGGAGTCGTCACTGCTCCGCTCCTATTGATTGTAGCGTGTTTTCCCAACACTTCCCGTCGGAAGTGTTGGGAAAACGCGAGAAATTTAAACCTGTATGTTTGAACGCGCATTACGCGAAAACTACTGCATAGAATTGAATGCGGTTTTCACCAATGTATTGCTAGAGGTCTAACTTAAAACTTAGGCACAAGGTATAGATGGGTATTATATGGAAGTCCGTTATTTTTGAAACCCGATATCCACGCGAGCGACGCCGCTGGCACAGCTAGTTTTTATCTAAGACAGGACATTTATGGGAAAGTGCGCATTTGTCAAAGATAGTATACAGCCAGAAGAAATGATCTATGTGGGTACGAGTAGTAAGTATAGGATAGGTACACTTGGGAACTGTATCACAAGTTCAAACTTTGAAAAATTCTCGCTTCATGTTCATATGTCCTTTAACGTCAAGGTTCAAAAGTGTATCGGTATGCTTTTGACTGTACATCAAATACACATTTATAAACTCAACTGATCATAATGATACCTATTCATATTTTGCCATAGATTACCGTCCTGTCTTTTACCGAGTAGGTACACGAAAACCTTAATCTAAGGCAATTTCCTTTGTCTGAAGGTACCGAAGTAATGCACCTGTTCGAGCTGGAGCCGCAAAGGAAGGGCTACTTCAAGGGCTACAACCCCAAGGTCAACCCGAGCCCGGCCAGCTCGTTCGGCTCGGCCGCCTTCCGCTTCGGCCACAGCCTGGTGCAGTCCTCCATGGTGCGCTACGACCGGTTCCATAGGCCTATTAACAATAGTGAGTATACATACTTATTTTTAATTTGGTGCACTCTGCAACTGTAGGTGCATGGTGCATGAAGCAAATTACATTATCCAGATTTCCATAAATCACTCAAGACATAAAGCAAGCGTGTAATTTAGACACACTGTAACATAATTCCTGCCCACAAACATCAGATTGATGAGTTGATTACACGCGATGAAATCAAAGATCCACTGACTGACCGCTTAATATGACAAATCATCTTCTACGCACGATTGATCGTAACGAACCAATTTGCAAAAGATAATGACAGTTTCACACCTACATACTAATTAATTTCTTCTCAAGACATGCTGCGCTGGACCACACAGTGCCATCTAGTCCTAAACTTGTACTATGTACAATAAGTAGATACTATACAACTGATAGATATTCTTTATTGCACAAAAATAAACATTTATAGACAAGGTATTACAATCAACTAGTGGTACAATTTAGACGGTCTTATCGCTAGTAAGCGAGCTCTTCCAGACAACCTTCAGGTAGAGGAAGTGTGCTATTCTGAAGAGAGGGTAATAAACTTACCTACTTAGATACTTTTTGTTGTAGGTAAATAAATACATTTACAAGGTTTGCTATGTATATCAATACAAACAGCCACTTTCATGTACACAAATGTTTGTACTATGCTGGTATTGAACCCACGAACGTTATGCCAGAGGCAGCGTTCAGTATCACTGAACCAAAGTAGTCGTCATACTCGTATATCATATTGTTCTCAGATGTATCTCTGCACAATGAACTCACAAACCCATCGAACATCTGGAGCATGGGAGCGGTAGACCGCCTCCTCTTCGGCATGGTGAACCAGCCCATTCAAAAACGGGACGAATTCATAACTGAAGAGCTCACCAATCATCTTTTCCAAACTCCTCAATTCGACTTCGGGATGGACCTTGCTGCTATCAACATCCAAAGGGGGAGAGACCATGGTGTGCCTCCGTACACGGCTTGGCGGGAGCCCTGTGGTTTATCAGCAGTTACAGAATTTGAAGACTTGTTTAGAATTATGCCAGCAAGAGCAGCGAGGAAATTGAAGACTTTATATAGGTAAACAGTATTTGATTCCACATTCCTCATATAAATTTTGATACATTCTAGTAAAGAGCCTGATTCATATTGATTTTTTCAGACATGTTGACGACATAGACTTGTTCACGGGAGGGATGGCGGAACGGCCTGTGATAGGAGGACTAGTGGGACCTACTTTTGCGTGTATAATAGCTCAGCAGTTCTCCAATTTGAGGAAAGGAGATCGCTTTTGGTAAGTTTACATATAGACTCTTACTGTTCTTCATGCTGAACGCCATAGGGGTCACCCTTTTTAAGTTTAATAACACCAATGACCTTTTTTATTCGTTTTCAGGTACGAGAACGGAGGGTTCGACTCGTCCTTCACACCAGCACAATTACAACAAATAAGACGGATATCGTTCGCTCAAGTGCTCTGCCGGACCCTAGACACTATCGACAGCATCCAACCTTTTGTATTCCTCTCCCACGACAACCCTGACAATGAAAGAATCTCTTGCCACAACGGTCTTCTCAACAACTTTGACTTATCCCCTTGGGTGGAGATAAATTCTGATTCCAATAATGACATTAGCAAATCAGACGACACCAGTACACAGAAACCTATAAGACCAAGACCGACTACCTCCACCGCACGACCGACAACTACTAAAAAACCACATAAAGTACCTGTTTCGAATAAATTGACTCAAAAAAGACCAACGACAAACACGACTAAAGACCAAAATACCGTAAAACCAAAACCAACTGACAAACATAACAAAACCGACACGACTCCGACTCTCACAGACAAAGACAAACTAACTAACAAAACTAATGACAAAATTAAAGTTAACGCTACACAAATCGACGACAAATTGGACTTTAAAAACAAAACCCGACGTTTGGAAGACACACTGACATTGAATTCACGACAAAACATCAACAAACCAGAAAAGACATACGATTACGACTATGACGACGAAGAACATACTTTACACCAGGTGCAATCTGTTGTCGTTAACAACAGACCGCACAAAAGACCTTACGGTCAACAGAGACCAGTTATAACAGTTACAGAAAACGTGAACAAGTACACTTACCTCATAAATTACGTACCCAGACCGACAGAATCTTGGCGACAAACGACAAGACGACCACACTATCACGACAGAAATACAGACAGGGACGTAGTGAAAGTGACTTATCAGACTTACGACGACACATACAGACGACCAAATAAGCCTTACTATTACAACACACGCGACAAACCCCAAGACCTTGACAATGACTTTTACAGACGCAACAAGCCCGAAGCACAAACGACCAATAGAGAAAATTTACATTCCTCCGCTAGAGCTAACGACGACATTGTACTGACTACAACTAAGACTCATACGACAGACAGACCGAAGAATTACGAAAGAATCTCCACCACGACAGACAATTTACAAAGACTTGTTACATTCGGATACGTAGGCACTTACAGAGGTGACGACCCGACTAAAAACGAAAAGACACATAAACCACAAACTGTAGACTCTAAAAATGACGTGATTAGCAAAGACTTTTCGACTTACGACACTAAAAGACTGGAACATAATGACGAACAGACCAACGACATGAAACTCTCAACGTTCTTCCTATACGACACCGCGACACGACCATACACAAACTTGCACAGACCGACGCGACGCCACGACGAAGGACATGACTTAGCTATCAACAACAATGACAAATATTACTACATAAGAAACGTACTACATAAATACAGTGACTCAGACGCACCAGTGACTGACAAGACTATTGAAATAAAAAAAGACATTCTGAGAGAAAACTATAACAGCCCGGGGCTTCCCGCAAAAGTCGATGTAGAAGAGAGATCGTCTCCAAACAAAATGGCGTTGATGGACGAGATAGAATCTAAATCTGTATCTGGACGACGAAAGACAAAACCTAAAGAGCCAACGGATAATCCTAAAACGCCTTCTGTGGCTTTCCAGATAATTCCAAGTGAGAACAGGTCAGTTGGAAAGCTTTTGGTTTATTTATTTTTTTCAGGAAAATAAATGATGAAGTATGTGGGCCTCACGTCGCCCTCAAAGAGAGAGGGCGGCGACCTGCCTTAAGGACAAGGTGGTAATGGTAGAGAAGCAGGGACTACCCACTAGAAAACTAGGACCTCCTTATAGATAGTACTCCGCCTGTTCAAAGCCAAGGTTGCAATGGCACCAAGAGTGAGGTCCGTGCTGTTGGTGTATCTTCTTGGCCTTGTAATTATTCGTTTCTTTCATTTCAGTCCATCCCAGTGGGCGGTGTACGAAGAAAACGCGGACCTTCAAGAAGACTTACCTCACAGCATGCCCTCCATCAAAGGGGACCCTTACGCCCTCAAGGAGGTTCCCCGCCCTCTCAGCCTGGGCATGATGAGGAGGCGTCGCCCTGGGAAACTATAATTAGAGATTAATATTAAGGGTAGTTTACACGACGTGACGATAGAACTTAGACAAGACTGAATCCTATGCAGGAATGATGAACTACGAAGTACCCTTGATGACCATTTTTTACAATGACTTATTTACAAATTACAGACGTTTGACGACAAAAAAATAGGAACTGACAATATTAAATTTAAATCAACAACGAAAATATGACGTGTATAACATAACAAAGGTGTTGATGATTTTTTTAACAACTACTATGACTTATATTATCTACTGATGACCAATTACTGAGTGGCGACTAAAATAACTTTTATTACTTACTCGACTGACTCGTGACGTGACAGTAAAAAACTTCAATTTGATGGTTAAAATAATTATTATCTAATAATGAATCGATCGACATCGTGAGCTCTGACAGAAACCTGCGTCACTCGTTTTACAGGGGCAGTTGAAGTACTTTTGACAAAATTGACTGATCTGACTGACGAAACAGACGAACAACTTCGAACAAAAGATACTGACTAAACAGACGCAAAACTTACCTTCAAACAGAAGATATTGACTAATGAAATAATGACTGATGGATCACTTTGCATCTGCCTACTGTAACAAGACGTTAACTTTACTATTGAACTTGAAGCAGAGTACCTATTTAACGACTTGGACAGTATATAAGATACATTGACATAGCTATGATGACAAAGACAACTGAGATTATTTTGACCAACCCCCCCAACTGACTTTGCTCCTAAATAATAACAACGATCTCTTTTAGATAGATTTAGATGAAACATTCATTTCATTAATATATTTTAGTCTCTACTACGACTTTTCAATGACTGAACAAATTTAGGAGTATTTATATTTTTCTATGATTTGTTAATACAAAATCTGATTATATAAGATTAAAACTTAATTTACGGAACTCTAGCAGGAGGTTTCGGTCACAAGCAGACATTTAAGTAGGTACATAATAATAAATGAAGCGCTTGAGTCTCGTTAATTAAATTTTAATTTCTGAATATTTTGTCACTAAAGTAGATAAATATTTTTCTTGCTTTCCAAAATACTTGTGTCTAAGTAAACTTTCGATATCACACTGCTACATAATAAGTTAGGCTTTTAAGCTATTTACAAGCTAACTAACTCCATGTACTAACATAGAACTTGAGATATCAAAAGGCCAAGTAATTATACTTGATATAAAATTTATAGAAAATAAAGGTGGTCCTTTTTCTTGACATAGCGGTATAATAAATAACTAATGAAGCATACCACCGACTTTATGTTTAGATATGCTAAATAAAATGTAAACCAACTGGACAATTAAAACTTTTCTATTTTCATAATACTTTATTTAATTTAATATGTAATAAATGGTAACAAATAATTTAATTTGTATGCATATTAGGTACAATAATCACACAAAAGTATTTTAAATACATATTTCATGACTATTTATTTAGATCAATAAATAATTAAGAATTAATTACTTAAGAAAATATACAATTAAGTACCTATAAATTTGGTTTAATTTCCTCTACAACTAATACTTGATCTTCCCAAAGGTACTAAATTACACCAAGTACCTACAAACACTACAAATGCAATAATACATAAAATAAAAGGAACAGAGAAATTATAAATTAAATATTTAAGTCAACTTACATAAAACCTAATAAATAAGTAAGCCTCTCTACAAAATATAATGATAGCATTTTATAATAAATAAAATTTTCATTTTATGTATTCAGATCTTAAGTACATTCTCCCGTCCAATTTGGCCTTGTAACATTGTCTACAAAAATATGACAATCATGTACAAATCCAACAATAGCACTATTCTAATATAAGTTATCTTTTAGGAGACTTGATTAGATAAAAATATGCTTCGTAATGGAAGTCACTGCTTTTCCCTGTTCAATAATGAACTTCATAATATTACACAACTTTTAAAAATATGAACATATTATAATTTTGAGACCTTTATATCAAATGCTAGCAATTTTGACAATTTCAACAATATAACCTGTCAATGATAATGATTCTCAACAGCATAATATTTTGTGGCCAAATGTGGTCCTCACACATCCGGGCCAATGAATGGCCACAGATATATAAGAAATATACAAAATTTATGTTTGAAAATCATTGAAAAGGTTAACAAAAGATTAGTTTAATCCCGTTCAGGATAGTATTGAACCAGCACCTTTGACAGTTCCTCAGCCAGTTCCGGTGTACTCGCACACAGGACTCTCCTAGACAACAGGTCAAAAGGCCCTCCTGCCGGATCGATGCACACCCCTCCTGCCTCCCTTACCACAATATCGCCCGCTGCCACATCCCAAGCATGAATACCAAACTCAAAGTTAGCATCAGCTCCGCCCAGAGCCACCATAGCCATGTTCAATGCTGCTGAGCCCAGAGATCGCATCCCATGACCGTGAGAGATTACTTTCTGGAAGTTAGCAAGCACAACTTTCATCTTATCCTCATCACGGCTAGTCCCTGCCTCAAACGCAACCAATGCTTTCTTCAGCTCCTTAACTTGCGACACATGTATCTGTCTACCGTTCAGGAACGCTCCTTGGCCTTTCTTGGCAGTGAAAAGCTGGCCTATAAGTGGATTGTAAATGATTCCCGCCACCGATTCTTTATTTATGACTAAGCCTAAGGAAATGCAGCTGTGTGGGAATCCGTGGACGAAGTTGAGTGTTCCGTCAACCGGATCGATGACCCACGTCGGCTCATCAGTCAGAACACACTTTCCGCCGTCCGCAACAGACTCTTCACCAATAAACTTATGCGATGGAAACGCTTTCGAAAGACCGCTAATAAGTGTTTCCTCCACCTTTTTGTCCACTTCAGTTACCAAGTCGATGTCGCACGACTTCAGCTCGAACACTTTACACCCGTTAACGTGCTCAGTCATAAGGTTTCCGGCGGATTTTACGAGCGATAGAGCCACATCGAAGTACTCGTCGATTGCATCAGACATCTTGTATGAAAAGCGACGCGGAAGGTTTTGTAGAACTCTGAGACTAATACGAGTATCGCGTTTGATTGTAGAAAAGGTAAAAAGTTTGCCGCGCAATATGTTAAAGCGATTAAAATTCGGAATTTTGCTAGCTCGCTTGAATCTTCACTCTAAACACTTTGTTTGACACTGACATTGTATTTGTCAGTCATGTCACCCGCGTATCAAGTTAAATGACGTCAGTAATGACGTCATTCCAATTTTTTTCTCGTATCAGTTTGGGGTGACTAGAAATCGAGCACTTTAAATTATGATAAAATGAAAATTTTTTAAACTTTTCATTTTACAAAAAGCGTAAAAGACACAGCTATATAGTTTCATTTAAACATATTAGGTAGGTAACTACTCTCAGGTTATTCTATTTATTCTCATAGCATTAATTTTAAGATTATGTCATAGATATAGGTAATAATATACCCAACACCCTTCTGCAAATTTATTAATTGGACTTTTTACATAGGTACCTACGTAGGTATCTTTTCTGGTACTATTCTACGTTCAATTCAATAAGCCAAGTGCATGGAAGTATTAAGTACTGCCAAGTGCGAATCAACCTATCGTCTTTACTCCAAACCACCTGTGTGGGATATAAAGGAGCGACCTATCACCTTTTCGCTTTAAGCCATCTTCACCTGCCCGTGGTGCATCCTGCTGAACAACAAACGAGGCTCTGGCAAACCGACTGGTGGCGGTAAAACCATCACAATAGAAGACGTGTAGACGAATACCACAGACCGATGACGGGCAGCAGCGTCACCGGAGCAAGAAGCTACGCCCTGCGATCACCAACCCGCCTGCCCAGCGTGGCGAATAGGGGTATATCCTCCAGAAGTTGGCCCTAGGTGGCGAACTACTGGAGAGGCCTTATATGGAGATATGTTCGGCAGTGGACTGCAATAGGCTGATGATGACCCTCACCTGGCCGTGGTGACCAGGCCCCTCTTCCCTACTGGGCACTATGGGCACGTGCCCAGTGCCCCGCGATCGAATGGGTCCCCCTAGTTCCTGCCAGATTACCAAATAATAACCGATATTTAGGTCATAGGGGCCTCATGATCCTAATGTGCCCAGGGCCTCAAATAGTTTCTAGACACAATAGAAAAACTATTGTTTGTCGGTCACCGGTGACCGTCATGGCGCTCAACGTGTTAAAGACGGTCCTGGTGGTAACGGCGGTATAAACGTTACGATGGAAGGCGTAGCTAGATACCACATGCCCATGAAGGGTAGCAGCGTCAAGGATTACGATTGTGTGCTGGGTGGGTCTAATGAGCATTTTCAAACTTTCAATGTGTATATTTTTTTTACTGTTTATTCTGTGGAGGACTACGCTTGTGTGCTGGGTGGATCCATGAAAGTAATAAGTACGTACAACTGTCTGTTTACATGTGTGTAGATTGCTGTGTACGAGTAGGGACGCTTACCGTGCTCACCATAGATTTATAACGCAAACGCCTTATTATTTTAAGGTGCTCACTTAAAACGCGGATCGCTCTATGATTCGCGGTGCAGGCAGGTCTGCGCGCGTGACACTGGAGTAGGATGAGCCATAGCTTGCACCTGCACAAGTTGGCAGACGTCTAAACAGGTTGTCCTTACAGCTGCCGCAGCGGCGTAGCGTGGGTGTCGGCCGCCCGGGGCGGAAGACAATTTTGCCGCCCGGGGGGGAAGACAATTTTGCCGCCCGGGGCGGAAGACAATTTTGCCGCCCTTTTATTTTGAATCGTCAGTAATTCTCGCTGTTGTTTTGTTAGTCATAAACAAAGCATAAAATAAAATACGGGGAAACCCCGCAAGTCGTGGACGGTGTTGGCAGCAGTCGCTACAAAATATCATTCAAAGAAAAGGGATTCCCCGAATCCGTTAAAGAATAAGTAATGAAAAATTCCATGCTCTTTTCAATCGGTCCGAATTTGTAGTTCCGATAAAAATATGAAATGGTTCAAATATTTTTATTATTTAAATTAGTATGGATAGATTATAATTGTGAAATTTTGCCGCCCCCTAAAATGCGCCGCCAGGGGCGGGCCGCCCCTGCCGAATGAGTAGGAATATCTGGATGTATCTGAATAGGAACACTGTTTTCAGAAAGATATCCGGTGTTAGGGACTATGCCTATTGCAAAAGTATTAGGAATGGAAGAAATAAAACAAATAGTATTAAAAATCATGAAAAATTGTTTAATTGGCATACCAACTGATAACTTGTTACAACCTATGGCCAATTTTACAATTATCAATATTGTTAATAATTAAATATAATATTTATGTAAAATAAGTTTTATGTTGGTTTACTTACATTTAAATTTTATATTATTAATCAGAAAAAACTATATAATTAAAAAAGACGTCATTACAGTAAATAGTCATAAAAATGCTCGCGAAGACAATTTTTATAAGTTGTTAGGCCTTCGATACTAAAGCTGCGACCACACCAGTTGTACCAAGATATTCCTAGCGATACTTCAACGCTGGTGCAGCCGAGTCTCAAGAGGAATCGTTCATTTTACGTATAAGTCCATAATAAAAAAACTAAGGCCACCATTTATAACTACGAGTCTTATCTAAGTGTTGTTGCGAGCCGATCCTACGCATTTAATACCATTTCGTATATTATGTAAACAATTTACATAGATCACCGTCCGGTGTATGTACAGCGAAGGTGACAACAGAGCCGAAATGAGGTGACCAGCGGGGCCGTACACAATGCCCGTTACCGATCGAATACAGACACTTCATTCAAATTTGACATTAGCCTATAGTACAACCAATGTCAAATTTGAATGACGTTCGACAACTAATGTCAAATTTGAATGAAGTTCGTTAAATTTTTTAGAATAAGAACGAAAATAGGCATTGTGAATAGCCCTGCAGTTAGTAACAGCCGCTGCGGTGGATTGTTCGCTCAAGAATTATTATAAATACGCTTTATCGTGTGATTTGTACTGGTTTCCACGTTAATAAGGGTTTTCATTAGAACGCTCCACCACAGCCCGAGAGCCGTCCGTCCGCCAGCCAAGTCGACAATTGGTAATAACATTATAACGACTAATTTAATTCAAAATTTGATTATCTTAGTCGTTTACATAATAATGTATAAGCTCGAATCACATTGACCCACAGGCGAAGCACAGCAACGCATCAGCCATATTTGAATGTAGGATTTTAAGTTTTCCTTTCGTTTACGAGTCATTGCTTCGTCGCGCTTCGCTGCTTCGTTACGCTTCGTCGTGCTTCGATACTTCGCTGCGCTTCGACAATGTGCCAATCCCAACCGGGCCTTAGCATCTCGACTCAGCTGACGGGCAGCGGCAAACACCGAAAGCTTACATGTCCTTACTTAACAACTATCATTAATTTGTATGGCAACTAAGCGATCAGTGCGACACTGACTTATATATACACGGTGTGTGAGCAGGCTCGCGAAGCGAACTTAGATACCAGATTACAAAATGTATGGGTCCATTATATTGTCGCAAAAACAGTCTTTGCCATTCAGTCGCTTTAAATGCAAAAAAAAATCAATTCGTTATCGCTTTTGTAATACTTTATTTTATCATTCGTTTAATTTCATTACAATATCACCCAATGAGTTAATTTACCATTTTACCTTTGCCGACCATGTCCAGGTAAAACCGCATACTCGATTGATAGGAGGAATGTTTCGTTCATAATACTGGCTTGTGAAATGCTCCAAAAATATTTATTATAGAAAAAGATGCTTCCAGAGATTCACAGACTGTTAAATGCAATTCAAAAAACGTTTGAGCACCCGATTACAGTTTCAAATATGTACTCGAAATTTCACTAAGCTACTAATTCGATAATTACATTAATGGTATAAAACGTTGATACAAGCTTTGCTACATCTTGGCCTATTAATCAGTTTCGTAAGACGAACCATCTTTACAATGAAAACAATCGTATAATAATAGATTTACAACCATGGTTTTAATGCTGAAACTGCATGCAACACTGGCGCGTATACCAGTAGAAATCTAATTTATAAAAGTGAAAAGGAATTTTCAAATACACACATTTCCATAAAACCATGTTTGTAAACCGTTCGGCTAACCACAATTATTAATAATATCAACATGTCACATAGCAAACGCGGTAAGTACAGTGTTTACAGCCGACGAACCGACGCGGCGCCAGAGTGCCTTATATTAACAAGTCTGACGCTTTAGAACTATACAGGGTTATTTGAATGGTATCAACAAAATAGACACTTGTACTGCTACAAAATGTTGTTATATACATTTTGTAAGGGGACAATATTGAAATTGCAAAAAAAGACTGTTGTCCATACAAATGTGCTGTATGGAAAAGGATTTTTTTTTTGCGATTTTAATATTGCTCCCATAAAAAAAGATATTACATTTGAGCACTACAACTAGTATAGTTTTTCAAATAACACTGTATACAGTGACGTAACTATAACTTTTTTTTATAGTAGCTCGACATAATGGCTTCCCTACGCCTAATGGAAAGCAAAAGAGAAGCCCATATCGCTGTGACAACTGGCAAGTAACTGGTTAGTTACCTGTCAGTTGCCACTGCCATGCCGGCCCAACCCTAACCCCCCACGAGCTCCGGAGACCCTACTCACCAGCAGAAACACGACCCGGAGGTCATTTGGCTGCGGTATTCTATAGGGTGGAGGTCCTTCCCCGGACGGGCAGCTCAATTCGAGCGAAGATTCAGAACATCTGAGGCCCGTGACGAATTCTTTATAGGAAGCCCTACCAGTATTTAAACTAACGGGTATTACTGAGCTCACAGCCTCTTGGCTGGGGCCCGTAGCATTTATAGTTACGCCACTGGATATAAAAACGTTTTTTGGCAGACTTGGAGCAACACAAACACAATTTGTAGACTAACGGTCGGACCTTGAGAATATTCATACCGACAATAAAGATGGCATAGTCAACAAGACCAGTTCAAACGAATCGTAAGGGGCCTGGTCTGAAAACAGTACAGTTTAGAAAGAGAGGAAGAATCGCAGGAGAAAGATCTCTTAGACAAAGTATCGGGCGAATTAAAAAGAACTTCATAAATAGTTTAAAAGAAAAATGCACTGTATTCAAATGGATTACATTGCAATTTCATACGCCGTAGAGTGAAACTTATCTCAAGATCCGCATTTGGCCCAAAATTGTGTTAATGGTAACTTGGTCACGTTTGCTTCAGTGAGAAAATGCATGGAGACTCGCCATTTCATACAACGTCCGCCCGGGATGGTTCCTCGCCAAACCAAACGTGACTATCCTAGATACGTGACGTAACGCAGCATACGAATACGGTACTATGATCTTTTCGAATATAGGTACATCCTTTCCATGGAATGAAGCAACTTGAAATCATCTAGATTTTTTTTATTTATGTTTCATTGGTTTAAAATGCCTAAGTTCTTAAGACCGAATATCTCCGAATTATCTTGTTAAAACCTTTTGTATTTGAAAATCTCAGTATGACGATCTGGAATAAATTAATTACGAAAAAAAGTAAAATAAAAACACAAAGTGCTTTATTTCGTCTTAAGTTGGTAAAAAAATTACTTATGCGGTGTTGTTACCTAAAGGATAGCATTACCGATCGACAGTTTAACAAGCGATAGTTTTGATCTGAATGAGTTGACCCTATCAATAGTATCCATAGTTCAGAACCAAACAATAGTATTGCTTTCATACTATCGATAGTATCAATTGTTTTAGACTATCGATACTATCGATTGTATCGATTAATATGGACTATCGATACTATCGATTGATTTAGACTATCGAAACTATCGATTGATTTGGATTATCGACACTATCGATTAATTTAGACTATCAACACTTTCGATTGATTTGGACTATCGATTGTATCGATTGATATATAGACGACTATCGATAGTATCGATTGATATAGACTATCGATACTATCGATTGATTTAGACAATCGATACTACCGATTGATTTAGACTATCGATATTATTGATACTGTTGTTGGTCATGGAGAATAAACTATCGAAAGTACCAATAGTTTTAGGCTATCATTAATATCGGTAATTTATTATTCGTGACAAACAATACTTTCGATAGCATCTACAGTATTGCTTGGTTCTGGACTATCGATACTATCGACAGGCTATCGATACACTGATATGACGTTACTAACGACCAGTGGACTAGTATCGTTAGTATTGCTTGGATCTGCACTATCGATACTATCGACGGTAGGCTATCCATCGGCGACACTACTAAGGGATGCGATGTACCGTTGCCGTCCTCGAGTCGTTACGTCACGCGGTCGAGCGAGCGGCGCGCGCGTCACTCGACGCTGTTGGCGGCGTCGTTGACGTCGTCGAACGACTCGTCGCCGGAGCCGCCGCCGGGCGCGAGCGACGTGCGCTTCATGCGCGACGACGAGGAGCCGCCGGAGAGGCCGATGCCGCCGCCTTGTCGCCTGGAAGGGAACAGTTACCATGTTATTGTACTTATCTTAGGTAGTTTTGTAAAGTTTTGATCATATTTTCGATATGAAAAAAAAAGTCATCACATACGTATTTTAGCCCGAAGTTTCGACTGTGACCGCTATCGAAACGTCGGGCTAATAAAGGCACGTCAAAGTCAAAAATATCTTTATTGATATAGGCTTGAGACCCGCACTTATAAACTGTCAAAATGGTAAATAAAAAAGAATCTTACTAGCACCGGATCCGGAAATTCCGGAATGCAGCTACCTAGAGAAGAACCGGCAAGAAACTCTATAGTTAGGTACTGCTACAATCTACGCGAGTAGTGTATAATTGGGCATTGGGCAATCATTATCCAAAGTCGAACGGAGTGAGACGATGTAAAAATGAATTAGAATGCCAATTAAACACTACTTATGCGCGCAGTCGAATATTTGACCAGGCCGAATACATCAATGTAATGATTAGCTAACTTAGGAATGCAGTAGGTGCCTTCATGTTTTAAGGGACTATTATGGACATGAATTGTTTTTTAGAAACAAACAAGAGACCATGTAAGGCTGAAAAAACATTGGATCTTTCGAGCAACAGTTAAATCAAAGTTGTACGATTGCAAAGAGACAAGTTATTAAAGTCAAAAGATTCGTCATTTCCATACATTTGTTCATTTGTGAAAGTGAAAATTATTAAAATAGACATTAATATTATCTTGTTAATGCAGCACAATGAAAATAACCAGTTAATCGCCGAAATGGTTAAAGAGACAACACAGAATGAATGAATGATCAACCGTCTCGGCAAAAGCCGAAACTGAACGAAGACAAACAAAGTGATCGACTCCTGCGCACGATGATGAGAAACTCTAAACGGACAGACGACACATAAGCGAAACTCCCCTGCACTCAAACCAGTCTAATAAAGATAGGGTAGATGATTGCACGGGTTGTTTTACGTACTCCCCTAAAACGAGAGAGAAATGGATAGAAATCATCTACTCTATCACAGACTGAGAATAATGTTCGGCGCGTAAAGCTATTCTTTTTAGGTTAAAACACACAACATTTGTGTTGTGTTTTCGTGACTGATTCTTGTGTTTACAATACAGAGAACGGCGTTGAAATCTACTAGACGTAGCACGCAATAAATATTTGCTTATAATTCGGAATACTCAGTTCTTAAGTTAAGATCGCGTAAATTACAGCCAACGCCATCTATTGGTGTTACAAGGAACTAAATTCACCATATTTGCTGGCATACATAACGCTCTAAGTTGCGTTTCTACAGAACCGGCATTGCATGAAGCTAACAAAAATTTACAATTTAACATTTCTGTTGGCTTTGCACAACCCGCATGTGTTGAAACGCACCCTTAGAATGTTTCTTAGCATTATAAACACAGATTTGATCACCAACAGTGTTTCAACCCTCAGAACACACCCTCCGAGTCCATGCAAGGCCTCCAAGCACCCACCCGAGCGAGTTCCCGTCAAACGCTTTACCTCGACCGCCGGCCGCCGCCGCTCGCCTAGTCACTATCATCGTCTGACAACGACACCCTAACAACATAACAACACATTGTATATTCTGAACTAGTGCCTATATACAGAAAAGAGAAGGGGGCATCCAACTTGAAATTACCATTTGTCTTACATGAAATAAAGGAATTTTCAGGTCAGCTATTTCTTAATATGTAGTTACAAGATCAGTTATTTGACAAATATTGAAAAAAATCAGTCAACAAATCTATCAGGCCAGTGAGGCCTCAATTATCAAGGCTTAGGCCACTCGACCGCCACATTGCTCACAGCACTGAGCTTGTAGCGCAGGTTAGGTCTTCAGACCTACGCCCTTATGACTAAAACCACCAGGCCAGTGTGGCCGTGGGTGACTATTGTTACCTGAGCTTGTTGCGCAGGTTGTTGCACTCGCGCGCGAGCGTCTCGTGCGTCTCGAGCATGTCCTCGAGCTCTCGCTGCGCTTTCCGCTTGCCGGACTTCTCGCGCTGCATCTCCTCCTCGGCCTCGTCCAGTTGCCGCTTCAGTGCCTTCACTCGCACGTTCATCTGGGTGACAGTATAAATGTTTAGTTGATAATATAAAATAAAGACTTATAGAGAGGCATATGATGATAAATAAGACTTGTCATGGTAGAACCAATGGGATATGCAGGTATGTGGGCTAATAAAAGGTACATTTTTGACGGGTATGTGACCGACCGATAATAATTGGTGGGTGAAGTGTTTGCAGGTATGGGTCAGGCATCTGGCGGCTATGTGACAGGTAGTCGGCAGGCGGGCTGAAGTGTCTGCAGGTTTGGGTCAGGTATGTAGTGGGTATCTGACAGGTATGTGTCGGGTATGTGGACAGGCACCTTCCCGTCCTTTCCCGTTCCATCTGGTCCTTGTATTGGCGGTAAATCTTCCCAAATAATGATTGTCATTTGGGAGAGGCCTATGTCCAGCAGCGGACGTTTGCTGATTATGATGTGTAGTGTGACAGGTAATTGACAAGTATTTGGCGGGTATCTGGCATGTATTTAGCGGATATGTTGCGGGTATCTGGCAGGGATTGAGCGGGTATGTGGCGGGTATCTGGCAGGTATTGAGCGGGTATGTGGCGGGTATCTGGCAGGTATTGAGCGGGTATCTGGCAGGTATTGAGCGGGTATGTGGCGGGTATCTGACAGGTATTGAGCGGGTATCTGACAGGTATGTGGCCAGGCACCTTCTCGATCTGGTCCTTGTACTGGTCGGCGTGGCGGCGCTCCTCGTCGAGCTGCAGCGCGAGCTCCTTCATCTTCTTGTCGAGCTTGCGCGAGGCCTTCTGCTGCGCCAGCCGCTCGCGCGACTCCGCCTCCAGCTGCTCCTCCAGGTTCGCCACCTTCAGCTCCAGGGATGTGATCACGCCCTGTACGATACATGCAAGAAACGGTGAGTAACCAAGCGAATATTTTTAACAAACTTCAAAGAACACGTAAAGGAGGGAGGTGAACCAAGTTCTCGATACATCTGATTTTTTAAAACAGTTTGTCTCGGTGACATACAACACGGTGTTATAGCACTAGGCTGACAAAATGGCTGCCGCATCCTATGAATGCAGCTTTTTTTTTATCCGTTATGGGCATTGCGCTTGGCATATGCACCGTGCGAGTCCTTGGGACCTGCACCATATGCCGTATCTCTACTCGTCCGGTGGTAAAATTGAGGTTTGGGAGTTGATTTGAACTTGATAACTTGGTCGCATGATGGTAAGTTTCTGCAGCCTATGGACGCCTGCATCATCACAGGCATCGCATGCGCTTTGCGGACCCTTTAAAATACCTATTAGTACGCAAAACCGACAATGTTTTTCATCACTAAGGTTACGGCCCCTCTGATATTAAGCGGTTACCGCAAGCCTATGGACGCCTGCTACACCAGGGGTATCGTTCGTCCATTGATTACAATGATGGCTTCGATGGCCTTCTTCTTACCACAGAGCAAATAAACACTCATGTGACGTCATACCTTGGTCTTGGTGCGCGCGTTGGTCTCCAGCTCGGCCAGCTTGGCCTTGAGCTCCTTGTTCTGCCGCTCCAGCACCAGCTTGCTGCTCTCCAGCTTCTGTGTCGCCGCCTTCTCCGTGCCGAGCTCCATCGTCACTTGGTCGATTTGATTCTGCAACACAACAATGCAGTTATGCAAAAGGAACAGCAACAGTTAAAGACATAACTAGTTTTTTAAAGAAGGTTTTAAGACAAAACTAGTTTTATCTACTTAGCAATTTTTCATTTGCCTTAATATTTTTTTTTTCAAATACCAGTCATAATTGACTGGCTCGGTGGCTCATTTGGTAGTGACCTCTGCCCTCTGAGCCAAGGGTCGTGGGTTCGATTCCCGCACAGTACAAACATTTGTGTTCATGAACATGTCTGTTTGTATTGGTCTGGGTATTTTCTATGTATAATATGTATTTATTTATAAAAAAAAATGTATGTAAGTTTATCAGTTGTCTAGTACCCATAGTACAAGCTTCGGCTTAGTTTGGGGCTAGGTGGCGCTGTGTGGCCCAGCGTGGCATATCTTGGGTTAAAAAAATTGCCGCGCGTAAGCCATGTATTTGATGGCACATTTCATGTATGACGAGCTGCAGCGCTAGCCCCTTAATACTTTTGTTGAGCTAGCAAATCCTCCCCAAGGACAACTGTCATAGGGGGGAAGCCTACGTCCAGAAGTGGACGTTTGTAGGCTGAGCTGTTAGCAGGTATATGGTAGGTATCTGGCAGGTATGTGACAGGTATCTAGCGGGTAAGTGACAGGTATTCGTCGGGTATGTTCATGTGATACGATAGGCACCTTTTCGGATTGCTTGCTTTACATTCAACTACGCTATAGAAGTAAAACTGTATGTTACATACCTGTGACTTCCTAAGCCTATCGTTGAGTATCTCGTTGTTGCTCTGCTCCTCATCCAGATCCTCCTCGAGGGCCGCTATCCGCGCCTCGAGCCGTTTCTTTTCGTCGACGAGAAGTGTGCCCTGAGGGGAAACGAATAAGGGTTAATAATATTGTATGTTATGATGACTTATGGGCTCTTACTTAGCAAACGTCTATTACAGGTAACTAGTAAATGGTGACATGTGACTAGTAAATAGTGACGCTTGACTAGCAACTTGTGAAGCTTGACTAGCAACTTGTGACGCTTGACTAGCAACTAGTGACCGTTGACAAGGAACTAGTGACGTTGGACTAGCAACTAGTGACGTTTGACTAGCAGCTAGTGACGTTTGACTAGCAACTAGTGACGTTTGACTAGCAACTAGAGACGTTTGACTAGCAACTAGAGATGTTTGACTAGCAACTAGTGACGTTTGACTAGCAACTAGTGGCTGTTGACTAGCAACTAGTGACCATTTACTAGCAACTAGTGACAGTTCACTAGCAACTAGTGATCACTTACTAGCAACTAGTGACAGTTTACTAGCAACTAGTGACAGTTTATTAGCAACTTGGGCGGCGGCCAGCTCCTCGCTGCGGGTGACTGGTGACCGGTGACCGGTGACCAGTGAGCGTACCTTGGCGGTGTGGTTGTTGAGCTCGTCGAGCAGGTCGTCGCGCTCGGCCTCGGCCTGGCGGCGCGTGCGGTCGGCGGCGGCCAGCTCCTCGCTGTGCTGCAGCGCCTCCGCCTCCAGTGCCTTGACGCGTCGCTCGGCGTCTCGGGCAGCTGCCGCGGCCTCCTCCCTGCCGGCGCGAGCCTCCTCCGCCTCGCGAGCCGCCTCCTTCAGCTGCTGCTGAAGCTTCTTCACTTGCTTCGTCGCGTCCTCCTTGACCTGCAACGGAAAATTGATTTTTATTTATATTTAGTTGGGTGTCTTTGTCCTGCAGTCCTTCTACGGCTGAATATGATGAGATGGGTAGCGCTTGACCCCCAACTCGACTCGTTAGAGCCTACGCTGGAGCCCCGATTCACTCTCGCCTTGAAAATCTGAAGTTTATATCTATAGAGGAAAATGAGTTTCGTAGCTTAGCCGTTCGCACTATAAATGTATAGACAATGGTCCTTTGAGCCGGATGTGTGTCAAAAGTCGTGAAGTAAATGAAATAAAAGGCACCAATCCTCCATCCAGCTCCGCCTTGCAACCACCGCTCCAGACGCACATGGTCCTTCGAGCTGGATGTGCGTCTTAAAGTAAATAAAAAAGGCATTCCTCCTCCAGCTCTGCCTAGAGGTCGCGCCTCACAACCACCGCTCCAGTCGTACATTATGGTCCTTCGAGCCGGACGTGTGTCAGACGAGGCGTACCTTGTTGACGAGGTGCAGCGCCTGATCGGTGTCCTTGAGGTCCGCTTCCAGTTTCTTGCGCCCCTCCTGCAGCTTCGCCTGTCAATAGCCCTTCGAGCCGGATGCCTGTCAGACGAGGCGTACCTTGTTGGCGAGGTGCAGCGCCTGCTCGGCGTCCTTGAGGTCCGCTTCAAGCTTCTTGCGCTGCCCGAGCGCCGCCGTGCGCTGCTTGCGCTCCTCCTCCAGCTCCGCCTCGAGGTCTCGCAGCTGCTTCACTATGCCGCGACGCTTCTCCTCGCCTTGCTCCTCTTTGGCCTGAAATGGGAGACGACATTATAAGTAATTAATGTCAGAGAACATCACATACATTGCCAGTCAATACTCTCACCTTCCCGTAGTCCACCTACAAGCCTCGATAGTTCATTTGGCAGTGACCCCTGCCCTCTGAGCCAAGGGTCGTATTTGTTTACAAATCTAAGTAAGTTTATGAGTTGTCTAGTACCCATAGTATAAGCTTAGTTTGGGGCTAGGTGGCCTTGTGTGGCATGTCTTGAGATTTTTTTTACATCATCACATACATTGCTCCGATCCCAATGTAAGCAGCCTAAGCACTTGTGGTATGAGTATCAGAACAACGATTCATTATTATTACCTGCAGGTCGCGCTCGAACTGCGCGCGCATGGCCTGCATGTTGACCTCGAGGCGCAGCTTGGCGTCCTCGGTGAGCTGCAGGTCGTCCTCGATCTCCTCGTTCTGCGCGCGCAGCTCGGCCAGCTGCGACTCGAGCGCCCGCTTGGCCTTCTCCAGCTCGTGCACGTTCTTGTCGGCGGTGCCCTGCGTGTTGGCCAGCTCGTCCAGCTCGGACTGCAGCACGCGCTTTGTGCGCTCCAGCTCCTCGATCTGGGGACACGAGGAAAAAAAGTTATTGAATATGCCTAAACATGGGTTGAGAATAAAATTCGTGGTATTTAAGTATATTCTGGATAAATATGTGTGTGTTTTTCAATAGATTTAAAAATATATAATTTAATTATTTACTTCAGTAGAATAACTATTGAATACTTATTCATTTTAGTCAGAACAGTAGAATACTTATTCATTTTGGTCACAATTTACTTTATTTTTATTTTACATAGGATGCACAATTGCACAAACATAAATAAGGCTTTAAAAATGGACCTTCGAAGTGTATGTATGTACGGCCATAACTATGGAACGACTTCACAAAACTGAATGGTTCTTAATTTTATTTATTCGTTATTGTTAGAACAAGACTTGTGTAACAAAAAAATTTTTGTTAAAAAGCAGACGACAGTTGGACCTAGTTCTGCAGAAAGCAGCCAAATGATGGAAAGTACGAACGGAGATATGAGCGTTTTTCTGTCGAATGTTCCCCTTCAGTTATTTATGACTTTTTTGTTTATTTTATATTTGAGAATTATTCGAAAAAGTAAAGCAGATTTTTATATCATATCTACGACTATATATCGTTTAGCATAACACCAATAATAGTTGTTTTTTGATGTGGCTGTTTTATGCTAAATAGCTTATTTCATCAAATTTTGTACCGAATAAACAGCCAACTTACGATGGCTAGATGTTGGATGCTGGATGATGTAAATTGGCTGTATTCTGCACTAATTTAAAATGGCATAACAATAATATAAAGGACAGACTTCGTCATAATATACACATAGCTTTACGATTTCATGTAAAATAATGTTTGTAATTTGTGAGAAAACTAAAAAATCGTGTTAATTAAAAAAAATAACACAATGTTTTTTGTCTTCTTAGATTTATGAACACTACTTCTTTATTTAAAAGTGACCTCGGCACCCTCGGATTACGAAGTGGAGGAAATGTTCAACCAAGATCCACTACAATGTCGTCATGAGGACTTCAAAGCTAAAGGGGGAGTACAGAATTGTAGTGAATCGGTAGTATGATCTTATGATTTTTGGGTCAGGAATCAAAGGGGGCAGATGGTGACAACTTTCTGGAACGTGAGGGGCTCTTCTTGATAAACTCTTTCTTCAAGAAGCAGCCTCAAAAAACGTAGACGTGGCAAAGCTCCGACACTTCGACAAAAACGAGATCGACTTTATTATAGCAGACAGGCCGGCACATATTCAGAGATGTATCCGCGATCAACGAGACCAACTCCGGCAGAGATGACGGACTTGTCTTGTCCGAGGCACTCTGAATTTCGACTTTAAAGCCGAAGGTGTCCGCTTGATAAAGTTCTCCAACCTGGAGAATCCATTTTCTGCCTTGAAAACTACCACTGACGTTAACCAGCAACTTAAAAATGTGATTCGTGTCCTCATGGAAAAAGGCTCGAGATTTTGCAATAATATTCAGAGTAAGGGTAAGGTAAGAGTTTAAACTTTTAGAGGGAACTCTTAAGGTTAATGATACAACGATGTGACGACCCACGCGTCACTTCGTCAGAAAAATGGGTTTTCTCGGTTTAGAACCTGGAAATTACGGTACGGCTTCCTGTATTTCAACACTATTTCGATCGAGCAAAATCAGGGGTCTAAGGTGTACAGTCTCTTGGAAGAAGCCACCTAAAACGCTGTCTTATTTGAAGGTAGAACTCCAGGGGCGTGGAATAAGAGTGTTGTTCTGTTCTTTAAAAAAAGTAGACCCTATTGCACGTCTAATATAGTGTTTAAGAGTGATCACGAATCGTCTTTCGCAAAGATTCGACAAATTCCAACGGTCAGAAGAAGCTAGATTTCGAAGAGTATACGGCACATTCACACAGAGCGGCAGAATATACCTACCTATTTATGAAGAGTAACAGTATAATCAGTGCTTGTATCTAGCATTCATGGACTAAGAGAATGCCTTTGGCTCGATTGGAATCTGGCCTTTTCTGGAGACTCTGCAGCGATGCCAAGTAGACTGGCGATACATCCAAATGAAGAAATGTGCATGTATCTGTCTATGAAGCAATCTTGTCCGTCCAAGTATTGCATAGAATCAGCAAACAAGGCCTGTAGGCAAGAAAATGTCATTTCCCATAATTGTTCACTAATGAAATGGAGGATATGGTTCAAGACGCTGAATGGAAAGGACGTGGCATCAACAAACATGGCGAAGTGGCTGTCTTATACGTAACTCGATCCCTGATAACTCCTAACATTTTGAAATTTGTTCAAAACAGCCATATAGTAGGCTGACTTATGCAGTATTGGTTTTAGCAATTTGTGTCCAAATTGGCTGCATTTTACACCATGATGACTGTTTTCTACAAAATATTCTTGTTGGATGGCTGCATTTGACAGCTCATATCTCCGCCATTAAAAGAGATATCGAGATGGCTGTCTTTGCAAAAAATCCGGCATGTCGCATTTAGTATGGCTGTGTTAATAACTCGATTTTCGAAAAAGTGCCACATGGCTGCTTTCTGCAGAACTAGGTCCAGTTATCATTGATTTTAAAAATAAATAAGATGTGTTTAATGTACATTAAAAACAGCTCATAATGTTTCTGGAGTCTGAACCCACGTACCTTCTCGGCGGCGTCGTCCAGCTCCCTGGTGAGCGACAGCACGCGCGTCTCCTTGTCGCGCGCCTCGCGCTCGGCCGCGTCGCGCTCCGCCGCGTAGCGCTCCGCCACCGCGCGCTCCTCCGCCACCACCTGAACACGATCACATAAATAATTCAATATCAGACAACATCACATACATTGCTCCGATCCCAAAGTAAATAGCTAAAGCACTTGTGATATGGGTGTCAGAACAACGAAGGTACCACAAATAAATACTTAAATACATATATAAACACCCAGACACGGGACAAACACAAATGTTCATCACACGAATGTTTGTCCCGGGCGGGAATCGAACCCACGACCCTTGGTTCAGTAGGCAGGGGTCACTACCAATTGAACCACTGAGCCAGTCACATGTGTTTACACATACTGCTGTTCGATTGACACCACCCTACCACCCGTTCTATTAGGCCAAGAACGCCCACCGGATCTCGGCCAGCCTCTGGTGCGTTCTAGGACCCACAGATCCAACGTAATCACAGTGACCTACAAGAACGGTCGAAAGAATAATAAAAAAAAAAGATCGTTCGTTGGAAAGATCGCATGATTTTGTACTATAAAAAACGGACAACTCATGAGTTAGTTCGTATATACGAACATGGGAGGTATAAATGTGGATGGGGTGGATTTATGTGACAAAGACACGCGATCCGTCCAACGAATATTCGTATCCGATAGTCATTGTGTTTTACCCAACTATGGCATGACGATTTTTAGCAGAAAATTATTAGCAGACTTCATCTGCCTACTGGATACCAACATATCAAGGTTCTATTCTTTGTCCCCCCTAAAGACCACTGCGTAGTCCCATTATAACCCACTGTTACGGACTCTCAAGCTATTAGACGAAAGTTTTGATAGAATTATCCAAACTTTTTTTTAAGTGTAGTAATGAGCTGTCGGTAGACATACATATGAGATTGTTTATCTAGACGACATTTTGACTCTCTCTACTCCAAACTCTAGTGTGTGTTCTAACATACTAGAACAAAATCGCCCTCTCCGTATTAAAAAGAGACTATTAAAGCATTTTTTTATAATTGGTTTAGCTTCTAACTTTAGGCTAATTAATTTTCAACCAATACATACCTTATCAAAGCTCTTCTGTTTCTTCTCGAGCTCCATGACTTTACCGCGTTGTGCTTCAAGTTCAATGTTCGTATCTTCTAGTTCCGCTTGAATCTTTTTCTTGCCTGCACAACACAATAATATTAGAATGAATCACTGTTTAGGATACTTTTCAGTCCGATAAAATCATTTGACTGAGACTTTTCATTGTTTCATCACAATGCCCTCGATCGACACACTGCTTCCGTTTAGGAAGTTAACAACCGGGAATTACATTATTTTCGTAAAGGGGAATCATTACAACGTTTCCGGGGGTAAGACGACGTGTTCTGTGGGATTCCTTACACCTATCCATGTGGCCACCGTGGGCAGCAACGTACTGCCAACCGTAGACGACAAACGAAAGGTACTCCCTAGTTCGGGGAGGGCAAAAACCCCTACCCCTGTCTTCCGGAGAGGAAAAAGTGGCTCCTTACTCTTGTCCAGCTTGTCGTTGGCCTGCTGCAGCTCATCCAGCTGTCGGTGCAGCGCCTCTACATCCTTGGCGAGCTTCTTGCGTTGTTCCTCGATGACCGCGCACGCTTCCGCTTCCTCTTCGGCCTTCTTTTTCGCATCGGCCAGCTGTTGGGTCAGCACGGCCACCTGGGAAACAGAAGAATACATCAAACTAACGGCCATTTTAAGAGACATCCATTAAATTTGAAGTTAATATATGCTTGACATCGTCAAGACATGCTGCTCACACAGAAATATTGGTGAAGGTACAGCTTAAACATATGTGAATAGTTTGTCCCTTTATCAAATGTGACAAATTAATACAAATCCGCCAATGTAATGATAACGCCTACAGATAGCAGTACCGGAACAGGTAACAACATTTAGCGCTACATAACATAAGTAGATCAGAATCCACTATGTTATATGGCGCCAAATTGTGTGGCATTTGTCCGTGTAGTTTCCTGATCTAGAATAGGACCACCCCATCTCATCCTTTGGATGTCTTAGGTCAGAGCCTACTGTCAAGCGTTGTGACTACGGTAAATCGCCCCAAACGACTACTGTCTTTGAGGCAGGCCTATGTCCTGCTGTGGAAGTCTGCAGGCTGATAATGTACCTGCTTCCCGAGGTTCCTTTTAGCCTCGTCCTCCTCGTCGAGCTGGTGGCGCGCCTGCTTCAGCTGATACTTCGTCTGCGGCGAGTTATCAGCACTCTTGGCCTGCTGCAACTCGCTAGCCATGATGCTACAGGTATGATGTGACAGTACATACCTGCTTCTCCAGGTTCCTCTTGGCCTCGTCCTCCTCGTCGAGCTGGTCGCGCGCCTGCTCCAGCTGCTGCTCCACGTTGCGCAGCTTCGTCTGCAGCGCGAGCTTCTGCTTCGTCTCCTCCTCTAGGAGGGCCTGGAAGATAAACAGTGAGATATGAGTAACTATAATAGCTAACAGTATTGATGATATACTTAGAATTGAAAACCAAATTTTTTTTTTCGACACCCCATTCGTGTGGTGTATGTATGGATAGGATATTTTTCTAGACTAAATACTTTGCCCGAGAAACGCTTCCAAAGTGGAAAAATGTGTGTGTGTTGTCGTCAGGCTAGCTTAGCCTAGCAAACGTTTGTAACAAACAATCGCGCCTCGTTTGTGGAACCAACTTTCTTTTTGAACAGCTACGACTTGGATACTTTTAAGAAACGAGCGTATTCATATCTAAAATGGCCGGAACTCGATTCGAGTTGCGGCCATTTAGATATGAATTCGGGTGTTCATGGGCGGTATCGACTGGCTCGTCTGCCGCATCTCGCATAAAAAGAAAAGAAAAAACATCTGTGTATGGTAGTCACCTGCGCCTCGGCGTGCTGCGCGCCGATGGTGGCGGCCTGCTTGCCGGCGGCCGACGCCTTCAGCTCGGCCTGCTCCAGCTGCTGCAGCGCCTGCTCCGCCTCGCTCTGCAGCCGCGCGCACTTCTCCGCCACCTCCGACCTGACGGAGAAAGAAACATAATATACAAATTCGTCTTGAGCTGTCAAGGAGCTTCGTTTCCGCAATCTAATTCATAGATACGGCACTGCCTTTAGGGCACTGGGTCGTAAAGTAGTAAGAATTAAACGAGCATACGCTGGAGACGCGTCGCGTTATTCGAAATCAATGCGTTTATGGAGCAGCGTTTCGCGCCTTGACCAGGCATCCTATACCAAGAGCCCTGGTATATTCATCAATACATTGTTTATTTATGAATTAGAATTATGTATTTACTACATAACTTAGTAAATAAATAAAATAAAGTTCATAACTCATTTCATCCCATCCTCTCCTTTCCACTCCTGAACAATAACAACAGCAGGTGCTGGACAGTGTTATCATCCGTATACCATCCAGACGATGGCGGCGCGCCCCAAGAGATTTAGTTTCTGGCCCCGTGCCATTAAGTCATGGAATGCCCTTCCAGCTCATGCGTTTCCTTCCCCTTACAATCCTGGGTTCTTTAGGTGGGCCGCCGCATACATTCGGAATCCCGATGCGGAATTCCGAAATCGCTCTAGCATTTTATATGTAGTAGAAAGTAGAGCTCTATTTTTGCAAATCTAAATTTCAATTCCGAAACCCTTCTTAGGCGGAGCGTGAAACGGCATTTTAGTGGGCCTTCGGGGTGAGGGCGACAGGCGCAATGGGTTTGTTCTATTATGCCTGTCGACCTAACTTTCTGCTAGATGGCGCTGGAAACGTGTTATGTGTGGCTACCCTGAACTGCACAAGGCACATTTTAGGCTATTCAGTCACCTGGCGCGGTCCACCTCCTGCAGCTTGGCGGCGAGCTCCTGCAGCTGCGCCTCGGCCTGCTTGCGCCGCCGCTCGGCGTCCTGCCGCGCCGCGCCCGCCGTCTTCAGCTCCGTGGCCAGGTCGGCGTTCTCGGCCTCCAGCGACTGCTTCGCCTTCTCCAGAGCTGGCCAAAGAAACATACATTAGTCTATGTAGGACAATGATGAACATACATTAGTCTAGGTGGGACAATGATAAACATACATTAGTCTATATAGGACAATGTACTACAAATCAGTACGTATTGCTTGGTCATGTTAACAATTCATTTAGGGCCGTCTCTACCAGGGGGTGCAAGAGATGCGGTGCACACAGGCGCGGGGGCGCATGCCGGGCGCTGCCGGGCGACGCCCCCCACGAGGGCGCAGATTGAGTCCGGCACCCCGGCGCCGAATATACTTAAAACGGCCCTGAATTCATTCGATTTCTCGTTGACTTGGAGCATAATAACTTCATAATTTAAAAAAAGAAACAAATATTATACATACAGACGAATCGAGAACCTCCTCCTTTTTCGAAGTCGGTTAAAAAAAAATACGAGAAAGGCACGCTTTTTTGATCGTATTCAAAGCCCATTACGTGAGTTTCTCACAAGTACGAACGAATCGATTCAAAATAAATTAATAATCTTTATCATAAAGGGTTTTTAAAAAACACTTCCAAATCCCCAAACTACCACCGTTTCGGAAAGCAGCAATACCGACAAGAAAGCTAAAGGATACACGACTATGATTCGATATTACATAATGGAATGCCAGGGCCTATCATCTAGCTTCATTATCAGACCTAATACTGGTCAAAGTTCATTACAAGACTTTTGTAACAAATCCAAACACAGCTTTGATATGATGCTCCATCATAAAGTTCCAGTTCATATCTTACGGCTCATCATCAGATCAGTTATTATGTACCATTTTTATTGTATTGTTATCAGAACAACATATAGCTGACTTTCATGATGCTACGATCTTTGGAAGATGGTTATTTATTCAAACGTGGTGCGATTTAAACTCGAACGCAACGAAAGGGTACTCGCAGTGTAAAACGTTTCGCGTCTCATTAGCAAACATTTACATATTTATATAACTAACCATACAAACCTACACACTACTTAAAACTATTTTAAAATAAACAACACATACACAATATAGAGACATCTCTCGAGTTCTCCGGCGAGGATGTCCTACACATATGCTGCCAGTAATCCCTGGCAGAGTTGAACGAGCTTCCCTCCTCATACGGATACGATCCCTCCTCCACTTCGCACAATTCGTCCTTAGAGAATCCGAACTTCACGTTCTTAGGCTTCGTTCCCTCACCGCCATCGCCTTACCATATTAAAACTATAAACTACGGTACAAAATTTACGCGTAAAGTGTGCACAAAATAATCCTGTAAGGACGAACTGTATCGAAAAGTTTGACGTTTTGATGGATTGTTTTGACTTGTCGTGGTGTTTGACGGGTTTTGAAATTAGAAAATTATGATTTTTGAAAATGACAGTTTTTGGTGTAGGTTTGAGGTTTGTTTGTTATATGTAAAGAGGTTTTACTGAATAAAGAACTTGTTGTCTTAATTGCACTGCGGCAGCGCTCGTTTTACATTAATAATAATGTAAGGCTAACATTGTTTTTTACTTGAGTTATATAAGTGAGTGACTGTAATTGGGAATAAATTTATTGGGAATAAATTTTAACTGTCTATAAAAAATGTGAACTATTATCTAACAAAAGTATTCCTGAAGTCATTGTAGATGATCAATTTCAAGTCCAAGTATAGATTCCAAAAAAATGATACTAAATTGCAATATCCGTTAAAACCACTTTGATGTGCTATTACTAGATTCTCGGTAGCAAATGGGGAAAGAAAGTATTATTCATGAATCACATGTGACTCACGACAACTTGAGTCTTCTTGATTTACTTGGACAGCATCATGGCCTTATGGGATCTACATGAGACATAGTAATGTGTGTCATGCATCACATGTGACTCACCGGCCTTGGCCTTCTTGATCTGCTTGTGCTGCTCCAGCAGCTGCTGCAGCTCCTGCGAGTGCTTGTGGCGCTGGTCGGACATGGTCGCCCTCGCGGGAGGCAGCCTCCTAGTAACGTGTGTCATGCATCACATGTGACTCACCGGCCTTGGCCTTCTTGATCTGCTCGTGCTTGCTCCAGCAGCTGCTGCAGCTCCTGCGAGTGCTTGTGGCGCGGTCGGATATGGTCGCCCTCGTGGGAGGCCGCCTCCTCTTCGAGACTCCTCTTGAGCACCGCTACCTCTTGCTCGCGCTTCGACCGCAACTCCTGTTGGGCTGTGGGAGAAGAATAGATTGTTAATGCTTAAATTTTATAAAAGTCTTCTTTGTTTTTTGAGGGTAAACATCAATTAATTATCTAAGAAAATTAGTTCATACAAGTATGAGTTAGAACGAGACTAATGTGGTAAGGCCTCAAGGTTTAGGCCAAAGTGTCTTCGTAAGGGTAAAGGCCGCGTCAATACAGAATTTTGGGCTTCAATGTGGTGGTTATCTCAAGGTTGAGATAGCTCGGGCCCGACGCAGCTCGGCGTTAGGCCTGGTATGTATGTAAAGATTACGTCCTTAGGCCTGGCACATCTCGGCTTTGGTCCTGACGTGTATGCCGAGATTGAGGCCTCGGGCCTGACGCAGCTCGGCCTCGGGCCTGGTATGTATGTAAAGATTTACGCCTTAGACCGGGCACATCTCGACTTTAGTCCTGACGTGTACGTCGAGATTGGGTCTGCCGAGAGAGGCCTTGGGTTTGCCGCATCTCAGCCTCGGGCCTGACGCAGCTCGGCCTCGGGCCTGACGCAGCTCGGCCCCGGGCCTGGCGGTGACTCACCGGCGGTAGTGTCCAGCGAGTCGAGCAGCTCGCTCTTGAGCGCCTCCAGCTCCTCGTTGAGGTCGCGGCGCAGCTTCTCGGCCTTGGTGCGCGCGGCGCGCTCGGCCTCCAGGTCCTCGTGCGCCTCGCTGAGCGCGGCGGCGGGCCTGGCGGTGACTCACCGGCGGTAGTATCCAGCGAGTCGAGCAGCTCGCTCTTGAGCGCCTCCAGCTCCTCGTTGAGGTCGCGGCGCAGCTTCTCGGCCTTGGTGCGCGCGGCGCGCTCGGCCTCCAGGTCCTCGTGCGCCTCGCTGAGCGCGGCGGCGGGCCTGGCGGTGACTCACCGGCGGTAGTATCCAGCGAGTCGAGCAGCTCGCTCTTGAGCGCCTCCAGCTCCTCGTTGAGGTCGCGGCGCAGCTTCTCGGCCTTGGTGCGCGCGGCGCGCTCGGCCTCCAGGTCCTCGTGCGCCTCGCTGAGCGCGGCGGCGGGCCTGGCGGTGACTCACCGGCGGTAGTATCCAGCGAGTCGAGCAGCTCGCTCTTGAGCGCCTCCAGCTCCTCGTTGAGGTCGCGGCGCAGCTTCTCGGCCTTGGTGCGCGCGGCGCGCTCGGCCTCCAGGTCCTCGTGCGCCTCGCTGAGCGCGGCGGCGGGCCTGGCGGTGACTCACCGGCGGTAGTATCCAGCGAGTCGAGCAGCTCGCTCTTGAGCGCCTCCAGCTCCTCGTTGAGGTCGCGGCGCAGCTTCTCGGCCTTGGTGCGCGCGGCGCGCTCGGCCTCCAGGTCCTCGTGCGCCTCGCTGAGCGCGGCGGCGGGCCTGGCGGTGACTCACCGGCGGTAGTATCCAGCGAGTCGAGCAGCTCGCTCTTGAGCGCCTCCAGCTCCTCGTTGAGGTCGCGGCGCAGCTTCTCGGCCTTGGTGCGCGCGGCGCGCTCGGCCTCCAGGTCCTCGTGCGCCTCGCTGAGCGCGGCGGCGGGCCTGGCGGTGACTCACCGGCGGTAGTATCCAGCGAGTCGAGCAGCTCGCTCTTGAGCGCCTCCAGCTCCTCGTTGAGGTCGCGGCGCAGCTTCTCGGCCTTGGTGCGCGCGGCGCGCTCGGCCTCCAGGTCCTCGTGCGCCTCGCTGAGCGCGGCGGCGGGCCTGGCGGTGACTCACCGGCGGTAGTATCCAGCGAGTCGAGCAGCTCGCTCTTGAGCGCCTCCAGCTCCTCGTTGAGGTCGCGGCGCAGCTTCTCGGCCTTGGTGCGCGCGGCGCGCTCGGCCTCCAGGTCCTCGTGCGCCTCGCTGAGCGCGGCGGCGGCCTCGCGCGCCGCCTTCTGCGCGTTGGCTCGCGCTGCGCCCTCCTCGTCCGCTCTGCTGAGGGCCACCGCCAGTTCCTCCTCGCGTTTCGCTGTTGAATACGGTAAACATCAATAAATATATCACTATCAGTTTTTTTTTGCCATACATCGCCATCTAGCCCCAATCTAAGCCGAAGCTTGGACTATGGGTAACAACGGATAAACTTACTTGAATACTTTTTTAAAATAAATAAATTAAACATAGAAAATAGATTTTGAAAAACAACAAAAATATTCACGACTTTTTGTTCGTTAAAACGCCATGTTATGATGTCATACGACTATGTAGACTCACTTAGAACGATCTGCAGCTCCTCAACTTGAGCCTTCCTCTCGGCCAGCTGCTCCTTCACGTCCTGCAGTTCGGTCTCCAGCTTTCTCTTCGCTCTGTCGACCTCTTGCCTCAATTGGTGATCCTATAAAATGCGTAGGTATATATTAATCCGTTCTTATTTGTTCAGATAGCATAATCGTCGGAATCGTTTCGGGTAAGGAAAGTCTATTTTGTTCGGGCTTACGCTCCGGTCGACACGTGCCCGAAGGGACAGTGGTCAGTGGCGTCGTGTACCGCAAGGTGCCGGGAGGGAACCACACCGTTCGAGGGAGCTGAGCCCCTACGCGGGCGCTGAGGGTGTTGGGTCGAGTCCCGAGGGTTATCCCGACCCCCTAAGACAGCGCGCTTATAGTAGACCACCGTAGGCTGCCTGTCCAGAGAAGCGGACCGAGGTTGCGGAGCGTGGAGCAAAAAGAAATCAACCAATAGAATTGCATAAAATCTCCGCTCATATTCCCTTCACGATTCTATTGGTGGATTTTTACCTCGCCCACCGCTCTTCTGCTTCACTCCGCAGCCTTAATGTCCTATGTCCCCTGGATGTGGCAGAGCGCGTGCACAGTACGTAGCTTACCTTTAGTAATTTCTCCTCAAGCTCGGCGATGGCAGACTCCTGTTTGGCCTTCAGTTTACTCAGGTGTTTAGCCTTCTCCTCTTCCTCTGCCAAGGCTTGCGACAGGTCGTTGGCCCTCTCTTCCAGTATCTAAAAAATTAAAAAAGAAACATTTAATGTATGTAAAAAATTTCTGTACTAGAAATTTTTAACAACGAACTCATTTTGGACAATGTTGAATTCAACTTTATCTCAAATGGTTAGTTGACATTTTACAAATAGCTAAATATATGATGAATAAGATTTAGTGCTGTTGAGCTGCAGCCGCCGCTCCTGCTAGTGACACATACCTTCTTCTCCTTGCCCAGCTTCTGGTTCGTATCCTCGCTCAGCGCCAGGTCCTCCTCCAGCTTCTTCAGCTTGGCGTCGCACTGCACGCGCTCCAGCTGCAGCTTCTGCCGCGCCGCCTCCTCCTCCTCCAGCTGCTTCTCCAGGTCCTGGAGGTTGCTGTCGCGGCTGCTTCAGCTGGTGACACATACCTTCTTCTCCTTGCCCAGCTTCTGGTTAGTATCCTCAGTCAGCGCCAGGTCCTCCTCCAGCTGCTCCTCCAGGTCCTGGATCAACATCCAGCAGCAGCTCAACAGCAGCAGCCGCCGCTCCTGCTAGTGACACATACCTTCTTCTCCTTGCCCAGCTTCTGGTTAGTATCCTCAGTCAGCGCCAGGTCCTCCTCCAGCTGCTCCTCCAGGTCCTGGATCAACATCCAGCAGCAGCTCAACAGCAGCAGCCGCCGCCGCTCCTGCTAGTGACACATACCTTCTTCTCCTTGCCCAGCTTCTGGTTCGTATCCACGCTCAGCGCCAGGTCCTCCTCCAGATTCTCCTCCTGGTTCTGAACGTTGAGCTGTCGCCGCTGCTTCTACTGGTGACACATACCTTCTTCTCCTTGCCCAGCTTCTGGTTCGTATCCTCGCTCAGCGCCAGGTCGTCCTCCAGCTTCTTCAGCTTGGCATCGCACTGCACGCGCTCCAGCTGCAGCTTCTGCCGCGCCGCCTCCTTTTCCTCCAGCTGCTCCTCCAGGTCCTGGATGTTGCTGTCGCCGCTGCTTCAGCTGGTCACACATACCTTCTCCTCGCCCAGCTTCTGGTTCATCACCAGATCCTCCTCCAGCTGCTCTTCAAGGTCCTGGATGTTGAGCTAAAGCCACTGCTTCTGCTAGTGACACATACCTTCTTCTCCTTGCCCAGCTTCTGGTTCGTATCCTCGCTCAGCGCCAGGTCCTCCTCCAGCTGCTCCTCCAGGTCCTGTATCAACATCCAGCAGCAGCTCAACAGCTGCAGCCGCCGCTCCTGCTAGTGACACATACCTTCTTCTCCTTGCCCAGCTTCTGGTTGGTATCCTCGCTCAGCGCCAGGTCCTCCTCCAGCTTCTTCAGCTTCGCGTCGCACTGCACGCGCTCCAGCTGCAGCTTCTGCCGCGCCGCCTCCTCCTCCTCCAGCTGCTCCTCCAGGTCCTGGATGTTGAGCTGCAGCCGCTTCTTCCGGTGACACATACCTTCTCCTCGCCCAGCTTTTGGCTCATCGCCAGATCCTCCTCCAGCTGCTCTTCAAGGTCCTGGATGTTGAGCTGTAGCCGCTGCTTCTACTGGTGACACATACCTTCTTCTCCTTCCCCAGCTTCTGGTTGGTATCCTCGCTCAGCGCCAGGTCCTCCTCCAGCTTCTTCAGCTTGGCGTCGCACTGCACGCGCTCCAGCTGCAGCTTCTGCCGCGCCGCCTCCTCCTCCTCCAGCTGCTCCTCCAGGTCCTGGATGTTGAGCTGCAGCCGCTTCTTCTCCTGGTGGAGGGCGTTGCAGCGCTCCTCCTCCTCTTCGATGCGGCCCTCGAGGTCGTGCAGCAGTTCCTCCAGTTCTTGCTTGCGGGCGGCCGCGCGCGCTCTGCTCTCTTCAGCTTCGGCGCACAGTTCTAGTTCGGCCTGTAGAGAAAGTGGATTGATTAATCAAGATATTTCAATTTGCCATAGTGGGTGACGATTTGCGCAGGACGGCTGGCAAGTGCTGGATGCGAGAGGCCCGGGACCGAGCGAAGTGGCGAGCATTGGGAGAGGCCTATGTCCAGCAGTGGACTGATGTGGGCTGATGATGATGATGATGATGATAGTGGGTAGGACCTGGCCTGCGACTGTGGTGCTCCTCTCCAAAGCATGTCCATTATGATTTGCTATTCGGCGTGTGGTGGGACTTGCTCACTGGCGGAGCTTATGTCCGCGACTGGGGGTGCAACTGGATTGGCGGAGCACTGGGCACAGCAGGTGTGATTTTTTATTTGCCACCGACACGCAAAGAAGAATGAAGATATCCAGTAGTGTTGTCCTTGTGGTTTCTGGATTTAGGAGAGGACCCCATCTCTACGGGACTAAGGGAATATTAGGAAACAAGCAACAGTGGGTATGCCTAGTATGATGATGACTAAGGCAAACCCTCCCTCCGAATGACAATTGTCATTAGAGAGACTGCTGGACATAGGGATACCTATGTCCAGCAGTCTCTCCAAAGACTGCGATAGGCTGATGATGATGAGGCCAATCTCACCTGCAACTGCTCAGCCAGCTGCGTCTTCTCGGCGTTGGCCTGCTGGTACTTCTGCTCGTACTCCACGCAGCGCTTGACCTGCGTCTCCAGCCGGTCCCTGATCTGCCGGAGCTCGTCCTCCTTCTGCGTCAGCTTCTCTTCTTGCTTCGTCACTTCTAGGAGGGGTTTCACCTGGAAATTGGTACGAGATACGTTAATATGGTTGATCGTGCTGTGTACAAACCACAGCTTTTTCGTTTTTTTTTTCTTTACGAATAAATATGGTTTTGACTTTGATCTAATAAAGGACGTTTTAATTTTGGTCATATTAATAAATCGATTTAATCACCAATATCCATAGTATGATCAGCAAAATAAAAACCAATAGAAAATACATTTATCATTACCTAATCACTTGGAAAAAGGGTGTTAGCATATACCCATTATAACCTGCTATTATATAAACATGATACCCTCAACTGACAACAAGCGCAGACAGGTGCAGTGACACAATTAATTATACTTCAAATAATGGTATGTGGATCTACCGTTATTTACATAACTTTTAGAACAATCATTGCAGCTAGGATTGTTTTCAAAATAAAATTATGGTTTATTTCCCGGGAAAATGAATAGTTATCGCTGCGTAATTTGATACTAGATGTAGTAGGTATATCGATAATTTCTATAATGTGTTAGTAAAAATGATCCTACGAGCCGGATAAAAAAATATAGTTACCTTTATGTACAGCCTCCACCATTGCCAATTCCTCAGCTTCAAGTAAGCAGCGCAGTTCCTCTGAATAATCCTGATAGCATTTAACTGCTGCAACCTCTTCTGGTAATTCCTCCTGGCCAGGAAACCGCGGCAGAACGCCTGGAAGTTCACGATCAGATCCGTGATCTTGTAGTCGCGCTCCTCCTCAAGATGGGCCAGCACTCCGGCCCTGAAGAAGATCTTCGACTGTCCCACGCGGTACAAATTGTGATCCAGCTCCAACGCTTCGATCATCTGTTCGCACGCCTTCTTCCCGTCCATGAAACCTTTCGGGATGATGTTCGGCGTGAGCAGCTCATAACGCTGCCTAAACTCCTGGAACGGAATGCGGTTAGGGAAGCCCTGCCTGCATATCCTGATGCCCTCGAGGACACCATTGCACCGAAGCTGATCCAACACCAACGGGGCTTCAATTTTACCGGCCTTCTTTTCATGGTTAGGGATTATACACCTCACGAAGTTGGGATTGGTGTTTCTGAGAGTCGCCATCAGTTTCGTCAGCTGCTCCTTGTAGAGCTGCGAGACTGTTCTGAACATACCCTTCCTCGTCCTAGCGCCGAATTGGGTGTCAGTCATGGCCTGCTGCGCCATGCCGACTATCTCCGCGTCCTTCCAGATGTGGCACACGAAAGGATCCTGCGAGGATTGCAGAAGTGACACGACGTTCTCGTTGAGAGGGTCCATGTTCTTCATCAGCCACTGAGCAGCGGAGTAGTCGACTTTGCCAGCGTAATGAATGATCGCGAAGTCAGCGATGCCTCGGAAGTCTGTCTTCATGAATTTCGGGTGGACGGAGTGAGCCGTCACCAACTTTTCCACGAAAGTCTTGTCCGTCGCTTTCGGGAACCAACACTCCTCGTCCAAGAGCGCCATGATGCCCATGGGTTTGTCGATAAGGTCGATGGTCGGCTGCAGATCCAGTCCGAAATCGATGAACTTCCACTCGATGCCCTCACGCTGGTACTCCTCTTGCTCGAGGATGAACATAGTGTGGTTGAAGAGCTGCTGCAGTTTTTCGTTCGTGTAATTGATGCAGAGCTGTTCGAAGGAGTTCAGGTCGAAGATTTCGAAACCGGCCATATCGAGTATGCCAATGAAGGAGGCGCCTTGCCTCTTGGTCCTGTCGAGGGACCTGTTGATCCTGTTCACCAGCCATCTGAACAGGCGCTCGTAGCACGCCTTGCCGATGGCTTCGACAGAGAACTCGACTTGCTCCTTCGTCTGCGCTTTGGTAACGAAATCGCGGCCAACTTTGATTCTTGGTTTTAGGAACGCTTTCGTCATTTCTGTTACCGAAAGACCTGAAACAGAGTAAATAAGACGTCTTACATCAATCTTCATAATGAATACCTTTTTTTTTATTAATTATGGGTTTGAGAGCTAGACTGCAAGTCACTAGTAAGCGATATGACTTATGCTTGTGGGTTCTCCCCTCACCATGGCTCACCTCGCGGCCTGCCCGGCGTGCCCATCAGGTTGTAAGCGGGGTCCAGGGGGGCGGTTCGTGTGGCTGAATATTTGGCGGAACTTGTTTAGATTGCCATCGATACGATTAGAAGAGGAAGATATCGCAGTCTATTGTAGACTCATCCAGAAAAAACCTTTGATATTTGTTGAAAATCTTACCTAACAAGTGCGCGATTTTCTGTGCGACTGTGTTATCAGGCAGCGTGGCCTGATCGGAATTCCTCTCCTGCTTGAACTGCATAGAACCAAACAAGAGTGTCGCCGATACTATTCTGAAGATGGAGTTGAAGTCCTCCATATTCATTCCCATTATGTTCATCGACTTTATGGTGGCCTGGAACTCCAGAGCGTCGTCGATCCCGGGCACCGGTAACGCCGCATTTGACAAGAACGGGTAACTCTTCGGGTCTTCGAGGATGTACTCCGTCCGCTGTTGGGGAGTAGCTCCAGATAGCAGCTGGTAGAATATGTGGAATGTCCTTTCGTCTTTCGCTTGTCGGATCGCTCTCGACTTCTCTAGCAGGTACGTTTCGATATTCGCACCCGCAATGAAGCCGGACGCGTCGAAGTTTATCCTAATGAATTTACCCTGGAATATGGTAAAATAAGAAATTATAGAAGATCGTATACACTGCACTGAGTACCGAAAGTTCGGTACTCGATACAAATAGGGAATCTTTAAATTCTGCACTGAGGGGTCATTCAGTCGAGGGAGAAGGGAACCACCATGATGAACACCGTGTTATTGCGTTATTATACGTTGACGCCATGGTGGTTGACCGGCGAACAATAGTTTTTCTATTGTATCTAGTTTGTAGGCAGTCAAAGCAGGGTACACCTGCTTTTTATTCCTTACTAAATATTGGTATTATATACAATGCGGAAATCTAGCTGCTGTGATAAAAAAATACTCACAAATCTGGATGAGTTGTCGTTTTTAACTGTTTTCGCGTTACCGAAGGCTTCCAGTATGGGATTAGCCTGCAGTAGCTGTTGCTCCAATTCTCCCTACAAAAGACAAAGGGCATGTTATCCACCAACCTTTACAGAAAAAAATTATCGCCCACAATGTCAAACCGATTGAAATAAAAGCACAGTCAGATGTACGAAGATATACAGTTTATTTATTTTTAAAAGATGTAAAAGTTATAATTTTAATTGCTCTAAATGAAAGAGAGCCAGGGCACATACGCTTTAATAAGGACCCCATATACAGCACGAATGACCTCTTATATCAGTCATTTCAAATCGAACCAACTACGAATGAACGAGGCGGACGATGATTCGTAGTTGGAAATAGCGTAGAAATCATGATCATTGTAAAGATTTGATTGTAACAATTAACTTCAAATTGATAGTAACGTATATGGGGCCCGCTAAAACGCGCTTCCAGCAGCTAAAGGAAGCCCAGTGCCTTAGTGAACTGCCTCACTGGCGGATTGTAAGCGTTTTCGATACAAAGCAGAACGGCCATGCAGGGAACACGGCGCGTTTGCGCGGCGAATGCCTCGCGGATGCGCGGCGAACATGTAGCGGACGAGGAGCGTACACGCGTATACGCTCAGTAAGCTCCACTTATAATACACCAGTGTGGCATGGCTCTTATAAGTTACTCGAACATAAGACTGTGCGTTTATAATTTTGGGATGCGATGAGTGACGTCACAAATGGCATGTTAATGGGACTGTTAGCGGTTTACCTCGAACGTGGGTCCATTGCTCTACGGGAAGATAGCGGCATGGAATGAAAGGTTACATGTTTATGCACTGCTTACTCGGTTATACGGTTAGAGATTATATTAATTGCCATGATGTTATGCTAAACGTCAATTGTTACAGGTTAGTTCTAGTATTATTTCGTTATTTTAAAACGTACACGAGATGTTTTATGAGGTGAGTCGTACAGGAATAATACTGTTTGTCATTTACGTTATAATTATTAAATCAACAATATTGACTGTTATCTATTATGTTATGTAATATTAGTATTGTCAATATTTACAATGGTTGACTGGTAGATAATGCCTACGCGGCATTAAGTCCGCCATTTGTACAAATTTTATGTGCATATAAGAGTCAATAGCATCACACAATCTTATTTCTAGACGACTCAACTTAGTATTAATTCTTAAGTTAATGATCATAATGAAGTATTAGTAAAAACTAGCACTTAAATTACACAAACGCAAGATAAAATAAATAAGCACAAAATAGTAACACACTCTAATATTATTCATAAATACATAAAATGATTTTATTTTGCATCATGAAAAATAGCCTTAAATAATAGACCTCGTAATGACAATGTTAAGGTGAAATCATGAAGTTAAATAGCAGATGATACACACACAAACAAACAGTCGATGAATGGAACTATATTCACAATACTACTACTGGGCAGATAGGATACCATATGGTCCAATACCTTATCGACCCACACAAAGAGTGTTATTGTCTACTCAAATGTCAGGATAATAGTCTTTGTTACATGATATTGATAATGAACATTTAATAATTAAGTTGATTGTGTACTATCTAAAGAGAAATGGTGTCTTGGAATCGTTATCAATCAAATAAATGATTGCAATACTGAACTGAAATTATAAAGATAAAATTATTAACATATTCCTAGTACATACCCTATCCTACAACTAATAATGTCCATACAATAATGTTTAATATTCCGAAATAGACTTTATCGACATACATATTAAGTTCCAAACTCAACTGTAACATGCAGACATGCATCCAAAAACAAAACCAACATTTTTAAAACACGCTTAAGGTAACACAATGTTACTTTCAGTCTTATTCGTACGTGATAAGAGTGAAATTGCATTGTATCAGCTATTTAGCGTTTCAAAAATTAACCCTTTTCATATAACCAACGAATAATTCGGTAAGCGAACATTCCGGTCGTGATAAATTGTCCTCGTTTTGCTAGTTGGTCTATGAATTGGACAGTGGGCAGCTTACTTTTAGTATTGGTAGGTAAAGTTATAGCTTTGGGCATTGCTCGACTTTCAACAAGTCTCATTTCCCTATTTTGAAGTTAACTAGTAAAAATTGCCGAAAGTACTTGTTACGTTACGTCTATAAGGGAACACTATAACATTTAAAAAATTAAGAGCCCAATTAAAGACCAACTGAATGACTAAACCTTTAACTGGCATAATCACATTGAACATTTTTCTATGTTCACAGATCAATAAATTACTGCAAATAGATTCATGAGTAATTTTGCTTTTTCATATGCAATTTCAATTGAATAAGGTTCATACCATGATATCATTATGCAGCCTGTTAAAGGTTTAAGGCTTCTACCTACATCTCCAAGCGAAGCCATTTTGAAATTTATCATTTTGCCATAACAAACTTTCAAAGCGGCATTCCCTTGCGACGTTGTCTGCGATGAGAACAGTTTACCATAACCGTATCGTCCCCATTCTCAAGCGGTTACCAGCGCATGTCACCATAACATTCGGACTTACTATAATCAACTGCGGAGTCGGCCCCTGCATACGGCACCAGGAAGTCGTGGAGGAGGAGAAAAAAAATATATTACATGTTGTGTTCCAAGGGCGTCTGCTACTAGGTATCGTACGTGCTAAATCGTCTTAACAACTACTTTGTTATGTGCAACATCCAATATACGAAAGGAAACAAGGCGCTTTTAAAAATTTATTGATCTAAAAAAAATTATAAATTTTCTCAAAACTTTCGATTCTTATTATTAAGAGTGCCAGATAAAGACGTCACATTTGCCGAAGAAGGACAAGAGCCCAAGAGCTTTCCTTATAATGTATTCTCTATTTATAAGAAAAACAAGGCACTTTAATTTCAATTCATATAAAAGATGTTGACATATCATTCAATAATTACAATACAATTAGCTTCGACTTCACACCAAACGTGATTGCAGAGGTATTTTGTGCATCCACACAGGTATAATAATCAATGTACTAGCTCCTGCTGTTAGAATGGAAGCCGTCAAGGAAACTATCAGCAATTAGGTAGAATAAAGTGACCAGATTTGTACAATATACAAGCCCCCAGCTGTGTCTCTCCGTGCCATATTGCACAAACAGCTTATACAGTCAAAACCGCATAGATAAAATCGCATATGCCCATATAAAACCTTAATTAAAAACACATTTACTTGTGCGAGGACAGTTTTTGCGAGGAATTTCTTAAATCTAGGTCGCGTAGACGCCATAAAAATTATAAATTATGCACTCCGTATCTAGGACAAAGTGCATATTGTGCAACGCTCGACACCGACAGAGTTCGTTTTAAAACGCATTAACTTTTCAAGTGATTCGCGTTTGTGAGACGTTTGAGAGGTATCGTCGAATAAAGATATTCCTCACACGAACTGGCTGAGTGGGACAGTGCGATTAGACTTTCATTGCAAGACATGTTGCCGTCATAAAGTTACAGAAATTGTGGGGAGACATCTACAATCGGTATGCTACTCGTACTAATCGTTCGTTTCATAGCTTCGACAACTGCATTAGCTTAGCATTGTGAACAAATAGGAAATACATGTAACCATTATCTGAAATAATGTTCTGACAGTGTAAGTACTGCTTCATGCCTACACGCTCACTATCATATCTACAGGAAGATCTGTTAATCACTATACAATTTTTTATGGGCCTTAGTGTCGTTTGTCATCATCATCATCATCAGCCTATCGCAGTCCACTGCTGGACATAGGCCTTTCCACCATAGGAAACCATTTCTGCAAAAACAGTAGATGATATTCACAACAAATTCATTGTCCCGAATAATAAATTTCGCATGTTAATAAATTTAAACTGATATTTTAGTCTGGCTCCTAATATACTTATTTTCCTTTCATTTCTTATGCAATCTCTATCTATCTAATAGGTACTTCTGTGTATTCTTGACTGATAATACAACACCCAGTGATGCAATAGTTCTATCTATGCATGTTTATAATCTCGCCGTACGTGAGTCCAGTGCACTATATGAAAATATTATCGGTGACTAACACCGACCGTGTACTACAAACGCAAACAATCGATGTTTTTGTCAACCTATACTATACTATACTATACTGCACAGCTAGCGTAGGTACCTAACATCGCACACAGAAGGGATGACTTTTAAATGCGTTATCTTCATTTACAATCAAGGTTGTATATGGCAAATGGCCTTATCCCGTGTTCAGAAATCATACCTTAAAATTCCGGATACCGGGCTTAAGATATCATTACGAGTAGTCTTACAAACAAGACCTATATAGGGAAATATAGTTCAGTGTTAGCATGTCTTAACACACACTGTTACAACATAACCTAAATAATAAAATATATCTAGCGGTTTTACCTTGAAACAATTAGCAATTAAAATATTCTAGCCCTAGACAACGATTTCGTAATAAATTGATAGTAATACTTTACCCGACAACGGTAGTCGAACCAATATTGGGAACGCTATAAAATCGTACATTTTAACACAAGCTTTGTTAACAAAACATTTTTAATATTCGTAAAGTTTAATATCAATGTTTTTATATACTAACACAGCATAGTGGAAACCATCATCATCATCGGCTGACGAAGGGACCCAAGTTGCTCCCACGGCAACGGATAAGTAACCAAATCATTTTTGTCGGTGGCCATCGCCATGCTGTTCTTGTAAGATTAGAACATCGACTGATCCCGAAACGAAATCAGTCACTTCACGCGAGTTTCGCATAGCAATAGCGTAAGCCCTACCACCAAAAAGTGACATAACTTTGTCGTAGTAAATTATTACCGATCACCAAAAATAAGTATAAAAGACGCATAAATTCATCTCAAGAAAATTTGTATTGAGCTTATCTTCAAAGCCTTTCTAGTCCCAAGTATATTCCCGCCATATGGTCACAAAGCGATCTGTCAATACCAATTATAAGCTATTTACCTCGCGAATGAGGCGCCGTAAATGGTCTATCGGTTACGGCCCCACCTCTCGGGACAATTTCTTGCACTATTAGCCACAATTTACTATCGCTACCTGTCACTTTAGAATAGTGAAGGTCTGCCTTCACTGCCAGGTGCGACTCGTCCTTTATTTAATTTATGGTCTCTTATGGTGTGTTTTCACAGAAACTAGGGCTGCGTGGTATTAAGCTGAGGCTAACAAAATTTCACTAATGCTATTGCTCAAATCACACAAGCCACGTGATCTTTGAATCATCGTCGTCAGTCGTCTTCGCTCCGCCCCAGTGGAACTGCAGCCTTATGCAGGCAGCGTTGTGAGGGTGCAGCAGACATCTGTCTGTGGTTACATAACTAATCCTACTGCATCGACATGAAATCGATTCACCTTCGACTAAAAAGTTCGAACGAACAACTACTACATTGGTATATTTAAAAAGAAAGTCCCTTAATAAACGTTTGGATATTAATTGTCTGTAACCTTCTTTTGGTTCAGATCCATTAATATAAAGATTGCCTAACTTAATTATCTTTCGTGGCGCATTTACACGTTTAGCAATCTTCTGAGGGATAATCAAATGATATTATGATAAATAAATCAGCTACATAAGCTGGGTATTGTAAGTTAAAGTTCCTTAAACGCTTTGGAAACCTATAAAATGTCGACCGACTCCTAAATTATGTAGCGCCACATTACATTTATTATTAAACATAAAGTTTCGTGCTATAAATTGACTATCCAAAAATGGTATTCACTTTATATTTGTAACATTATTATGATATCTAAAGTATGTCATCAAGGCCAGCCGGCCGTAAACTTGTAAATAAACTCTCTTTTGGGAACGTTACAATATATTCTGATTCAAATCTTTATTATATGAACTGAACCAATTTAAGGTTGTATTTAACTTTTTATGGCCACACTCCTAATATACAATTCTCGAACCATTCTGGTTTTATATGGACTATCGCATATAAGTACAATAAGTACGTATTTATTTCTTTTTTACTGCCTGTCTTTTCTTTCAGAATACATTCGGCTAAATTACGATATCGTAAATGTGACAGACACCAATTTGACCGTTGTTCTTTTGGTTCTCATATTATCTGAGTTAACTCCTACAAGTAGCTCATATCACTTATAACCTGCGCATACGCACAGCACATACCTGTGCCAAAGGCGTTGATACGAGTACGTTGATGTCGAGTCTAGATATATCTAAGTCTATTCCACTATTCAGAATTTGAAGTTCTTTGTCATTATGTATGCCGTCAACACTAATAATCAAAAAACTGTTGAAGGACCAGCCTTAAAGGCTTCGCCAAAATAGCTAAGGCTTTATTTCCTTCCACGCCGACGTCAGTACAGGACATCGGTTTAGCATACAAATATACAATAGTTCTACGAAGTCCGTCCCTGTTTGAGTACGATGTTTCATAGAACTACATAGTATTCTGCCGTCATACGGAAAAAGGGCGTTTCTAACATTTTCTTCAAGATTGAGTTAAATTGTGTTATATGTTTTTTTAAAAAAGATGCACATGACGTGTTGATGCGTTTTGCCATCTAATCTAAGTATTATATAAATCTACCGATGCTACCTGCCACATCAGTAATGTCTTTTTTTTATTGTTTCTCCATTTTCAACTGTTTCCAAAAGCGCCTTTTTTTCTTATGACGGCAGTATTCTGGTAGGCATCGGCTTAGCTATGCCCCTGACATTGTAGAGTAGCTGTTTAACATCAGATGGGCCGCTCGTCTATCAATCACAGTAATAAAAAAAAATCGTACGCTCGTAATGTCATGTCCGGCATCGCGGAAGGAAATCAAGCCTTACTCGTAACTATTTATCCTCTATCAGTTAGTAGTTTGGACAATTACCGCGCCGGATCCCTTGGGCTTGGAAGCGGCGACGTAAGCGAGGTACTGGATCACTTTCTTCGTGTTCTCCGTCTTGCCCGCTCCGGACTCTCCTGTGCAGAGGATTGACTGGTCCTCGCGGTCTGAAAGCGAAAGATAGCTGTGTAAATCATAAGATCGAAAGGGGCCATCTATCTATAAATTACGTAGCACTTAAGGAGGAGGTGTGACATACAACTATAAGGGAGAAAGAAGTCGCACAAAAAAGAGGAGCTGTGTCAAGAGGAGGGGTCAAAAAGTCTTGAAATCTTGTGACGTAATTTGTGGATAACTCAAAAAGTTTGTCTTTTTTTGGGAACAAATTGGGAACTGACTACCTATATACGAGTATTATACTGAGTATCTAACCACAATGTTTCATTACTAATGTGTAAACTAACTAATTGTAGTTGAAAGAAAACTTTGTGGTTGGATTCTCAGGTCATACAATTATGACCTCCAAATATACCGGTCATGAGGTACTTCTTTTTAACATAGTAATATAGTCTTTATAAAATATCGTAATCTTGCAATAGAGTTGACAACTGAGTTTTCAATACGCAAAAGCTCTGGCAAAGTTTCATATGAAAAAAATACAAAACGTCGGAAATTAGAAAACACATAAGCAAATTGCACCCGTGCCAACGTGGGGCACGTAGTAAGTTGCATTAGTTCCTGTGTTTACAAAAGGGGCGCGGCTCATTCTTAGTAATTAGTGCATATGCTCTTTACTTCCACTCCTACTTAACCACAGTACAGACAGATTGTACAGTGAAGCCATAGTAACCGTAGCACAGATATTCACACACTCAAAGCCGCGGGTTGGGCAAGTCACTAATTTTGAAGTGAAGGAACAGATTTGGACACTAAGTATAATAGCCGAAATATGAGTAGTCAGACTGACTCTAGCATCAGATAGCAGAAGGAGCCAACAAAAAAACGAAATGCCGTTCCCGGATCGTTGTCAGCTGACCTTAGGTCGAATAGGGATATGTCAATTGGGATGATGACTAAAAAATAATTTAATGTCCATCAGATAGATTAATGAAAAATATTGGATACGTATTTTTTATTTTGCCTCTTGTTCAAAAACTTACGAAGATACATTGATTTTAAATGTCACATGACGTCACGTTAGAGTACAAAATATACTCTAACGTGACGTAGTTAGCCCCCACTCCGTAACTTTAATGCGCTATATCTAAGTATTTTCTTGTTATTTGGACAAAACAAAAAATACGGGTCTTATATTTTTTTATTATCTAAGAGACGGACTAATTATTTTCTTCATTTTCATACCTTGTCATCATCCGTATTCTAGACTCAGAATCATAATGACGTCACAATTAAATCAATCACCTTTTTAATTCGGCAATCTGAACTAATATTAATTGAGAAACATTTACACTTTCACATTAGAATCGAATCTGTAACTTCATGTAAAGTCTGCCATAAGCAAAGAGAGAGGTAGGGCATAGCGAATCTTCGCTCGAATTGAGCTGCCCATCCGGGGAAGGACCTCCACCCTATAGAATACCGCAGCCAAATGACCTCCGGGTCGAGTTTCTGCTGGTGAGTATGGTTTCCGGAGCTCGTGGGGGTTTAGGGTTGGGCCGGCATGGCAGTGGCAACTGACAGGTAACTGACCAGTTACTTGCCAGTTGTCACAGCGACTTGGGCTTCTCTTTCGCTTTCCATCAGGCGTAGGGAAGCCATTATGTAGAGCTACTATTAAAAAAAAACTTTCTTCACTGATTACTCCGCCGTATCATTAGTGCATGGCTGGGGTAATGGATCCCCCCTCCCCCCTTGGTGTCGTCACGCCATGTCGCGGTTGGGAAACAAACAAACAGACGTGGGCGTTTCCTCCTCATTAGAAGAGTTCATATTGACGGTTTGTTGTGACGCGCCGAAGAAACGAACATACTCTTTAATTATTTTGACAACCTAATGGCGTATAGTGTAGTACGCTCTTGCCTAACGCGCTGATGTTCCAAACGTTCCGGGTTCGGTTCCGGGTAGAGTCAATTTTGGAAACGAATGTTTTAGAGATCTGAGTGTTCTGGAATAGAGCGATTTCTCTGCTTCCCATTGAGCTAAATTTATATAGCGTGACAAAGCTATATTGTCACTACATTGGTGATTATCAGATGCTGTAGCTGGAGTGGTCATAAGAATAAAACGATTATCTACTACACATCGCATAGTAAAATACAATTAGACTTAGTTTTGAATTTTAAAATAGCATGAAAAGAATAGAATTGTAGTATTTGCTCAGCAGAACTTACAGAAAACCTGCGCCAAGATTTCCCTGATAGCCACAGTTAAGTACAGCGCCAAGATTTCCCCGATAGCCACACGGCTAATCTAACTGAGCTTTTATTTCGGACGTCCGCGTCATAGCAACCGTGTCCATACTTATGGTTTTTCATTCTTATTGTCACGTTTGTGCTAGTATGTTTTTGTCAATGTGACCAAGAACAACCTTTCCTATTTCTCCAACCTTCAAGTTCCAATCTCTAAGCGCGACCTCTTCCGTACATTTCGTAGCACCGTCGACAGATAACCGACTAGTTTTAAGGCGAGCCATTTGTCTAATTGTCCACTAATGGGCGCGGACGAGATACGGCAATGACTTACGATCGGAAACAGTTACGAGTGGGAACCTTTTATTGTGCGCTCGAGTAGCTTTAATGAAGGGTAAATAGAGAAAGTGATTAAAAGCGACAGGCTTAGATTGCATTTCTGTCTTTAGTGACACCGCTGTTTCTCTTTGCTTAAGCACGTTAAGGACTCCTGGTTAATAATTTGGGTCATCTCTTTTTTTGCCGGACAAATTGCTTTTTAGCATCTGTTGCGGCTGGAGTTGGCGTCAAGGGTGTGGAATCAATCAAATCACTGGAAAACCACAAAACACTATAGTTCTCCAGCCGCGATGGACTGTATAACTCTATATCACAACGATAACTTCAAAACAATAAATAAAAACCATAACGACAAAATATTCGTAAAAAGACGCTTTTAAATACAAAACTATGTATAAAACTGTTTACATCATAAACGTATATAATAAAGGTCGTTCTGTCTGCAACAGCATCCTTTAATTTGGGACTCTCTCGAGAAATGGATGGGCGGCACCCAGCCTCTACATGGTAGGGAGACCGGAAACACCCACTAAAACCCCCCAGTCTTTCTGGCAAGCGCCATCGGGCGGCTTCAGCTACGACTGATGCTACCATGACAGTGTTTGGTAGATCCTTTTAAGAGATTTAAGAGAGGTAGGGCATAGCGAATCTTCGCTCGAATCGAGCCGCCCGTCCGGGGAAGGACCTCCACCCTATAGAATACCGCAGTCAAACGACCTCTGGGTTGTATCTGCCGGTGAGTAGGGTTTCCGGAGCTCGTGGGGGGTTAGGGTTGGGCCGGCATGGCGGTGGCAACTGAACTGACCAGTTACTTGCCCGTTGTCACAGCGACTTAAGCTTCTCTTTCGCATTTCATCAGGCGTAGGGAAGTCATTATATCGAGCCACTATAAAAAAAATATCCTAGAAGTCCTATCTGACACCGCCAGTGTAGACCATCCAAATCCGATCCTTCAAACTCCGTGACCGTTTGTGCATTATACAATGTGGCATTTAGATCCACGAAAATGTGACTGCACAGACCCCTGGTATTTATCCGTTATATGGTGTCTCGATCGCTAGCCAGCATATATACCTAAATTAACCAATCAATTACTGCAGACAACGCAAAGTTCAGCGCACCAATTACTACGGCTAAACTATTCAGACTGTCTGCTCTAGTAGCTCTAGTACACGGCAATGTGTCGCAAATAGAACGGCAATCACGTTTTATATCGAAGCATTGACATCGTGGTACTTTTTCAAGCGTTCGAATTTAAACATCATCATCATCATCAGCCTGCAAACATAGCAACTTTCTGCGACAGTCTTTCCGAGCAGCTACAACTTGGGAGCCTTCAAGAAACGAGCGTACTCCTATTTAAAAGGCCGGCAGCGACTGCAGAACTCCGATTTGAGTTGTGTCGCGAGTCGAGTGAGTTGGGTGTCCATGGGCGGTATTGAATGCTTACCATCAGGCATCACATTTGCTCGTCTGCCGCGTCTTGCCTAAAATCCTGTACCAGAAGACCAACAGATAAATAAACGCCCAATTCTTACCCTGTAACATAGAACGGTACGCTGTGTCTGTGATGGCGAACACGTGCGGAGGGACCTCGTGCCTCTTGATGCCCTTGTACCGCTCCATGATCTTCTCCGTGTAGATCGGCAGCTTCTTGTAGGGGTTCACCACCACGCAGAAGAGGCCGGAGTATGTCTGTGGGCAAAGAGAAGGGAATCGTTAAGGAAAAGTGTGGTATTCGTCTATCTTATGTCTTTAAATGCTCTGGCTGGTAAACTAGCCAGAGGCCAGTTCGATTTTTTTTAAGATCCGTTATGCCCTAACTCTCTCGATGATGAACATCAGCCGCTCTTGGACATCATGAATGCCCTGAGTTTTTCTAGACAATGCATTGTAAGTTTAAAGAGCTTCAGATCCATACTTAGTATTATGAATTCATCTCAATACCTATACATATAACCGTACCTACATCTTTAAGCGTAATTTAAGAAAATGAACCCTTATAGGGTGAGAAGGAATAACAATTCTAAAATGGAAAATGAAAACCATTACTAAAATAATGACTACCTATAGTAGTAACAGCTTGTCGCTAGTACGAGTACTTCCGGGATTGATAGAGAAAAGTTTATTTGTGTACCAAATAACAATATTGGATTTATTATCTTTCCAAATAATAAACAATATCAGTCTATTTATTTTTCGACATCCGTTATACATTCAACCTACCACGGTAAACATGAGTTAGATTAATGACTAAAATCCTCCCACACAAGCCTCTCACACGAAATCTATTTTATATGCGTTTTAGCGTAAAATATAATCCCATCTTTTTATTATCACCCTAAGTATTTCCCCATCAACTGTTTAGGTATACGTCGAGGGTATACTCATGAACCAAGGGGCAATTTCAACGGAGACGTTAGCAAGGAGAGTGATGCGAAAAAAGAAAACAAGGGCCGTGTCCGGTTTGAATCCGCGCTGAGTCACAAACTCGGCAGGGCCGTCTAGACATCGAATTGTAAATTTTGCAGAAATTATAATTCTGAGGATTTTCACTCCTCCGCATCGCTCGAGGGTAATTGTGTAAGCAGTGTACACATCGTTCTTCACAAGTAACCCTAGACTCCTGACTCCAAAAAAACTGTCTAATATGGTAATATGTCGCTCAGGTAAAGTGATGGTATCCACTGCTGTGTCAATTTTACTTACATTTCATAAAGAGCAAAACTCGTATAATATGTTAGTATATGCTTGTTGAGTTAAAATGTATTTGGGATTATTCATAATCATCCTAACATTAACATCATTGTTGTTGATTTCTACACCAAGTCATCATTGTGTTGAGGACGCAGAGGGTCCATTTCTATGCGAATACTTTATGTTTGACAGGATTGCGAATATAATGTAGTCTTGTCACAGTGGGATACTCTTTCTCTCTTTTTTATCAGGTCGATAGATGTTGAGAGGCTGCCTTAGGATAAAGAACAGTATCAAACTATCAACCCTAGCCGCTGCTGCATCATTGCGTGTCACAGGCCCACTCGAGGACTTGCAATTTATTGCAACACCGCTAATGCATGTACTATTCAATTTAGTAAGACAAGCGGGTTGACGACCGCAGTATGTTCTACTCGTATTTGTACCTAGGTAACGCTACTCGTTTCCTGATATCCCCTTAAGCGTCACCCACGGACCACACACTCGGCGATCCTCTTGAAGATTCAAAATAAAAGCTTATCCTGTATTAAGGGGCATACGATTGTGAGTTACACTAAATAAATATTAACTTAAACTCCTTAGACTTTGTTCGAGATCCGGTTACGTAAGTAATTATGATAATCTTTATTAATACCAATAAAAGCTAATTCTTAAAGCTATTTTTATTATTTGATTATAAACATAATTAAAACGTTTTCGATCAACATTAGATAACATAGGACCTAATTTAATATTACTTCAATAACTACAATATTAGTCGCTGGCCTTTGCCCAGTATCAATATTCGTAATTAAATTTGCTTTGATAAGAGTATCGATACTGCATACATAGTGCCTACATAGATATTGATTTCATACAGTTGACAGATATAAAGGACAATAGGATTTATCGTTTTACGGTCACCGTGACTTCACAGCATTTAATAATACTAAAAACTTGATGAACCAATCGTATTATTATTTTAGTACGAGTACAAGACCCAAAATTTAAAAATCAGACAGCTAATTGAAATTAATTATAACAACTTTAAACTTGAATTAATAAAATATAATTTGTAATATTATATAGAAATCATAAACCAGAATTATAGTAGAGAGCATTTCGTATCGCTCTACTTTAAAAACCGGCGTGGGAATGCTACCCTAAATGACTCCATCCATATAGTACTTCCATAAATTACAGGCGCATTTGTATTGAGATAAATTAGACTATTTGTTTCTACCTGCAAAAAAGACCTCGTTATAGAACATTCAATCAAACTAATATTTTCATATTCGTGCAAGTTTATCAATAGCTTCACCAGGATCATAAAATCGTATTAAACATGGAGAATAATTAAAATTAATGAAAAATGGATAAGGTCAATAGTATAAAGTAATAACATAGATATACAGCATTAACACAGCACAATCCGAGATCCAGGTCGAGTCAGGCGCGACATATCATAAAAACAAGCGCAAACAAGCAATTAGTCGAGAATTATTGCTTTTAACTAATTGGTTCCGTCATAAAGCTTGTGACCCATCGGCCGAGCTACAACTAATGCACATCTAATAAAGTAAATAATATTTGCTTTAATAATTAATCAGTGACAATTACGGCAAAGTAAAATAAATTACGTTAAATACCAACGTATACTTTACTATAACCATGTGAGCGGAGAAAATTGTCAATTATGAAATATCTGCTACCATAAAATAAACATAAAAATCTGAATATTAGAAGTTTTAAGAGGTAAACCAGCACAAAAGGAATTTTTTTAGCTGATACGCATTGTATACTTTAGTGAAAAAAAAAACAAAATGTTTCATAAGAAATACGGTTAACATTAAGGTGTAAATGTAGGCATCATAAAAATAGACTTTGCTTCGAATCAAGTACGATTGTATTTTATGCCAAATTCTGAAATCTATTCGTGCCATTAATATAGCAGAAAGAACAGTATAACAGGAAAAGGTTTTATAGGGAATGAATTAAATATTTAATTTTAGACACACAAATCACAAGTCAATAGGTACACAATGAGATAATCAGATTTCAAGTTTAAGGAACAAAACTCATACCGCTAAATCAATTCCTATTGACTCAGAAATCTTTGACAAAAGCTATGTTAATTCAAAGACATATGCGTGAGCCATTAGGCTAAGCTACTAGTGTATTTAGCTTATCTTAGCGTCATGTCCATGTCTAACATTAAATGTAATCACAGCAGAGTGCATCTCGTAGGTTCGGAGACATCAAAGCTTTGATGCGGCGTATTGCATCGATAACGTATCGTGGCCTAGATAGAGAGGGCACGTAGGTGAATCAATTTGCGCTTGACCCGGCACAACATTATGGTCGTCTATGTTTTGCATCGTTTGTGTTCTTGAAACGTAGGAACTTAGCAAAATTAATTCTAATTATTGTTATTTTATTATTAAAACTAGTGATTTATTTTTAGTACAGAAAAATATTTAGAGTTCAAATCAACGAAAATACAACCCAAGATAGAATGTCTCTCCGCAAATCAAATGGGAAAAGGCACAGCAAAAAGAGGAGTGATGTTTGAGGCAAAACAAGCGATAAGCAATGATTTTCAATATTCTAAATTGTATTAATACTATATGGTTTTCCTATGTGCTAATATTGCTAATTAAAGCCGGCTCCCGTGTTTCCTCGAGATAACATTACATTGGCATACGTATAATATAAACATCCTCCCGTCATTACATAGGACAAAAGCTCCATACATTAATATATAAAGACATAAGTCAAGTTCATGGAGAAACCTTTATCTCAGTCTGGTTTCATGTCCTTTGACTATTTACTATCTATCTATAGAGGGTAGAGGTAATATGCAAAGGGAGAATCAATATTAGGTATGCATCTGATGCTAAACATCACTTTAGAAAATATCTAAAATGCACCTGTCAACAGGAAACCGATAACCAAATTGTATGCATATTTGGTACATCATTTGCATGCAAAACAATTACGTGTCACGTCTGTTGCGTTCATCGTGTCCGATAAGTTATCACCTAAATGTCTTTCAGCCACTATGATATGCAGTGACTAGCGTTCTGACGGTTTATTGTCTAACTAGGGGACAGTTTTGGAGTCATAGGTTAATTAATTGCTGAGTTACGACTTGTTTATTGGGCGAGAGAGAGATAAATTATTAAAATCAGGCTCGGTTTCATCTTCAGAGATAAGTTTCGGCTATCTGGAACTTCTCCGCCAGATAAACTACAGGCTTCTGCAAGGTACCTACTTCAATTAGGATCTTCTTTAAGGCACCAACCTTCGAGACTTTCGCCAGTTTGTGTTAAATTATCTGGATGAATAAATCCAGATAATTTAACACAAACTAAACATAATAAACTATTGTTTACCTATGTAGTCTATTCAAATACTAAATATTTGCTATCAGAAACATACGCAGCTAGTGATGATACCGACCTTTAATTCTGAAGAAGGGGTTCTTAGCGTGAGAGGTCAGAAAAGAGCGAATAATCAAAACCTAAAACATTTTGCCTCAGTAATTTCTATTTGTAACTTCCACGACCTATGATGTAGGTATCAACTTTTTGTAACAAGCTTAAAAATAAAAGCAGTTTTCATTTCAATTCTGTACCACAATCATAAACATAAAACCTAATTTATTCCCATTTATTTTCCTCAGAAACCAAACAAGCGTCTTGGCCAATTACTCAGCCGCACAAGTGCTGCACAATGTTGCAATTGAGCCGCGCCGAGGTGTAAAAAGTCTATCGGCACAGTTTACACGAGATGACTCCCATATTTGGTCGTGTCGCCGCACCGGGCCCTAATGCGTGCTGACTCTGACCAAAGGCTTGGAAACGAGCTAAGTGTTGCAATAGCAGCTTTACTCTTGGGTAATTGTTCGCTTGTTTGCAACCGCTTGTTGGAACATTGAATAAAATCCTTATTGGAGGATATCGTAGGGAACGGTATGTGTAAATGACACTGTACCTACATGATAGAAATGGACTATATTTTTTTTAGATGATTGCAGTTATAGAAGTTATACAAAGTATGCCTCTGTCGGAACTCCTCAGCTTTGGGTTTGATATACAAATCATAATTCCGGTATGATGCGAAACTCCGTGTGGTTTCCGGATTTAGAATAGGACCACCTATAGGACCATTTCATCCGTGGGTGTCGTAAAAGACGCCTAAGGGAATATCAGGAAACGAGTAGCGTTCCCTGGGTACAAATAGAACATACTGCGGTCGTCAACCCGCTTGTCAAGCCCGGTGACTAAGGCAAATCCCTCCAAATGACAATTGTCATTGATATAGATCAAGTAGTGGACGTTTGCAGGCTAATAATGATGATAATGCGAGGTGGCAGCAGCTGTGGAAGAATGGCAAGTTCTCTGCGAGACAGATATTTTGCAATAGGCTGATATTCCAACTTAGTCATAGTCATGCTTACACACTTAGGAGAAATCTCGATGCGCCCTGTAACCGAGCATGTGTCACACGTTACAGGTAACGTACGTGAGCCGCGAAGGTCCAAGCGGCGTGACTTGTGACTCACCGAATCAGCATTCGTGTTCGGCGACGTGTGTGCGCCTGCGCATCGTGTTTTATGATCACTTTTGTGTCGGCGAACTCTTTTGTGGATTTGAACAGCAACGCCAATAATGTTGCTTTTTGGGGAAACTCGTTTTTTTTTTGTATTTTTTGCATTAACATCACTGTGCTTCAATGTGTTTTCGTCTTTGCGCGAGTCATTTTATTAAAACCAATAAAAGGTGGGTATAATTATGAATATGGCTCCAATATGAACGAATTTAGTTATGGTATACCGTGCATGCAAAATGAAAGCTGCACCAAGAAAGATAAAAGAGTCCATAAAATCGAAATAAAAATCAAGATAACAGTGGTATCGATAAAGAACTACGTGCATATATGTAGCGTGAAAAATGTTACTGTCAAAGTAGATGAGGTACCCACAGCAATGAAAGAGCAAGCCGAAACGACCGACAATAACAATTCAATACTGATGACATCGAGGAGATTGATGGCCCTTGGACATCAACTCGAATGGATAACGTAAGCGATGGCGTAATTTGGTCAAGAGGTGATTACACACAATGTGCTCTTGAATAATTGCTTGGAATGCCCAGAACATTTTACATTTTAGGTCAGGGCTTGACTAATAGTTCGAGAAACTACGTGATGTATTATCGTCCAAAATAGCCTTTTACTTCAATATTGGTGAAAGCTAATTAACTGTTTGTTATTGTATCTGTTACCAATGACTAACTAAACCCATTTATTATGGTTTATTCTATCATATCGACATATTTGTTCCGACTTTTATTTATTTTGATGACATTTAATTATGCATTCTTGAAATAGGATCTTTAGGCATAAATAGCTAGCTTATAACTGATGACAATACTAATAAATTACCGTTTTTGTTTTTCTGTCTAGATACTCAAACTTTAATCCGGAGTCAGGACTGACAACCGAAATATATCAATCTCCAACCAGTCGTTTAAATTTCGTCTGTCAATATCAAATATAGCCTATGTCCAGCTGTGGACTGCAATAGGCTGATGATGAATATCAAACATGCACGACTGGACACAGGCTGGACACAGGCTTAAAGCCTATACAACAACCCCAAGTCACATAAGGCCATTTTCTTTTCATAATAATTTTATAATTAACGACTTCGCCAGTGCCTCGATTATATCACACCCGTTGCTACGCGTCGCTGAGTCACCTCCGCGGCGCCCGCGCATCTGCGCAAACGGAGGCAAGGCCGGCCGAGGCCGCTTTTTAATTGCTGCACTATTAACTACTGGCGTATTACACACGTTCTTATAAAGGGTTATGGTACTTACACTGAAAATGGAAAGCTTTGAAACGTGATATAGGTTTCGTCGTAAGTAGTCGAGTTTTGTTCAAATTCAGTTCTACGTTGGCTCATAAAGTGGCAGGATTCTGCTAGTTCAAATGGCTATCGTTTCCAAGCACTAACAGCAGAAGCTCTATTGGGCAGAATGATCAAGTGTACTCGACTATCAAAATAGACATACCTACTGCCTAAACATGAGATGAGAAAGATGACATTGGTAATAATCCGAGTCTCGGCTTGATTTGTAACCAAGCGATGATGATTTTTACTACTTTTAAGGTCTACAGTGTCGATATGATTCCATTACGATCTGATTTTGCAGAAAATAGTTTACGAGTCGCCTTTTGCAAAACAAACGTATACCTATATAAATTGTAAACATTATGAAAGATGGATAAGAACGGCCGATCGCCACAATAGCACGATAAGAGATAACCGCTGATAGCTCGCACATCACATCATACACGACACACGTAATGTTGTATGTATTAGCGATAGAAGAGTTCTAAGAACCGCTACAAGGAACATTTTTCAAAGTTAATCAAACAAAGTGGAAGTGGAGGATAAAGTAGAGGATTTTAGTATGAGGATAAAAATTGTTTACAAAATTGAAATTAATAAGACATGTAGAGTCTACATTGTACCCAACGTACGTTCTACGAAATGTGAATGTAATTTCGATTCCCGGCATATGACTTGACCAAATGAGCATTTACATACGTCTATAATGATTCGAATGGCATGAATGTGTTAAACTCAAGTTAGATGCGTCTTGATTCGTTGCTACGGTAGATAGATATTCTTTATTAGACAAAACACCAACATTACAGGAAAGTACATGAAACATTTAGAACTTTGGAATTAAAAAGAAATTCGAAAGACCAGAGATGAGATTGAAGCTACTGTTACCATCAGAACCAAAAAAAATAAATACATGTTTACTCCAAAGACTTATGGAACACACTCCTAGATCTATTCCGATAAATAGGGAAAATGAAGTAAGTATACAAACTGATCCCGCTAACTACCACTCGGAAACACCAAGACGCTTCATTAGAGACGACCAAAATTTGTGTATGTACCTACCAACATTAGCTTTACTTAGACGAGGTTATCCTTATCTATCGCCCACCTAACCTCGCATATGTACACTACTATACAACCCCGCTTTCAAGTTTCCATTTATTTCTCTACAATAAGGTGCATTTTCCTCCGGCACGCCAAACTGTCCACATATGAGTCACGAGTCGCAGATGCCTTTATGGCAAAAGGAACGCTCACTGAATACAGCGTCTAGTATGCTCCGCCATATATGGACATTTACTCTTGTGATAAAATCGAAATGTGTAGTAGACCTTAGCACGGCCTTTTAAAGGCGCGATAATTAGAAACAATCATGACTTTGATGCGCGCAGACAACAGATCCTATTTGAGAACGCGATTGAAACCAAATATTAATATTTTTAAATGTCAACAATCTCCCACTCAATAACATTCTATTTTGAACCGACTTCAAAAAAGGAGGAGGTTCACAATTCGGCTGATTTTTTTTGTATGTTTGTTTCTTACCACATATTTGCTAATTTTTTTTTGTTGGAAAGGGTAGACTTCCTATTTGGTCCCATTATCACCATTGACCATATCGAAGTCGCATTTTTTTTTTCAATGGCTTTATAAGAAGATAACATACAAAATACTAAGCAAATAAATTTGTTATTTGCTTAGTAGTTGGGTAAACGACATAGATAAAGCATGTGTTTTAGTCAGAAAGAATATTAACAAGGGTGTTATAACAACCGATTGATAAAATACTCGTAACAACAGGAATGTTCTTCATAAGCAAGTTGCTATATTTTTACGTCGACCGAAAAAGCTTGAGAGAAATTGGATACCTATAGGCATAGAGTTCCATAGCTTAGCCAATCGCATTATGAATGTAGAGGGCAAAGCACATTGAGCGAGTTTTTGGAACCACCTCTTTCGCTTTCCATCAGGCGTAGGGAAGCCATTATGTAGAGCTATTATTAAAAAAAAAACCTGCACCTGATTTTCGCCAAGAGTACTGTACAACTGAACGAACCATAAAAGGTAATGCAAATCATTGCAGCTGTAGTGGGATGGAATTAAAAAATTAAACCACCGATAATGAGCAAGTCTCGTGCTATTTTTTCACTTGTTTAGTGGCACAATCTTTGCGCACGAGTTTATAACTCCAACAATGATGCGCCACCCACGCTCTCCCACAGTCGGCGAACCAAACAATACTTCAAAATGATTTATATTTTAACGGTTACAGTAGTACAGGTTACAAAAACGTGTTTATTTATTATTTTTTAATGGCAACATTAGATAAAATATTAATAGGTAATGTATTTTGGCGAAGAAAGACTAAGATCGTATCCTACCAACCCTACTTCCTACTAATCAGACTATTATAAATGCGAAAGTGTGTTTGGATGGATAGATGGATGGATGTTTGTTATTCTTCTATGCACAAACAACTAAAAGGATTATAATGAAACTTTACAGTAATATAGCTTATACATCATGTTATGATATTGGACGTCAATGAAGAATGTAAAAATGGAGATACATTGTTGCTTTAGTGTTAAAACGTCCCCTAAATGTTGTTTAAGGGATTCTTAGCGTAAGTGGCTGTTGATGTTACCCTTTATTCTTCCGGGGACCCTATTAACGATGGATGGATGGATGGATAAACTGGTAATTATCTAAATTAGTATGCTCAAGATAGAACTTAGTGACTATTTGTTCCGCTCATACAAATTAATTACAAATCGATACATTTAGAAACAGCGGATAGCGTTGTGTTTGCGCAAAGCTGAGTGTGACTAAGTTAATGTTATCTATTAATTAGTCCTATCCGGCTAAAATTAACGGGACTAAGGAAAAAAATGTTGTATTTGTATTGAATAGAGATACAAAATTATTCTATGAATGAAAGTTTACTACTCCCTGAAGTTTTGAGGCATAATACCTATATTTGCATAATGTAATCTGAACTGAGTATTTCAACATAATTATATTTCGCTTAATACTAGGTATAAGAGCGATTATGTCAAAATATAGAATACTATTTATGCAATTAGGCAAGGAGCCATGAACGAAATACAAAACCTTACAATCTCATTAATCAATGTATGAAATTTTAACCTCTCTTGTCTGGTCTTAATGTAATATGACATTGACGGGTCATCTATACGGCTAGTAACAACAGAACTAGTACAGACAGCCACACATTAACCTATCACTTTTGTCAAATTCCTCCAATCAATTTTCGACTAATCGTTCAAGACATAGAGTCTATTATCCAACGATGATTTATGACAAATTAAGATAACTTGATATGTGTACTGTAAGTGCTTAGGAGCGTGTATGCTGCAGATTATAATACTCTTTTGAATACTTAACCAACCACAATAACATACCTCCCACAAACTTTTTTAAGACACATGTACCAGCCATTGTATAAAGGATTTGACTCCTTATACGATTGATTGCTCTGTTACAGTACAATAACATACGCCACCGTTATATTTGATCTTCATTTGATTGATATTTTAACTTGTTGTATTATGTATAATAGCGGCACAATAGCGGCATAACATCGCTTCGAGTATATACAAAACCCATTAGAAACCTCTAAGATCAGTGGTTCTCTACTATATTATGCATGTTCTGTAAATTCTTAATACGCCCATTTTACACATAAGGAGGGAGAGTCACAAATAATACACCCCTGAACCCCCGTAAATGAGACGCATTATCTCATAGAAAAGAGACTCACTCTCTACATCCTCTCTCTGTCCTTGATCCGTGGTGGTCTTTTCGGAATGGGATATTTTTTATGGTATCGCGGCATAATGGCTTCCCCACACCTGATGGAAAGCGAAAGAGAAGCCAACATTTTCTGCCAATTTGTCGGCAGACGTTCGATAACAAAAGACGATCAGTCATACAACGGACACACGCAACACGATTTAGTAAATTCACCAGCCGTGACGTAAGCTGACGTCGTTCTGTATCAGCTGTACCCACCAAACTATTTCGAGGACTAGACTTTTTCTTCTTTTTTTTTCTTTTTCACATAATTACCGTCGATAATTCGCCCATTATTATCTGGTGGTGCGGTGTTCCTCGACGGTCGTTCAACCTCGCGCAGGATGCAGGCGCCGTTCGTATCGCGGGCATCCGTTGCGATAGTCCGATGCGCTCCAAGACTTTTTGTTTTAGTGCGTAGGCGCAGGAGATTCGCATACAATCCAACCATCGTTCTTTCCGCAAGCTCTGGAAAGCGGCGGTGTTTCCTGGTCGGTACGATTTGTCCTTCTTCAAAGGGAGTTCTTTCCTCTCGGTAGACAGCGGGTTATCTGTGCGCCTGGCATTTCAGACCGGAATTTAGGGAATTTTGTCCATTGTCATAACAACCTGGGCAAAGCGCAAGCGACGCCTCTGGTGTTGCAGGCGTTCATGGGCTGCGGTATCAGCTGACCATCAGTCCAGCCGGCAGCCATTTTGCGACCCTATTGATATCAATATACTCGAGGGAAGACATCACACAGATCCTCTTAATCGACTTGTAAGTTATAACTTGACAGTATTAAAGAATTATAATGTTATTTCATAACTATGTAAATGATGATCCATTATTCTATCGTATGCTATAATTTAGCGCATGAACAACTAAACTTTCCATTGTAATCCTGCTAATATAAGCAAAGGACACTCGTAACAACTTACTTTACAATCAAACACATTGGTATACAAAGCACAAATGTATCCTATTAACCATGTAGGAGTAATTATTCTAATTAATTACTATGGAAAATAACAGCGTCCTAAGATAAATTTAAATCACATCTCATCATTTGTATTTTCGAGAAAACAGAACTATGAGGAACATCTTTCTTCTTTGGCCTCGCCTTTTCCCGTTACGCGGGGTCGCCTTTCCTGGTGATGAGGCGCCAGTTTTTCCGCTGGTGTGCGTCGTCATCCGAAAGCCCCAACTGTTTCATGTCCTTGCAGGAGGAACATGACTGACAAATTCATCATCATCATCATCAGCCTGCAAATCGCCCATTTCTGGACTGCTTGCCCTAATGACAAATATGACAATTGTCCTTTAGGGGGATTTGCCTTAATCACCACGCTTGGCAGGTGTGTTGATGATTACAAGTTTTATTTATACCAGGTAAACGCTGCTACCCGTGACGACTAAGAAATTATGAAACCTTTAATCTTTTTTGTTAGATTACCTAAGGGTCAATTTAGGACATGCCACTAATCCTCAAGGTCCTCGTCCTAAACCTACAGAGCTGTAGCAAGAAGCGCGATTAGATTACACCGGTGACGCAATGAACGCGAACATATGCCCTGATGACGTCAGTTCCGGCAGTACGGTCTTATAAATAATTGAAGGTTGCCGTGATCGTGACTTCTGGCCTGGCACATAAAGCCATTGATTCATGGAAGGGATTGGCTAGGAACGCTTGATGCGTTAGAGGAATTGCTAGAAACGACTGGATGAATAGTAATTTGAGCAGCTAAGATATAAGAAGATCCGTGTACTATTAAATCGTTTTTCTTTTAGTAACTTACGATTTATCCCATTATAAAGAATAGGTTTGAAATTGTTTATCCAACAGATATAAACCATACACAACACAGTCAGTGCTTTGTCGATTAGATATACCTACTCTTCCACACGCAGTCTCCAGACGATGCTCCCTTTGTTGAGACGTTGCAACGGACCTCACGAATACGTAAAGTGCATTTAACAGACTTCGAAAATGGAGGCGACACACGATATTAAACGCTACCTACAACCATTTCTGCTTAGCCCAATGGTTGACTGGTAGAGAATGCCTATGCGGCATTAAGTCCGCCTTTTGTACACTATATTTCATTTGTGCAATAAAGATTGAATAAATAAATAAATAAATACTCTTTCTAAAGTACCTGTCCAGACAAAGAGTATTAAAAATAGTAAATCGTACCTACGTTAAAAACTATAGAAAAGGTTGTAGAATTAAAATACTTAAACAATTTCAATACCATTGTAGAAACTCTCAAAGAGGAGAAGAAACAACAAGCCGACGAGGAAAACTAATAAAACCTCTTCATCCGATTCACTGAACTGATCCCTTGTAATTGCTTGGCAGTCTCCAGACGATGCTCCCTTTGTTGAGACGTTGCAACGGACCTCACGAATACGTAAAGTGCATTTAACAGACTTCGAAAATGGAGGCGACACACGATATTAAACGTTGGTTTTATGTATGTACTTCGACGTTTTCAATCGATCGATTTTTGTTTAACAATTCATGGGATGCGCGTTTAGTGGTGAGTTAGATTGGATCGGATAGAGAAGGAGGATCACAATTCATTTTCAAATCCAATAGCACTCTTATAAACAAAAGTCCGTTGACCAAATGCGATCATTAAGTGGCAACGTTTTCGTCAAATTCTGGAAATACCCAATTGTCCGGTAAAGGTGTATAATGGCAGGAAGTGACCCAAATAATGTCCACTATTCAAGACAGCTTATCGTTTCGATCTGAAGAATTCTTCATAATCGTGTCGTATATATGGGACTTCTGTACAGTTATCAAACATCGTGACATCTCATCTCATCAATTACATCGACTAGTTGATAATGCTAGTTTACAAGAGTCGAGACATTTATCCCAAACGCTTTGAAAATTCAAATGGCTACAAGTTCAACTGCGCTCCAAAAAAAAAAACAAGTTGAAACTAATACACTGTTATCAATTCCACATCTCCTAATACAGGTACCAACATCAATAAAATCGTTAGTAATACTATAACTTTCAAAAGCGGGGTCGTCTGGACGGGCCCGGGTTTGGCGGGCGTTGCACCTAGCCCCCCAGGGGGGAGGGGAAGAAAGGGGAACATACACCTGTCGCATCGCCTCGTGAAAGTGCTTTGTTTATTAATTCGGAAGGCACCAATAACGGTTTGTTTGAAAGTAATGACGGCGTCAATGATTTCTCGATTTCCATGGATATTGATTATGTGTATTATCTTAATGACGAGATACAGTTTTATCGAGGAACTGTTTACTAAACACATTAGTTTATGATGTAGTAATCTAGATTTATGATTAAAATCACGTTTTAAGATGTAGATAAAATTTTAAAGGTACATTTCGTAGCCCAATATAAAAAAGCTAACAAGATCTAAGGAATTACTTCCATCACCAATCATTTACGATATTGTAAGTACAGGTGCTTTCTGATATCCAGGGAATTTCATCCATTCTAAGTCACTCGGATTTAGCTGCACTAACTTCGTTGAAGGTGACATGACAAATCAAGCTCTAATGTACGCATATTTATCAGACCAAACAGAAACCATTATCCCATTCAAAAGACACTAAACACAGAAAACGATTTTAACAAATCGTGCTATTATTCAAACGGCTTCATTATATCCAAAAGAATTCCCAATAACGAGTAAGTATGTATCATCAAACGTCTAAACGCAATCCTATTCCGGATTGGAATCAGGTTTGAGAACTAGTCGGGTCAGGTGACATTCGAAACGGCGATAACTGCCATTGTGGCTTGCCGGCACAATGACGTGACGGAGTAGATAACTGGGATTTGAGCCTGGGGAAATATAATGGAAATATTGAAGAGGCCCATGTCCAGCAGTGGACTCCGAAAGGCTGTTGATGATGATGTAATTATAATGGTTAAATATATGAAATGGAAATCCCTCATTATATAAGAGGCAGGGATCCTTCAGTAAAGCACGACTAATTTTGAATTTATTTAAATTAGCGAATGTACATGGGATTCGACACCATTTGCCTTTTTTACCAAAAACAAATGACTGTTGGACAAATTTGAACCATCTTCAAGAAGTAAGTAGAGAAATGTAATGATGATGACTGATGGCTCGAATTGTTCTCTCTAATCAGGACATACAGCTTTATTTGTTGCTGACTTGTGGTTTTCCGATGGGATTTTACGTAGAGACAACTGCCAAGTTATTTACACATTAGTACTGCAAGGATCAGTTGATAGTTTGCTAAATCGACAGATTAGTCATGTTGCATGTGGACTGGACATAAAGAAAAAGTTTCGATAGTGATTCAGAATAGTGGCTTTCTTTCGTCTGATAGAAAGATAAAAGGGAGCTCAAGTCGCTATCACAACGGACGAGAACCCTGAGTTTCTAGTATACGGGTCTAGGAGGTCCACGAAGGTGCATAAACTATTTGAATTTCAAGTTTCACACGCAAGAAAAAGAGAGTCCCACAAAAGTGCCCATCTGTCAAAGATCTCATCAGAATATCCCTTCAGATCCCTTCAGTCTTCAAAATTCTTCTTCGTGTTTCAATGGATTCCTGTCCAAATTATAGGTAAAAAGGCAAATAGTTTGTGTCAAAACTGTTCCACCACTATCCACCACCATTTATGTGATCATCGTCAGCTCTCAGTATCTCCGCTGCATCGTGACGCGCCGCGGCGTCCTCTTGTCGCGGGCCAATTTTCCGGTCTGTCGCCAAACCGGTCCCTTCGCCCTTGCGCCCTGGTTTGCACTTGACGTTTTGTTCGCTGCACTATATTTAGAATTACGCATTATGAGATACAGTGGTCTGTCGCTTCCGCGGAACTAATGCTAGGAATGGTCAGACGATTTGTACAGGAGATGACGAGGTGTCTGTTGAACCAAAAGTTAACAATTCTGAATAAATATGTAGATCTAGATACTTCTCTTTATACATTTCTTTTTTTTAATGAAAGAGATTTGGAAACATATCCTTGTTTTAATGTAATATACATTGAACTGTGGCATTTGATGAATTTCAATTATGAATGCGTACTCTAAGATAAGGATCGCAAGCAAAGATAATGGAACAGAATTAAGACAACACCACCACCAAATTATCTTGCGTTCCGGGTCTCCATGGGCGACGGTGGTTGCTTATAAATCATTGCAACGGTTCCTTCGCCTCGCTCTTATAAAAACGTGACGACAGACCTCAATCCAAATAATTCCAAAAAGAATTCACGCCAAGTACATTACCTCACACAGGCTAAACGATTCCAAATGGACGTAATGTCTGAAACAGTAAATGCGCAGGTCGTTTCGTGTGGTCGCCGCAGAGTGGGCTCAGACCGCCGACCGCAGTTCGTGACCTGTGGGCTTCTGTTGTACAATACGTCATCTAGGATTCCATCTGGTGATGTACTTGTGCCCATTACAATCCCTACATGTGAGAATGGAATAGAAAATATCTTCAATCATAATAGATTTGGATCACGAACTTATAAATCTTCAGTACACATGAAAGGATTCTTCCGCAGCATTCGGAAAGATGCTTTTACCCAGAAGAACTTATACAATTTAATTGTTGTCTCAAAGCTCAATAAGTCCAGTTTGGTTTCTCTGATGACAATTTTAAAATAAGTTCGTGATAATGCACAGCAAACTAACCATCTAGTAGATTCCTTTCGTACCTGATCATTACTATTAGGGATAAATACCAGAACACCTACTCCCAAGCCAACTTAGAGAAACAAACGGAGATTTCTTCATGTCGTCACCTACTGAAGGGAAATCATCTTCCCAAGGGTTCCCACTTGTACTGAGTGACACTACAATAAATTAGTAGCAAAGAAGATTGCTTTTAATTAAATTAACCGGAATCATTTGTATTCATATAAATTAAGCAATTACAGTCCCACTGACTACCAATACGGCAGTCATCAATTGATTTTGAATTGTTATACACAGCTTTCAACAGCATATTTGAATAATGTGAACCATATTTGTCATATTTAAATACATTTTTCCTCTGCATGCGTCATTATGATATTAAGCGAAAGTGAATGAATGATTCAGAAGAAAATGATGACTCTACCAAAGCTTGACTCATTATCATAATACGGCCTTATTAGGAGAAAATTTAATGTATTTATGAATCAATAAGGACTTTACGAAACAGAATAAGTACCCCTTAACTTCGTTAACATCTTAACATTTCTTAATGTTAAACCTCCTTATAGTAAAAAGTCCATCACAAAATCGAATAAATAGATTCCTTTCATTGGTATTTCTTTCATATTCGCTTCTCTTAGAAGGGAATGGTTGATGAACATGTCTGTTTATATTGGTCTGGGTGTCTGCTATGTACAGTACACATAAATAAATGTATTTATTTACAAAAAAAGTATCTAAGTAAGTTTATCATTTGTCTAGTACTCATAGTACAAGCTTCGGCTTAGTTCGGGTCTAAATGGCAATGTGTGGCCCTGCATGGCATGTCTTGGGTTATTATATAAAAATATATTTATGGGAAAATATATTTTTATAAATAACCCGATTTGAAAAATTGTCAACTCCAATCATATTCTCAATCATTACACCTTTATGGTCTTTATTAAAATACCAACTTCGCGTTACTCGCAGTCCCAAAAGCAGCCGGATGGGCGTAAAAATATTATTACTCGACGAAATTTCTGAGAGGCACTAATAAAACCGTATCATTAAATGTTTAGCGACCCATCGGGGACCACACAAGTCGCTAGAAAGCGACAAGTCAATTGGTATTTGACCCTATATTGCGTAATAGTTGCATCTGTGATTGCACGTACAGCTGATTGCGAAATGTGATCTGACACAACTGCCATGAGTTTGTCTTTGTTATACTTGTAATGCATCAAAAAACTTTTGCGTTGTCAACAATTCCCTGTTCCCATCGCATCGCAAAACTGTAATGTCCACTGCGGCACGCTTCATTCTACAAAAAATCAGAAACCTTCAATAAATCTTCAATTTGCGTCTAATACCGGGGCCACACATTGGAGGCATTTGCACCAACGTAACGTTTTGCGTCCAATGCCCCAATGTGTGTATCGGTACTTTGACACAGTGAAGACATTGAGCGTTCGTATTGAGCATTGGACAGTGATTGGACGCAAAGTTGAATCCAATGTGTGGCCGCGGCATAAGGGTACGTCCAGATAGAGTGATTATTTGCGAAAGATGCTGTCAAATGCTTGGGAAGCCCAAGATTGATCAAAGGTACGAATAACTGAAGGAGCCTATACCCAGCAGTGGTGTACGAAAGGCTGATGATGATGAAGTTACGTCCACATTAGTTACAAACCCTTTTTATAATACAGTATTACGATTTTATTGTCCTGTCATATTAACTCTTCCGCTTGTGTTTATACAGATATAGTCTTGGGTCCACAATTTTGGCTTAAGTAAAGCGTCAGGGATTGCTTTGGGCTATGCAGTGCTATAAACGCTAATAAACTAATCAATAATAAGTATGTGCTCAGTTCTTTAGTGATCAGCAATCATGGATACACCCAGCAACGAAGCTACAGAGAATTTAAAAATGCATTCAGCTAAGGGCTCTGTGCGACAGGAATTACGAAATTACAACAAACAAGACATCATTGCGATAGCTGTTTTAAGAATATCTTAAAATCTCGTCTCGTCGCCGCCCAATGAATTATTTATTAGGTTATATTAATTTCACACAACTTTTACATCTTAATCGTACATGATATCAGGTGAGTCATATATCAGTTACTCGTGTATCATTTAGGTCAACATTCAGAGGCCAATGAGTCATCGGTGCTGTGGAATGCAACAAAGCCTTTTCCAGTGACATGAAGGATTTTAAACTTGTTTTCTTCAAGCGACGCGAGCGAAGTGGATCAAACATGATTGACAGTTACCAAGTCAAGGAAAGATTTTCCAAGACGTCCGCTACGGGAATAAGCCAGTCTTATGACCATTTTAAGCAAAGGTCTCATAAGGCTTGTTTAAGAGGCTCGTGGGGCGTGTCAATCAAAGTGGCGGACACTTGGAGAGGCCTATGTCCAGCAGTGGACTGCGAACGGTTGATGATGATGACACTTGTCCAGTCGCTTCTTCTTCTCGGCAGCCCACTTTGCGCATCACGGCGAGTGGCACCCCGGGTAAAACGAAGTCTTAAGTCTACGAAATTTAGGGAACGATTTATTTTAGTGATATTAAGGAGTTTGCGACAGACAGTGTTTGCGAACTTTGAAAGCTGTATGTGATAGCGGGCAATCTGTAACAATAGTGTGTCCTTCAAGCTGGAATCCTCATCTCTGAAACCTGCATGAAAACGAATTTTGACTATGCCAAAAAATAGTCATGAAATAGTCATAAATAGTCGCCAAGTAAAAAAAATAGTCGCATTATAGTTTCGGAGTTATAGCTATAGGTTGGTGAGGATTCTGGCTTGACGTTCAAGCTGTAATCCTCACCTCTGATGCAAGCAAACGGCAAAGTCTATCGAATTGGTTTATGTTCCAAAAAATAGTCATGAAATAGTCGCAACGGCATACCAAATTTCAGAATTAGTCGTTAAGAGATTCCAGAGATATAAGGGTAGGTTGGTGAGGATTCTAGCTTGAACATTTGAAAACTTCAAATATCTCCGAAACGGCTACGATTTTCGATTTGAGTTTTTGCCAAAAAATAGTCATGAAATAGTCGTCTCCAACGGAAATAAATTTGAGCTGATTTAATTTGAAATTAAAAAGTGTTAATTTTTCCCTACATTTCTATGGAGGTACAGTCGTGTACAAAATGTTTACTTCATTTTATACTATTGTAAAATATTTCGCTTGAACTATAATATTTCGTCAAATTAGGTAATTTCCAAGACTAGTGACTAGACCGAGTGCTATTATGATTAAACAAATAAAATCAAACATTTATAATTTTTGTAGCTATTTTTATTTAGTACAATTTAAAGCTTGAAAATGCGTACATAATATGTTTAAATTAAAAATAACTATAAATATAATGTTTATATCACAACCGAATAATAGGTATGCCGTTCGGGCATTTCCATGCTAGCTTCGGGAGCGCTCGGCCTCATAGTCTCCGTCCTTTATGGTGCCCCCGCACTGCCGTTAGATAATATTTGTAAACATTTTCTAGCATACATTTATATTTTATTTTATTTACTCTATATTATGTATGTATCTATTAAGTTATTTAATATTTTAATCCCTGTTTAATCCTATCCCACTTTGCAACACTCTACCTACATACATCTGTTTCTGCTTAGCCCAATAGTTGACCGGTAGAGAATGCCTACACGGATTTCGATCCGCCTTTTGTGCACTATTTCTATTGTGCAATAAAGATTAAATAAAAAAAAAATTACTAACAGATGTTGTCAATTGTTACATTTTGTTAGGAAGTGTCACATGTTATAAGTGCTCGTACACTGATGAAAAATGTTTACTAACATTTAAATCTGGCATTTGCTTACTTGGTTTTGCGTTCTGAGGGAGTGTCTATACAAAAATGGAAGAAGAATTGCCCATTAGAATAGCTTTTAGTTTTGTTTACAAAAGAAGAAGCGATCTTATTGGATGCGCCAAACAAAATATAACACTTATTTTATTTTGTTACTAGCTGTGCCAGCGGCGTCCCACGCGTGGATATGGGGTTTCAAAAATAACCGACTTCCACAAAATGGTACCCAGATTTTAAGTTAGACCTCTAGAGGTTGTTGGATTGCTAGCAATACATTGGTGAAACCGCATTTAATTCCAAGCAGTAGTTTTCGCGTGAGGCGCGATACGAGAGATAAAAAATTCTCCCGTTTCCCCAACACTTCCCGCCATTGCTCTGCTCCTATTAATTGTAGCGTGATGAAAGTATACTATAACCTGCCCAGGAATATGAAAAATAATCGTACCAAGTTTCGTTAAAATCCGTCTAGTAGTTTTTTTTCTATAACGAACATACAGACAGACAACAATTTTACTGATTGCATTTTTGGCATCAATATCGATCACTAATGACTCCCTTATAGTTATTTTGAAAATATATTTAATGTACAGAATTGACTTCTCTACATATTTATTATAAGTATGGATAGAAGATAACTTGTTATAAAATGTTTACTCAGTTACGAAACATTTTCTAACATGAAATAATTTTTATCACAATGACATGTGATTAAATGTCTGCTAACGTTGCTAAACATTTTCTAACGGCGCGGCAGTGTGGGAGCACCATTAGTGTCTTCCCACAATCATCGTCGCGGACATTTCATTGACTTGAGTATTTTGCTTGACAGTCACGCCACCTAGTAAGTGTTGTGGAACTAGCTCTAACCATTTTAAAAACGCATTGCTGTTATTAACATTAAAGGTAAATGTGAAATATATGTAAAGATCAATAATTAAAGCTCATAGTTATTCTTTTTGCTGGGTGGGAACAGGTCGGTAATTGTGTATTATATGTACTGATTTCAGATTTAAACAAGTTTTGTACTAATATGCAAACTTTATATTATAATAAATAAAAATAGCTACATAAAAATGTTTGTTTTTTTTTGTTTAATCATAACAGCTGCCATGGAAAATACCTAATTGAACGAAATATTATATTTTAAGCAGAACATTTCACAATAATATCAAATGAAGTAAAACATTTTGTATACAACTGTACCTCCAAAATTGTAAGGAAAATTATAACTTTTTATTTTCAAATTAAATCAGCTCAAATTTATTTCCGTTGGAGACGACTATTTCATGACTATTTTTTGGCAAAAACTCAAATCGAAAATCGTAGCCGTTTCGGAGATATATGAAGTTTTCAAATGTTCAAGCTAGAATCCTCACCAACCTACCCTTATATCTCTGGAATCTCTTAACGACTAATTCTGAAATTTGGTATGCCGTTGCGACTATTTCATGACTATTTTTTGGAACATAAACCAATTCGATAGACTTTGCCGTTTGCTTGCATCAGAGGTGAGGATTACAGCTTGATGTTCAAGCCAGAATCCTCACCAACCTATAGCTATAACTCCGAAACTATAATGCGACTATTTTTTTTACTTGGCGACTATTTATGACTATTTCATGACTATTTTTTGGCATAGTCAAAATTCGTTTTCATGCAGGTTTCAGAGATGAGGATTCCAGCTTGAAGGACACACAATAGTTCATCTGTCCTTCTTAGTCATTATTGTCAGATTTGTTTTTCCTGGACCACCTTACTAAACCAGCAGGGTATTGTTCATACTTTCTTTGATATAAATACGTTCCTTCATACACACAAGTGTATTAAACTAAAACAGTTGCAATGCGCAAATGTGCATAAACAGCCAGCCATGCGTGGAAGCATTTAAAATAAACAGCGAATGTTTACCAAATCTTCGGCTATATAAGTTACGAACACATCAAGAAAACCACACAAAAGGCTAACCACACACTGGAGCAGTAAAAGCTCATTATCATCAGCCTATTGCAGTCCACTGCTGGACATTGGCATCTCCAGTTGTTCGCCACTTTGGGCAAACATCTGAAGGATTTGTGATGGTTATACCGACACCAGTTGCCAGAGTCCCGTTTGTTATTCGGCAGGATGCACCACAGGCCGGTGAAGTTGGCTTGGAGCGAAAAGATAGGTCGCTCCCTTACATCAGTAAAACTCAACTCATCATATTCGCCGCTTCGGCGCACAATGGCGAATGCTAGTCAGATTAATCTGTATAATTCGATTTTAACAGAGCCACCCACCGGACAGGTATGCGTATGCGCCGGGGCGGTTCAACAACCGGCGCGATATGCGCGAATGTCATTGTGCACAGACAGACATTAGAATAACTGGGTAATTGCGGCTAAAATGACTGTATTAAAAAGCTTCTCTATCAGGTGATGATCTACTAATCTCGCGCCCGTTTCTTCCTTTCCTTCGTATTCCTATCTGTTCTTGTAGCATTCGTTTGGAGTGGAGTGACGGTTTGCGCAGGATGGTGGGCAAGTGCTGGATGCGAGAAGCCCAAGATCGAACAAAGTGGTGAACGGTTGGAGAGGCCTATGTCCAGCAGTGAACTGCAATAGGCTGGCGATTAGTCAGAAGTGGCTTATCTATGCGAGCCTATCTCTTGTGAATCTACCTAAAAGAAGGATATAATATAGAGGTCGAAGGAATTTCCAAGTCCCTACAAAAGGTCTTAAAAGCTGCAATCACAGTGACTAATAAACTTTCCACTTTAAATGGATTCTAAACATTCATTAAGATAGCGAGTTTTAGACAATGAATCATTACGATAAAACCTTAAGCTAGCTTGGATACCAATTGATTAATAAATTCTGGATAGTAGGTACATTGACCTATTTGTAATGCAGGAAGCATGAAAACTTAGATAGTTTTAGGTAATTCTGCAATTTGTATTGAAGCTTTTCAAGAGACAATATGTTAGCGGCGCGCCTTCAATTTACATCGTTTCTGTATAACGTCTCCATAATGCCCCATAGCGTATACTAGGAGTACTAGGACTCTCCCAACGGTGACACTTTCGTATACCACAAAGATGGCAAACAAGCCTACGGCCCGCCTGATGTTAAGCAGTTACCGCAGCCTATGGACGCCTGCAACATCAGGGGTATCACACGCGCGTTGCCCACTTTAACCCCCAGCCGCCGATGCAGCACTCACCCAACGAGCTCCAGAAACCCTATTCACCGGCAAAAATACGACAAGGTCATTTAGCTGCAGTATTTTTATAGAGTGATGGTACTTCCCCGGATAATTCGAAGATTCGCTATGCACTGCCTCTCTTAAATCTTTACAAACATTGCATCATCTGACGCAGTCGGTTGCATATTGATGCGGCCAGGACGGTACTCCGTAATAATTGCCGTGTGCAAGTATTGGGGCCACGGCGAGGGCGCTCGTCCGCCGGCATTGTCCCACAACCGATCATTATTGAGAAAGCGCTGAACAATCTCTGAGCATTCAGCTGTTGGCGTGTCGTGTATACGAGGCTGATTAGCGACGCTTGTTACGTGGCTGTAATGAGAACATTGGTGTCCTGTTTTGTTTATGTCGATGACATTATAGTTTTAGAGATCGGTGTCGCAGTAGCGTCAAAAGAAAAAATGGTAGAGAATTAAGACTTCCAATTAAAGTAACATAAAAGCTGACACGTTGAATACCTATTAAAAGTGGAAGCTTAGCTGTTGCTTTAAGCATTAAGTAAACTGCTGTGCTAGCTTAAACTGTTGTATTCAGTACATTTCGTCTGTTTAATTGGTCCGTCTCCCAAACTCTATACAGATTTGTCCTACTGTTCCCTACATTGAATTGTATTTCTTTAATAATTATGTTTGCCTAGATCTGTGACTATTGTTGCGACAAAAATATCATTTGTTTAAATATTATACAAAGATTTGACTTGACTTATGAAAGTCCAAGTTAATATTAGTTAACGTCTAAATAAAGGATATTTAAATTGATTTGATTAACTTAATGACTCGTAGAAAAACACAATTAGAGGATAATGACAACAAATAGTTTTAGTATCTTGTGTAAATAAAAACATCCTGGTCCGGTGGCTATTTGTTCCTGCCTTCTGACTCAACAACATCCTGGTTTGGTGGTTTAACTGCCTTCTGACGTTTGCACGCTGATATGATGATGAGGCTAAGCTAAGCGTATGCTAAGATGCGCGCAGCGCAGAACAAAGCGAAGCAGGGCAGGGCAGTTGACGCAAACATTATACATCACAAAAGTGGCCAACAAGCCTACGGCCTGCTTGATGTCAAGCAGTTACCGCAGCCTTCAACACCAGAAGCATTACACGTGCGTTGCTGACCCTAACCCCCCGGCTGCCGAAGCACATGTAAGAAAGACGCATATATGCGTCTCAACAGATAGAAGCTTGGCTGTGCCTCGGGCAATGCAGAGTCTATGAGCCCCAATAATCATTTAACATCAGACGGGCCACGTTCAGCAATAAAAATAAAACATATATCTCCGTTTACACAGACACATTAAAAGAGAGGTAGGGCATAGCGAATCTTCGCTCGAATTGAGTCGCTCGCCCGGGGAAGGACCTCCACCCATATATAATACAGTCAAATGACCTCCGGGTCGTGTTTCTGCCAGTAAGCAGGGTTTCCGGAGCTCGTGGGGTGAGTGCTGCATCGGCAGCCGGGGATTCATCATCATCATCAGCCTATTGCAGTCCACTGCTGGACATAGGCCTCTTCAGCTGCTCTTCACCTACGGCAAACCCCTGGAGGATATACCCATAATCGACACGCTGGGCAGGCGGGTTGGCGATCGCAGGGCGTAGCTTCTTGTTCCGGTGACGCTGCTGCCCGTCATGGGCCTATGGTATTTAGCTACGCCTTCTATCATGATGGTTTTACCGCCACCAGTCGGTTTGCCAGAGCCTCTTTTGTTGTTCGGCAGTATGCACCACGGGCAGGTGAGGATGGCTTGGAGCGAAAAGGTGATAGGCTGCTCCCTTACATCCCTAGCCAGGGGTTAGGATTGGGCCTTTTGGCGGTTGGGCTTCTCTTTCGCTTAGACGCGCCCCTATCTTCCCTACGCCATCAGGCGTGTAGGAAAGACATTACGTCGTGCTACTAGAAAAAAAAAAGATACTTTCCTCATCCGGTGCAAGCGTACACAAGAAGCACTATCGATTCCCGATTCCTCATCGTAATTAAGCGTGCCGCGTCTCTTTTTACCAAACACAATAGACAGTTCACGTAATTTACTACACGGCTCGACAATATTTACGACGGTACACCCACGTGACAGAGTATACGCAACTGTATTGCCACGTGGGAACCTTCCGTTGTGGTAGTCTTCTCTTAGTAACCATATCATTTTGGGTAATTGGCACATACATTGATCTGCGGGTACACCAAGCCACTGGCCTCAATTTAAGGCAACCTTATACTATTAGAAGTCATTATGATCCCATCCCATCAAAAACATTCTGTAAAACCTAGCCAAGCCTCGATGGAGCTGCTTGTTTATCTCTAAAAAGTAATGAAATCTAGACAAAGTCGTGCCAAGTCTAAAGTTCCTTACTGCGATTTCTTTATTATTATAGTTAATGGTGTGTCTTGGCCGTTGAATATGAACATGACCCTGAACCTTCAGATCGTCCAATTGCCTTAGGCTTAACGCCCTAACCATTGTACCACCAGAGTCGTCAAAAATTTCTAAAGCAATTGAATCTAAGGAGCGTTGCCTTATCATTTAAACAATTCTAGTATACGAGTATAAGACGCATACTCTATTAACAAAACGCCAGTTAACCGTACTTTATCAACATTAACGTAGAAAACGAATTGTGCATCCGAGAAAACCGGCAAAATTACTATAATTATAATTTACGCATCGCAATCTGAGCTCATGGTCGGAGTGAGAGGATCCTGTATAGGAAATGTGTATTAGAATTCCGTCCACGGCTTGCCTATAAGCCAGGCATATTAAACTTGCCTCGTAGTAACGCGTAAAGTATCAACGACGAAGGTCGGTCATACATTTTGCATGCGATTTCCAAGCATTTACTAGGAAATAGATAGAAAGCGGTATTCCCTACTGTTGCGTGGATACATTATAGGCATTTTATTGTTATGATGGGGCTAAGAGACTTTACGGTTCCAGTTAATGACGGGATGTAACTGCCCACCAACACCAAAGTCTGATAGCTTTTCAATAACAGTAAAAGTTTTATTGTTTGACCAATAACGATCATCAATATTCAATTCCTTTTCAGCATCATATTACTATACTTAGTATAGGTACTTATCATTAAAGCACACATACGAAATATCACACTCAGCCTTCCACTAACACCTCAGAGGGCAGGGGAAAGCTGAAAACCAGCGCTGCCGGGGACGCGCTGCCGCGACAGCATCAGCTGAGCTTTGTCCTATTGTCTGCCTGTACGATTGTGTAATATTATGCCTGTGTACCTACTATATATAACTGTAAAGACAATAAATAAATTCTTATTCTTAAAGTAAAATATTTTGATTAATAAAATGATATTGAAGTCGATAAAGACGAGTTTACCCCGCTTGTCCCCTCTAAAACAAAAAACTAACAAAATAATAACCAAATGAAACGACTTGTCGGTCTAGGGCAGTATTTCATCAAAGTGGACCTTGAATTTACAGTGATATGGTTGTAAGAAAAACGTAAGGGGGCGTTAAAAAGCATTTTATTTTCAAAGTAAGCGGTAGACAAAATAAGTTTGAGAACGTCTCGTCTGAAACCATCGAGAAAGAACTGCAGAATCACTTGACAGGCCATAATGCAATGAGATTTAATTAGCCCATTAGCTACTTTGGGATCGGATTAACGTATGTGATGTAGCACCGATTATATATTTAAAAAATAAATCATCTCCAACACAACTTTCGTTTAATCGCATACCTCAGACCATAACGCCCGTATCCAAATTGCACTCATAAATTGACGACAGAATATATCAATAAATTAGCCGTAATCCGACTAGATAATTATCTGGGTTTATCATAAGTGGATATAAAACGGATTTATTTGACATTTCATCTGGCAAAGAGCCATGATCTGTTCAAACTCTATTTGTATCCTACCTAAACATTGCGTGGGTGCGGTAAACAAACCTAAATTGTCTGCCCATCAACGATGCATAACAAAGTTTGCAGCATCTGTTGTTTTTTGAGTCTCTCGATATGTTTATCTGTTTGAATTTAACAAAAAAAAATAACTTCACTGAATTGGCAGTTACGAAGACAAGGGCGAGGATTTGTCGGTGCATTAACATCGTTGAAACGAATCGCCGAGTTAACGGGACTTGCAATTTGTCGCTGAATAAAGACACCTTTGTTGGAACGACCAATTGCCGCGGTCTGAGTAACTAATGTGTTTTCAAATTTGAATTAATTAAGCGTTTATTCGACCCTCTTATGACACGGTATCATAAAAAAGCGTCATGAGGAAAGCACACGGGCCTGAAGGTCCCCTGATGGTAAGTGATCACTTCAGCCCATAGACACCGCAACACCAGAGCAGTCGCAGGCGTTGCGTTGCCGGCCCTTGATAAAGTTCAAGTAGGCTCGCTTTTTGAGCGTCCCTAAGTCGTACTCATTCGGAAAAGTTGCAGTTCTCAGTTTGTCGACCTCGTTTAGGGCAGGAGACCCGGGTAAGGATAAATATAAGCTGTTTATGAGGTTGTATAAGATATTGATGGCAATATTTTCGTTAAGCTATGGCAATCAATTCTACAAAAGAAAATAAAGGCCTCATTATGGCATGAGAGTTAGCAAGGCATATGCTTCATCATTATTCCATGGAATTGTAATCAACATGCTCAGTCTGGAGACCATACTTCACTGTAATACTACTTAAAATGAAATCTTAAGTTAAAAATCTTGATTTTTCTGTTAACTGTACATTAGAGCAATTTAGGTTATGGTCCCAGTCAACTGATTCAAAAATGTTATCAGGCAACGTGGTCCCAGTTCTTTATGGCCCCAGTCTGATCATCATCAGTCATCAAAGTTTGCTTGAATTCTGAGTTCAATTGCCTTTGACTTGAGAAGAAGTATAAAAATATGCCATAAGCACGTGTGCGCAATTTCTTCACCTTCAGCATTAAAATGTGTTGACAGAAACCATCTCTTAACCACAAAAACAGTTTCACCAACAACACCATTATAAAACAAAAGGCACACATGTGCCCACTTAATTACATTTTTTTCAAAATAACGGGCGTTTACCGAACGGCGCTCGCGCAGATCCAAATAGAATTACTATAAACTCGGGCGTAGCCTCGTTGACTCTGACTCATCGTAACCGTCCGGCCGAACCTCCTAAATCTACGTCGATAAGGTTAAAAATCGCGCAGCAAATTAGACTAGAGCTGGTCAGGTTTTTGCACAAGGCACACGACATGTGAACGTCAATGAATCATGGTTTCGAAATATTATCGAGTGACTCTCGGTATCCGTGTGCTTTGCCGTTGAATAGAGGCTGTTCTGGGTAAAGTAGTTTTGTAAGCATCAGGCGTATTCGCTATTCTTTACTTTGATATCCCAATTTTACAGCCATCAATTCTTACCTTAAAATCTGGAATAATTCTTTTTCAATGAGGATGTTATGTAGGCCTGCGGTCCAGCTATCATGTGATTGGTCAGTTGCTATGTAAATGTCGGTGCCATGACAAAGTAAACTAGAAGATCTCATTTGAATGATAAATACTCTGATTTCATGATCCTGTCTTTATGAAACTTTCAGAACTTCATCCTACCTATTATAGTTGCCAAAATTTGTACTGATGGATCTTGAATAAGTAAAAAACATACATCTTCAGTTTTCCAACATACTTACTATGAAAGTCTTCAACAACATACTCGTAGCTACGTATCAATTCCTACATCTCGTCAAAACCCTTTGTTCCCTCAGTAAGGAAGTCGGTTACGGCCTTGTGCGAGTGAATCACGACTTATCATTAGTTATTGGAAAGAATATTATTTCTATGTTCAATATGTAAATCGCACATTGTTTTTCGTTAACAACCATAAACATCGGAGTCAACGCACAATGTGCACTTCAGAACACCATAGGGTTGCTTACTCTACTATAGTGGTATAATATAATTTAACATCTCATCATCATCATCATCATATCATCATCATCACCATCCCCATCAACCTGCAAACGTCCACTGCTGGACATAGGCATCCCCCAATGATCATCGTCATTTGAGGGGATTTGCCTCAGTCATCACGCTGGGTAGGCGGTTTTTATAGTAGCTCGACATAATGGCCTCCCTACGCCTGAAGGACAGCGCAAGAGAGGCCCAAGTCGTTCTTACAACGGGCAAGTAAATGGTCAGTTGCCACCGCCCACCCTAACCCCCCACTAGCTTCGGAAATTGTACTCAGCGGCAGAAAAACGACCCGGTTTGGTATACGCGTTGGTAAAAGCTGCTGCCGTTTCCTGATATTCCCTTATTAGTCTTCTACGGACACTGATGAGATGGGGTGGCCCTATTCTAAATCCGAACAAACGCCTTTTAAACATCTGTAATTTGGAATCTGATTTTATTAAAACATACTTAAACAGTCTCGCTTGTAATATCTGCAACATGAAACCACTGTAATTTATTTACATCTCAACCCTTCCCAGCTCATAAAAGAACCAGATACCATAATTTTGCATTTAAGCATCGCTCGGGCTGTCAATTTGAACATCACACCGCTTTACTAATCTTAAAATCGCATTCCTTCATAACATTTACGAGACGAAACCCAAAACCTTCACTTTTGACGCCACAATCAAACCATAAAAAGAACCAGATTCTCATATTTGCATTTGGGTTTGGCTTTTCAATTGACCAGTTAAAACCGCTCGTTTTCAAACTCCTTTGTGCGATTCCACACTTTATTGTGTTGGCAGCCCTGTCGCGATTTGGACGGGTCGTTCGCACATTGAAACAAACACGTACGTTTTCGCTGGTCAATGTACTTTCGGTGCAGGGGAGGAGTCAGGGCGTGCCAGGTTTAAAGGAGACAGAAAGCCGATTACTTAATAGCATGTAACGCGACACGTGTCATCTGGAGCCAGGACTAGAATTTCTTGAAGAGATGCCACGTGCGAGCAAGTCGGGTTTCCTAGAATCAAAGTTCATAGTAAACAAAGGAAGACACTTATGTGTAAAACTCGTTTCGTATGTACGTACAAATATTGTTTTTTACTTCGATGATTATTACGATTGCACTACGACTTATATAGGTACCCAACTAGGTATTCTACTAATAGCTTAGTATTCATTAACAAAAAAGCAAATTAACCGTTGGTTTCCGTTTGATCACTTTCGAGTAGTGTCGAACTATCGTCTCATGGGGTTATGATAGGGGAAGAACAGAGAGTGCATCTGTTTACCAAGTACCTAGAGTGGTTTTTATACTTTCATTGGCCGCCGCTGTCGCCAAAATTCTCAAAATGGATATAAATACTTATCTCTACTTCTACTCTATTTTCCGGTCTAGCTAGACACAAAACCGACCCGCACAAGTGCAAACCGAGTGCGCCCCGCGAATCGCAATGCCAAAAGCAGTAAGCGGTTCGTCGAGTGGCGTTAATTATAGACAAGGCGTTATTTAGGGACACTGGGCGGCTCGTTAATGGTTGTGCCACGCGCCGAACGACCACGGCAAGCGAACTAGAACCTATACAATGTTGAGACATTAAACTCTAATCAGCGGTCACGCGGAGGACTGGAGACATTTTCAGAAGATTTCGCCATGCAGAGTATGTCAAGCAGGGAAGAGTCCTACAGAAGTGACCAGCTGTGACTGGGAGAGGGTGAAGGGTCAAAAAGTCATGAAAAGCACTTGTTTTTATACCCCTAAGGCTAGGCACGCACTGGTGACTTTTTGTCACCGTGACAGTCGTTTCATCTCTTTTGCACTTTTAAAATAAGAAGAAGAGAGATATCTGTCACGGTGACAAAAAGCCACCAGTGCGCGCCTATCCTTAGGTGGCGAACAAGACTACGGCTCGCCTGAAATTTGTGTGACATTCACAAAAACAATAATTTGCGCAAATTAATTATACTCCACCGCATCATTACCGAGGTCGCGTCTATTGTAGCAGGAGTCGTCAACAGGTGGTTTAACAATACATTACCTTTTCGAAACAGTACAAACAAACAGTCGAAATCGGTTGAATTCCGCCAATGGTTCTACGACCTCGCACGTCATCGGAAGGTATTTCGCAAGTAACACATTGTGCGAACTTCCTTCAACTTCACCGGGGTCGGAACAAGATTTAAATATGTGTGTATATTTTATGACAGAGAAGGTTGCCGGATGGTAAGTGATAGACACAAAACAATTATAAGTAGGCTCGCTTGCTTTTTGAGAATCCCTAGGCCTCGTAAATTAGGCCTTAGGTATTAGTAAATACTAAGGACAATAATTAGGATTAAGAAATATCAAAAAACCGGCATCAGCGTTTACCCAAGCCAAGCGTGGTCCAACAGAGGACTGACACGGGCTGATGATGATGAAGCATGGTGTGGTGACGCATGCAAATCCCCCCAACTAATAAATGTCATTGGAAGAGGCCTTTGTCCAGTAGTGGGCGTCTTTAGGATGATGAAGATGAGGTCTCATTTGAACCCATCCAAGTACAGATCTGATAAAGCCCAGCTGGGATACCCCTAGAAAATATAGAGCTTTTTTACAAATTAAAATGGAAACTAAAGAAAATGACGATGTTTATATGTTGTGACGTCAGAAAATATTCTTTTTGGGGAAGAATGGTGTTCTTCCCCAAAAAGAATGGGCTCACAACACAACCTCTTGTGTTCGGTTGTCTATGGATGTGTCTTATAACAAAGAAGAATATAGAATATGTTCAGTCTACCTCACTCCAGCGTCTAGTTAGCAGATGGAAGCTAAGGAAAGGTCGATACCCACATGACAGCTGGATAAATAGAAATGTTAGGTTCGTACATACGCGATAAAATGATAATACCCGCATAGTTACCAACCAAGACCAAGACCACCTAAACTAATACGAATTTTTTCGCCTTTACTCTACTCCATGTCAAAGGCGAACATGGTTAGGAATAGGAAAGCATACGTTCGACATGCCGCAGAGTCGATAACCGTGGAGACCGCGTATCGGCAAACGTAATAAATAAATAAATAAATAACCCAGACATGCCACGCTGGGCCACACAGCGCCACCTAGCCCCAAACTAAGCCAAAGCTTGTACTATGGGTACTAGACAACTGATAAACTTACTTAGATACATTTTTTTTTTGTAAATAAATACATATTATACATAGAAAACACCCAGACCAATACAAACAGACATGTTCATGAACACAAATGTATGTACTGTGCGGGAATCGAACCCACGACCCTTGGCTCAGAGGGCAGAGGTCACTACCAAATGAGCCACCGAGCCTGTCGATGTCTGTAATGTAGACGTACTACACCAGGGTTTCTTAACGCGGGGTCCATGGACCCCTTAGGGGTCCGTAGCATGTGTGTCAGGGGTCCGCAGTAGATCAGTCAGTCTAAACATATTTATTTAAGACTTTTTTATTTCCAAAAATATTTATGGCTGGGGTCCGTGAAATAGTTTAAATTGTGAAAGTGGTCCGTGACTGCAAAAAGGTTAAGAAACCCTGTACTACACCCTCAGGCCAGGTGGAGTGACGTTTGCGCAGGGCGTTTGGCAAGTGCTGGATGCGAGGAGCCCAAAATCGACCTAAGTGGCGAACATTAGGAGAAGCCTATGTCCAGCAGTATGATGATGATGATGTTCGACATGCTGACAGAGGTCAGCCATGACAAGAGTCGGTATTTTTTGGTTATTCTTATAACGCACTCCGAACTCAGAACGAACCACGCTGGGCGGCACACTTCGGGAGGATTATGTGATGCCCTCCCAGCACCAGCCATTTTGTATTGAAGCGTTTTTGGATTATTCAACTGTTGATTTTAAAATTGTGATAACTCGGAGACTATTTGTGTTACGGAACAATTTTTTTCACCAATGATTCTTAAATGAGGTAGTCTATCGATAGCAAGTCAAAATCAGGGGGCACGGCAGTGCCCCCGCCAAGTCGAGCGCGAAGCAAACACTGCCGTACCATCCTTTACCGGAACCATTTCGCCGCATTATCAGGCCCCTATTTGAAAACCTTTGGATAAGACTAGAACGCTGAAATTTTCGTCACCTAGTAAGCTATAACCACAAAATATACTACAATAGCCTATTGAATGTGATGTTGTATGATATGTATACCGCAGGGAGCGCACTTGCTACCACCAGACCACCGAACGAGGCAATCGGCATCGTGACGCCTATTTTATCAGTCCTATAACTTGTCTTCTATCAGTTACTAATGTTACTATGCAACATTAAATCCCCTATCGCCAAAGTAGGCATAAGTTACATTAGCTAACATGAAAACGCGTGCGTTTGCGCAAACGCCATTCTGCTTAATCGGTCCATACTTGGAAGCGAACTATGTTATTGGGTCGGTGACTAAGGGTTTTAGCTGAATTGTTATTACATATAAGGAGGCAAACAATACGTAATTAGGTACTTGTTATTGAACCAAAATAGGTGTGGGTGATGCCTGTTAGGTGATTTGGTTCGAACCTTTCGTGGTGAGTTAAGTGACCCATATAGGACCAATTTGGTTTTCCTCATGAAATGTGATCGTCTAGGCCTTCTGATTCCTCTCGGCTTTTTCCTATGCAACCTGATGACTATTATTGGACCCGTCCTAGTATTTGTTGGACACGGTGGCTTGATATACATTCATTACGACTCTGCAGGATCATTCCGTAATACTGTGCTTAAATTTATGACTCTTAATAGAGAAAAGAAATGATATAATATTAGAAAAAAAGGATAGCAAGCTTATTCTAATATACTTCGTTTTTTTTTTTTTACTTCTGTACGTAATTATTATGCATGTCGAGTACACCTCTAAGTAGCCATACATAAACGTCCACGTTGTATGAAAATGTATTTTTGTGTGTATTTTGTGTAATGTCTGTTGGTGTACCTTATTAAATAAATAAAAAATACAGAGTACCAAGCATCGTGAGTTTGATTCCCATCTGACCCGGGACAAACATTTGTTCCATGGTTATTTATGGGACTTTCCCTGTTCTGATAACCATAACACAAGTGCCCAAGCTACTTACTTTGGGATCGGAGCAATGTATGTGATGTTTTCAGAATATTTTATGCAGTGGACAGGAAAAAGGCGATCAACTACTCAGTCATCGAACAGTATATTATTAGTGACTAGGTAATTAAACGACAATATTTGCTACGGATATTCAAATTTACTCTCCCAGTTAACATTACTAATTAAAATTATTAATACAACTAACACAAACAAGTAAATTTAAACATTATGACATCACATCAACGGTAATCACAAGTTACTAATTAATACGGCAGCTCGTTATTTAATTAGATTGTGATGGACTGAATTGAGGTCGTTGACCTTTCAACAACTTCATCCGTCTTGCGTGCGTTTAGCAGATACTTCAACATTTATAATTAAAATAATTCTAATTTTAAATATATGTACCACGTTGCCTTATTTCAAAGTGTGTGCGGAAAATTGTGATTAAAATTTATTCAACCGCTAGAGATTGTCTACTTATTGTTATGAACGATGTAAATAAGTTAAACATTGTAAGAAAAATTGGCATTTAAAAGAATAGCTATCGAGTTTCTTACTGGTTCTCATCGATACTACATTAGAAGCTACATTCGGAAACCGATGGTAATGTACTTTTCTAAAGTTCTTGTCTCAAGTTCATATGAGTAAAGATACGTATTTCCCATTTATCTACACTAATATTATAAAGAGGATAGATTTGTACCTATTTTTGTATATTACAATGTAACCGAAGGTGTAGAAAAATGAGTCTCCCGTGCGAAGCCAGGACGGGCTGCTAGTTTATTCATACAGAGACCGCCTAGACTGTACTTTGTGTTGTTCGTAATGTGTTTTCCTGTAATGTCTTGTGTTTTTGTGCAATAAAGAGTTTCTATCTAGATAGTTAGATAGATATCTATATTTGGCGGCTGATGGGGCCAGCCACTACCACTTAAGCTTACTAATCCGGCTTACTTCATCAGAGATAAGAAAAAACTATTTATTTCCCATAATACACAGTCGTAATCGCGTTACCCGTACGTATTACTTATATTTTATAGGCAGTTAAACCACGAAAGACTTACGATGAATAAAGAACACATCATAAGCCAAAGTAATTCGCCACGACACATCCGGCAACAACTGTCGTGTTGTAGAATGACAATTGTACAACTTTACGGACGCCGGACGACCTTCGGGATGGACGAGGGCTGACATATGCCTTAGAGGCGCCGCTTAGGTAAGCGAAAATGAGCGCAAGTCAATATGGAACAGTCGGGAAAGTGTCACTTTGTCGCCTGACGGGTATCACCGACTGCGAGATGCTTTTTTGACACGTGTGACAACAACAGTCGTGAAGTGGAATGACAATTGAACAACTCTACGGACGCCGGACGACCTTCGGGATGGGCGAGAGCTGATATTATGCCTTCAAAGGCGCTTAGGTAAGCATGCTCCATCCTAGGCCACCTTATCACTTAATATCAGGTAAAATACAAAAAATAGGTAATACAAAAGAGGGATTTCATGATAGAAAAGCGTGATACAAATCATACCCCCTATGGCATTTGCAGAAGGTTTGTTCAAAATATGTAGATAGGTTTAATTCGAGATCATCAACGAACAATAGCCATTTTCAACTACCTTATAATTCGAGCTGTAGAGGAAAACTACTCAAATTCAAATGGCAACCTTAACCATGTCGTCGGGGGGAAGGGGGGACGCAGGACCTCACGAACTGGCAGAAAAAAAGTTGAAACAACCAGACAGAGCGTCCTTGAAGCACCTCTGCCCATTACCATTCGATCCTTATCACCTAACGCATTAGATTCAAAATCCAATAGGAGAACAGGCCTATAATTTAGTAGGAATGAATAAATTTGAATTCCTTATGGGCGGGCCGGTGGCCAAACTGTGGGTTGAACTAGAAGAGTTAATTCGCCAATTTGAACAACAGTTATAATTGGTCGATTGTTATAATGATATGCAAATAGCAACTAAAACTGTAGCAAGAGACCTGAAAAAGGTTAAAGTAGTATTCAAATGTCTAATTAAATTTATTGTATAGTTCTTGGAACACTGCCAAACACAGTAACAAATACATAAACTACACACAGTTAAACACAAGGTAAACAAGTTTCTGTAAAGAAAGGTCTCCATAGAAAACTATCAACTGTTCAGTTATCAACACGTGTTGGTGATAAAAGTTGGCAACTTTTCTTTAATGGAGTTTTAATGCTGTAAGTACTAAAAGTCTTTACAGCACTATCTCAATATATCCAGTGGGGCTCTTCAGAATGCCTATTCGCTCTAGCATTCAGAAAATTTGAAATAACTAGTACATATAACATTTATAGTGACGTTCTATCAAAGTTTCCGTTTTCCTTGTTTCAAATTCGGCATTTTGAATAGCCTGATGATGATAGTAGTATGATAGTAGTTCGGTAGACGGTACGGGTTAGCAAACCCGTACCGTCTACCGAACTACTATCATCATCATCATTACATCTGCTGACAATCACCCTTTGCTTCTAATATAGACTAATATAGACCTCTTTCTTCGACAGACAACAGGCCGGTCCTCACAAGCCGTAACCTTGACCAAACTAAATTACCTATTTCCTTATAAATAACCATAGAAATTAAGTCCCAAGAAATTCATAGCTACAGTAACATTGTAACTATACATAATACAGGAAAGTCAGAGACAAAAACCATAAACAAAAAGTGGAAAGGGAGCCGGTGGACAGTCCCCTGCGTGACAACCTCCGACCCGGTCAGTTTCGTAACCCGACGACAATGACCGACTCGCGGCCACAGTACAGGGGAGTGCACGTGAAGTCGTTGGCTTAATTAATGTAAAAAAGGGTAATGAGCCAGACGACAGATAGATAATATAATTAATTAATGTTCCCTCCTGGCAGAATTTTAGCGGTCTATCTCACAGGACAGGTTACTTATTCTGTATGTACTATGTATGTATATTGTATACTTCTGTTGCATGGACTCTACAGTGTGTGTTATACTTCTATAACACACACTGTAGAGTCCATGTGGTCTTCACCACTGAGGGAATATTAGGAAACGAGCACAAGCGGTTACCTCTACATGCCTTTACATAACCCAACTGCGATCAGGTGACCAAATCGCCCTAAATGACAATTTCTTTTCTTTGAGCAATCGCTGGGCGTGATTCCGAACTAAGTAGTAAACCAAAAATTTTATAGTTAAACTGGCGCAGTATCTTTCTCTTTCTATCTACTCTAACGAGCAGTTCATTTTACAAGCCGGAGAGAAATCATTCACAATTCGGTCTGCTATTCAGGTGGTTGAATCTGAACTTTTCCTTATCGTTAGATAATAACACAGGAAGGAAATTCATTTGGACATAGTCGCTAATTTAGGGGCTAAACAACATTAAAGGGCTGCGCCGACGACAGACTTTTTGTGCGATAGAGTCTGCGTCTGAGACATTTCAAAAGAGCATCTAGGTCCCTACAGCTCTGCCGACAGAATGATCGAAAATGTACGCTGAGACTGTGAAATATCCGGGACAGATTTTTGCGCGTCGTGATTTTTACCGCATATAATTGCATCACAGACTAAAAAGTGCGTCTCGGATAGTCTGTCGTCTGCGCTGCCCCTAAGTTTCTTTACTGGCACACATCCCATTGTGTCACCGGATAATTATATAAGAGGCAATTAAAAAACTGTTGCTGCATTCTGTAAACAATTGCAGAGTGGTCTTAATCAGTGGATATAATGAACTTATGGGCATTATCGAACTTAATTTAATTAACAAAGGGATTACGCAAGGATACGGGATATTGTATTAGCTAGAGTGTGTTGTGGTTAATTATCGGTAATGAAGATGAATGACGCAATTTCATAAGAGGCCAGAGCTTAAGTTTAAGTAAGAATTAGCAAGGAGATAATTTGATGGGTCCAGTCTAGGAAGCGGCTATGTTAGCTATTTTCACGTTTTAAAATATATGTAGACGTTTAGACGATGTTGAGTCGCAGGTTCGGCTACGGTTTGTACCCGACTACTCTGCCTACTTTAATTGACCATATTTTTGATTAAAAATTACAGTTTACGACAGCAACACCAATAAAAATATAATAAACACAAGAATTCCAATGCACCAACCAAATAATAATTAGCCATAAATTACTCTTTAAATTTTTTAACTGCATTTGATTAAAATTCGTTATTAAACTGTTCGATAACTATCCATAATATTGTTCGATTAATAACATATATTACGTAATCGATGGGATAGAGACGGAAATGTTGACCGGTTCATTAGAGTTGCTTATTAATCGTACAATTCATTACAAAAACGAGTATTCGATTAAATTTCGATCAAATGGTAACATCATTAACAACACGCATGAATTAATTAGGGAAAAGATCGGAATTTATTGTAATAACATTGCAATAAAAGCATAGTCAGACAGGAGTATTTTAACTGCTGACCTGTGCGTTTTTAATGTCGCGGTCGAACGTCAAGTTTTTCTTCGGGCAGCTAAAACTTGTTTGTCTATGATGATGTCTAAATTTTCCAAATAGAAATCTGCGATATCAAGAAATTTTATCGACACATCAAAATGCTTTCTTTCTAAACATATTCATCAGCCCGTAATTTTAATAGCGCGTCCAAATGACAGTATTTTGTCTGACGTAAAGCAGATATGGAGACATTCATAAAATGTAGGCTATCCACATCGCACAGCCAGTATTAAGAAGATCACATACAATTAAATCATTTACATTCGATTTTTCATCGATGACTGATTACCAAATCATTCGAACACATCGACAGGAAGCCTCAAACGAATCGCGGGCAACAAACTAATAAAAGACGCATCTATGCAACGGGCGTTAAAACTAAAAGATCCGAGAGCTACCGGCCTGGAACCTGTGACCCATAATCCAAATGCCAGAGGCAACGGTACCCGGGGACCGGTTCCGAGTGTAATTGAAGAATCTTGCGTCGATGATATAAAATAAATACACGCTCTGACGTTACGGGGTAGCTTTCCATTGATATTGTTAAGGATCGAATGGAACTGGTTTCGCGCGGACAAGCCGGAACGGATTCGAGTTTTGAGGACGTAGTATGTTTTTTAACTTTCCAACATTATCATCGTTACTTGATACGCGGCAAGAACTTTTCAACTTATAAGTCAACTCTGTATTATCATACTCGTAACTCTCAATAAAATAACGCCTTAACTCAAAATATTGGACAAATAAGTTCAAGTTCAAGTGATAAAATAATTTCTATAACTAAACATTTTTTTCAAAATATGTATTGAATTAGTTCGTTGTTTTATGAAAGAGATATATACACAGTGCAAAAGGCCACAGTTATAATAAATACTAAACCTGTGATATTTGTCCTGGGTGTCTTTCAGCTACTTACCTGTAATTAAAAAAATTAACAAGTCAAATCACATTTTAGCGTAAGTACCACTTTCATTAAAAAGTGCATCTTAACCATTACTTTAGAATCTTGTCACAATAATAAATGACATGTCAAATTTTAATAAGAAACAGGACATAAATAAGAAACGAAGGTACCACAAATAAATACTTAAATACAAATTATAAACACCCAGACACGGAACAAACAAAAGTGTTCATCACACGAATGTTTGTCCCGGTTGGGAATCGAACCCACGACCCTTCGTTCAGAAGGCAGGGGTCACTACCAGTTGAGCCACCGAGCCAGTCTATACTAGCCATAGTCTATAGAGCCATACTAGCTGAAAGACAAAATCACTGATCCTAACGACAGGAGAGAGTGACATTTAGATAAATCGCAACTCTACAGATCAACCACGGATGCTTCAAACATAGCGTGCAAACAATACATGGGAATGAGATTAACTAGTGCTGTCACGCTGTGACGTCACCGGGCGTTCACTTAGACAATAACTATTGTGCCAACCATGAATGGGAAGTGGTGTTACGAAGGAGGAAGGTCGACAAGCACTCGTTCAATAGATATGCTAATTGGAATTATGTAATTAGATGAGAGACGGCGTTGCAACGCCCGTGTTTACGAGCTTTTAGGTCTTAACTTCAGTGCCTTCAATGCCTCATGCGTATAAATAACTAGTTGTGGCCACGACTTCGTCCGCGTGATATAGTGTTTCGTCATCATCAACATCATCGGCCTGCAATCGTCCACTGCTGGAAATAGGCCTCTCCTAATCAATCAATCAAGAGAGGCATGGCATAGCGAATCTTCGCTCGAATTGAGCCGCCCGACCGGGGGATGGACCTCCAACCTATAGAGTACCGCAGCCAAATCACCTCCGAGTCGTGTTTCTGCCGGTGAGTAGGGTTTCCGGAGCTCGTGGGGTTAGGGTTGGGCCGGCATGGCGTCATGCCCCGAGTGGTGAGTGCGGGGGCGCGATCCACTCATAGGGGCGTAACGGTGTGGTGGGTGCAGCCACACCGTTGCACGAGGTCCGCCCGGGGAGCACTCTATTGCTCCCCGGATCCGGGGGCAGGGGTATTTGCCCTCCCCGGACCAGGAGTTCCGGCCGCTTATCATCTGCGGCTGGCCAGGGCAGGCAGGGATATGGCCGTATGCTTCGGCGCTACCCGTGTCCCTGCAACTTGCTGCCCACTGGCGACACAGGGGGGTTTAGTGGGTATGCCCTCCCTTTTGGGAGGTGTGAGTCCCACACACCATGCCGCCTCCCCCCGGAGACGGCATGAAGGTGCTTAATGCATTCCCCTCTTTAAAAAAAAAATGGGCCGGCATGGCGGTTGCAACTGACAGGTAACTGACAAGTTACTTGCCCGTTGTCGCATCGACTTGGGCTTCTCTTTCGCTTTCCATCAGGCGTAGGGAAGCCATTATGTCGAGCTACTATAAAAAAAAAACAAAATATTTTTTATTCAAGTAGGCTTGTCACAATGACATTTGTCACTTAGGGGGATTTGCCTTAGTAAACACGCTTGGCAGGCGGGTTGGTGACCGCAGTAGGTTTTTAATTATTTCGTATATGTTTCAATTGGAGATTTGTCCAACAGTGGATTTTGATAGGCTGATGATAAGTTATTTTTTATCCAGTCATTCCAATCATATCAATTCATTAGGTACATTAAATATATTTGCCAATTTGGATATGGTTTTTTTAACCGTACATACTTTTGATTACGGCTCGCGACACCATGACTGGAACGTGTTTGTGGGCCCCCATAAAAAGGTTGACTACATAGTCATGCAGAGTTCAACAATCACTACATACTAATTCAATAACATCGGCATGATTCATCAGATTGATTCAACGATCGATTCCCGGTAACAGCGTTCGGAACAATCCTGCGGTTCCGTTCGGACGTAACAAGTGGCCTGTTTTCGCAGTATCCGTTCGTTTATCTTTGTTAGTCAGTTTTAAATTAAGCATTAAGTTGTATGTTGAAAGTATAACCATAAAAGGAACTAAATAGATCGACGCAGCGATCCAAACTATGGCTTGATCTCCGATAATGAGAGCCTCCACCTAGCACACTATTCAACAGGCAACGTAGAATTCGCAATCGAATCCTGCAAAACGGCAACCCAACAGCAACATTGATCAATCAATCGATCAATCAGCTCATTGCCGTCCACTGCTGAACGTAGACCACCCCAGAGAATGCAGACCAGCTCTCTGCGACTTTCCGGCCAGCTACGATTTGGGAGCCTATAAGAAACGAGCGTACTAATATTTAAAAGGTCAGCAGCGACCCCAAAACTCGATTTGAGTTGGGGTGTCCATGAGCGGTGTGCCATCCAGGCATCACATGTGCTCGTCTGCCGCCTCTTGTACAAAAAAAAACTATCTTTTAGTATACAGCGGAATGCATTAGGCACCTTCATGTTGCCTCCGGGGAGAGTCAGCATGGTGTGTGGGGCTAACACCTCCTAAAATAAGGGCATACCCACTAAACCGCCCTGTTTCGCCAGTGGGCAGTAAGCGGCTAATCTGTATCCATTCTCTACTGGATGGCTGGCCAGCCGTCCTTAGGTTCTAAGTCATCGTCCCACCGTGTTGGAAGGCGTCCCACACTTCGTTCACTTAACAACGATCACGTGGCGTCAAATTGTCACCTCACGCTTACAGCACGCCACATCGTGTCCTGTCGCGGTCCACTCGACCAGATGGCATTAATGCCGACCCACTTCGCGAAGGTCCGACCGCTCGGCCGTCCCGCGCCATGTACGGCGCGGGCGCAGGGTTACGCAACATCGGTGCAGCGCTGAATTACTGTTACCTTACTATTGTTCAAATTGCCTTCTAGTATTTAAAATAACTCGATAAACATATGATTTCTCCGAGCAAAAGCCATTTCGCTGGCTCTTGATGGCAGGCGGCTAATCTACTGTCATAGAAAAAGTTTGGGGCAAACCTTTGCCTAGCAGTGCGACAGCATAGGTTGACAAAAACAGAACAAACATTATCATCATCATCAGCTCTCGTAGTTCACAGCTGGACATGTCCTCGCCAAAAAAAGCTAATGGTCTCTAAGCTTCTGAGCAAAGAATACAACAGCTCGGAAACAATAGCTACCAGATACCAAATTAAAAAATGCGTTAATGTCAAGTCCTCAGACCTCATATCACAATTTTCTTTGAGCTGAAGGCACCCCTGATCACACGTAACATCATTAGCAAATGCTAAGTAGGACAATTAACATGCCTTCATAATTACTTAGGGTCATACTATATGTCACTATGTTAATGTAACTAAGTCAGCAACTGACCGAGACTGGAGTTTAATGTATGATGGGATGGTAAAGTTAGTTCACTAACTCTTAGTGCCTAATCTTTAAAAAATGAATTCATCGTAAATCTTAAATTAACATCTGGTGATATAGCAGTAACATAAATGTTCGCTTATAAATAGGAATAAAAAATACAAGCTCAATGATACAAATAAAGAATCCCTTATAAAGACAGATTAAATCCACATTGGCACACATCAATGGATTGCACTATTAGCGAATAAGAGTAACTGGTGAGAAAAATCCAATTGCACAACTCCATAACAAGGCGAGCGAGTGTTACCAGACAGAGAATGTTAGAATAGGTCTTTAAGCCGGCATCAAGCTGTTACCGACCAAAAAAGTATTCTAAAACGAGTGTTGATTACGACCCATGCCGTTTACAGAGACTCTTAATCAATTCGACGCCATCTGTAACGCACAGGTTACCCAACAACTCGGCCACAATCTGGCATATGGCGGCTAAAACGCTGCCTTATATGGCGCGAGTGACCATATGGACAACGGTCTCGATAGCATTCGTACAACTATCCTTAGCGTTCCAATAGGCAACATGTTCAGAAACGATGAAAAACGACGCGTGACCGGCATAGCTATTGATGGACAATACGACATTCACATTCGTGACTTTGCTGTGACATTTATAACCTCCAACACATGGCTTCTAAGCCTTTAAGAAAAAAACCAGCAAACGCCTAAATAAATATTTGGTTACTTAATTTAAAGAGTGAAGACAAAACATTTGAATAAAACATTGTGCGCCGTCCTCACAATGACATTTAAGTTACGAGTGTATTTATCTACACACGTACCGAATAAGAAAGGGATGATTAAAACATAAAACCGAAGCATCAAATCGTTAATCAAAACGATTGCCTCTTTCTACTGTCTTACAAAGAATACGTTTCAATCAATACAACAAGAGGTTACTATGAAATAATTCAAGCAAACCTACCATAAATTAACCAGACTCGACAGAATATTATTGGACAAAGACGAGCGTTGATTATGAAAAGGTGCATTTTAATTTTTCCTCTCTCGGTCAGCAAGCGATAATGTGACTTCTGGTCGAGTGGATAAGGAAGATAATTGTAAATGCCGGAGATAGTCGACGGGTCAGGATACAAAGGAGCATGTGGCGAGATGAGGCTAACCACCCGCATTGCGCATTAAAAATATTCGCAATAACGAAGGGTTGTGCGCACGCCGCACATGTCATTGACACAGTGCCGAGGAAGATAAATTTGCGTAGTAAACGATAAACAAGTGCGCGTGAGATTACCATATGACTACTACTTGGTTCATTATTCCCTCTACCGACTGAACGAATGGAGGCAAGCACTACATTATTACCATTTCGTATCATTTAATGGTAATCTGTAACTGTAAAAACACTATCTATACATAAAAAAACTGGTACCCATAACTGGCATTTTGGCACACCAGCTGCATATTTTTAAAGAGTTTTGCTATACGCTGCACATTTTAACAGACTAAATTCAAGTTAAGAAACTACGAAAACAAGTAATATGAATGGCAAGAAAATTGATAACCGAAATTGGGAGATTGCCAAAAATACTTTTGTTCAAAAACAAGTGATAAGTTTATTCTTAGAATCCGTCGATCACAGATTGACTGATTATTATCTTTGCAAGTTTACCAACATAATCCATTTATGATTAATGTAATTGTAATAAAAAGTTTTCGTAAAATAACATCTCACCACCAACCTAACAGAACAGTTAATAACAAAGCTTCAACATACGTCATAAATTCCACTAAAAGGACTATTATTACTTCTAAACGTACCTTATGTGGTGGGAAAGTTCTGATAGTAGCCATTCCACAATGCGCAAGTTGGTTGGAGAAGTGCTCAAAAGACACGCACATTAACTTTGAAAGAATTTTGCAGGAATGCCTGCTGACTGACAGCAATATGCCCATCCAATGATGGAATTGACCTTTATGGGTGGGAACGATGAAATGGCTTTAAAACATGAAATTGGGTTCTACATCTACACTGTATCATCTAATCACAATGCTTTGACTGCCTCGTCGTTCTAGGAGTTAGGAGGTTTCGAGGTCGTGTTCAAATCTGGCACTAGGATTTTTCGCTTAGAATTCACACAGGATTCAGAAGCACCTTGGACGTATTTGCGTTCGTGGCCAAGTATTGTTAACAGTTTAGAAATAGAAGAAAATTTGTAAATAATCTGCATGATATTGTCCTAAAATATATCAACAATCTCATGGATTTCAATGTTGTGGCTGAAGACCAGTCAGTATTATTATCACGATGTTCAATTGTCAAAATCAATTATTCAACGGTTCAACAAACTCATTAATTTGATGAAGTAATGACATAATTTGCGGTTTCATACTCGTACAATCCTAAATTCAATGTCACCTTGAATCTTGTTCAGACATTATTGAAAATAGAAATAAAAATACAGTGTTCATTTTGATGAGAACAAACTGTTATCTCACTAGATTTAGTCTTGCAAATTGTAAAGTGGTATTTCAGGAGTGGTCTAGTATTGAGTTTTCTGGTCAGTTTTTCAACATTAAAATTTACAAATCTTCAAACTTTTATCTAACATCGACTATGTTCGGAGCACGGTATTTTACCGAGAAGACACCGGCAAAAAACTTTGTGTACCTAGTTGGTTTTTAGAAGATTGTTTAAATTGATAAAATGTTACGTTTTTTTTATATAATAGCTCGACATAATGGCTTCCCTACGCCTGATGGAAAGCGAAAGAGAAGCCCAAATCGCTGTGACAACTGGCAAGTGACTGGTTAGCCTGTCAGTTGCCACTGCCATGCCGGCCCAACCCTACCCCCCACGAGCTCCGGAGACCCTACTCACCAGCAGAAACACGACCCGGAGGTCATTTGGCTGCGGTATTCTATAGGGTATTTTATTTTGAACTACCTCTAATCGGCCAGTGTACATACATTTTACAAAATAGGTGACTGGCAGTATATGTAGCCTCTGACTCTGTGTATTGAAGTATTGAATTAGGTGACCTTTTCTTTCCGCGTAATTGCGTAAAAGAACCATCCAAACTTTCTTCAATATTCTTGGTATTCCAACGTTTCTGGGTATACCCACTGGCCCAGATAGCATCTGTCTGACCCGCGTCTAAAACTGCAATCAACGTCGACACGTCGATCTCATTAATGGGCGTATTGCTTTGATCTGTGCCCGGTACACATCAATTATACTCCGCCTTGTCGACGTATAAGGCAACTCCGTCTTGGGTTACTGTTGATTTATTGTGAGTAAACTCGGTGAATACATAACCGCTGTACATGTAACGCGTTGGATAATTGGAATATGTACTTATTTCTACGCTGAAGCAAACAGAATACGGACATCATTATCTAATGTTGATGATTCATTAGCCCTTCGCAGTCCACTGCTGGACATAGGCTTCCTATTATTCACCAATATGGAGATGGGAGAAGGTGGTAAATTTTCTCATGCAAAACTAGAAAAAGGATTATTTTTCTAAATGATTACGATGATGCCCCTTTTGACTTCATCATCACCGGGCAGATTGAAGAGCGAAAGGCTCTCATCCCAACGCAGTAAAGAAACTAGTAAACAAATTCAGGACTAAAATACAAAGTGATTACTAATTAAAACAAAGTTTCACGCATACATTGTCAGTTTCAAACGCATAACAATGTCGTGACAATACTACAAACGCAATTAAAGTCAATACTGTGTTACCAGCGGCCATTATCCAGGCCTAAAAGCTAGGAGCACCCTTGTTTATGTCTGGAATTTTACGCTACTGTCTAGACGTCATAAACATCGGGACAAAGCAACACTGCAGGGCACAGGAAGGGTACATTTAAACGCAACACACGGGGAATGCGCACATCAAACAGTTGCGTTTCGCTTTAATGGGCACTTGATGCGGTCTTTTTAATCAACTGCTTGTATTTCTGATGGGGATCAGTTGTGATGGCTTATTTGTTGCTGGAACAAATGGCGCTTTACTCCCCTTGATTTAGTTGTATTTTACATAAAGATTGACTAGATATTTATACTTCTATCTTAACTAATATTATAAAGCTGAAGAGTTTGTTTGTTTGTTTGAACGCGCTAATCTCAGGAACTACTGGTCACAATTGAAAAATTCTTTTTGTGTTGAATAGACCATTTATCGAGGAAGGCTTTAGGCTATATAACATCACGCTGCAACTATTAGGAGCGAAGAAATAATGGAAAATGTAGAAAAAACGGGGAAAAAATAACTATTCCACGCGGACGAAGTCGCGAGCACAGCTAGTACTTAATATTATAAAGCTGAAGAGTTTGTTTGAACGCGCTAATCTCAGGAACTGCTGGTCTGAATTGAAAAATTATTTTTGTGTTGAATAGACCATTTATTGAGGAAGGCTTTAGGCTATATAACATACGTTGCAACTATAAGGAGCGAAGAAATAATGGAAAATGTAAAAAAAAAACGGGGAAAAATAACTATTCCACGCGGACGAAGTCGCGAGCACAGCTAGTCATGTATAATGACTTATATCAAGTTAACAAAGGTTTGGTACCTTAACAGACAGTTGCCTGATAAACTTGGATTCAGAGTTTACAATGCTTAGTACCCTAAAGAAAGCTTAGGCTTTACTTGGCATAGGCGAAGGTCGAATGGCGGCGCGTTGTGAAGCTGGCCACCAAAGCCTGAAATGACGACCATGACCACTCTGACAAGAGTGACATCGACGAAGAAGAAGGCCAAGGTCTACTAAGCACTCACTTGGCTGGCTTAACGAACCAAAGAGTATCTTGGCCTCTGACACGAGATTTCACCAATCTGCCAGGTGATTTTGGTAAAACTTATTTACCTGCATTATGTACGTGATTGACCCTTGTAGAGTCCGTTGTAAGCCAATAGCTACCATTTACGACTGCTACATAACGAAAGCATAGTATGTAACTAGAACGCTTAGAAATTGCTCGACAATTAGCCTTCCAAGGTCTCTCTTTACGTAACCGCAAACAAAACGTTGATTTCCATACCAATACGTATACATATAAGATATCCCGAAATTACACGACATTAATAATGCTGACATATAATAAGCGTGTATCGCAAACAGGTCGGGCGACCTCGCGTTCACGGAATTCTTCGAGCAGTTACGTAATTCTCGCCTTGCCTTTACTGAAAGTTTTTACTAAAAGCTTTTGGTGTTTAACCGGCCGATTTAATTGTGGCCCGCCGGGCGGGTGTGAAATTTGGTACGCATCTTATTGTCTCAAGGATCTCTGCTCGGTGTGCGAGAGAAAGGCGTGATTAAAATCAAATAAATTAAAATATAGGGTGATGATGAAATACATTCAATTGTGTTAAAGTTCGAGATTTAAGTGTATTTTCTGTTTCTGATAGCGATACACCATTAAGCAATAATGTCAGTTATCTGATATTCTTTATTACGGACGACCAGTTTGATGACAGAGGGTCAGAGGCTGCGAGTTCGATCCCGGCACAGTACATTTTTTGTGTATGTACATGAACTTAACTGTTTGTATTTGTCTGGGTGTAATATGTACTTAATTACAAAAAATAAGCATTTATATAGCATATGTTTATCACTTGTTTATCCCTGGATAGTAGCTTCGACTTAGTTTGGGACTAGAAACCGCTGTGTAAAAAAATTAAAAGAAATTAAGTTAGTCGTTTTAGAATACTGAAAATACGCATCAATCGATCGATCGATATTCACACTTTATTGCAAATCAAAAAAAATACATAGAATTAGCCAAATTATAGAATTGTCAGATATCCGACGATTGAAATCCTCATATACCTACAATGTCCAAAACATAACAACGAATCTAATTCAATGATCTGACAACATGAATGAAGAAAGCAAACTACACTGACTCATTCACAAATATAGCGTTCGTGAACGTTCCACGCCGACTTTTCAGACGTAATAACACCATTACATCATACGATACTAATATAACACGTGAAATTACATGTTTAGGAACTATCTAACGTCAATAATCATACGATTTACAACACTTGAAGGTAACACTAGACAGTTTTCCACCATTAAGGAAGTGCTTTGACGTTTGGGAACTAGGATCATTGTGTAGCTTTTGGACTATTTGGATGGACACATGCTTCTTTCAACTGCTCAAATGCGCGTCTTGGCAGTTAAATGAATGATGTACCTAGTCCCATGTAAGTCTAGATGTAAACAGTCAAAACGCTAACAATGAACGTTCGCAAACAGAATTTAGGATCTTATACGAGTACAATATTCATTTGAACTACACCACCTCACCCTTTCCATCTTGCTATTCTCAACCCACTCCTTTTTCGCTTGATTCCTAGGTATTCGTCATTAAGTAACTTATATCTAAGTACGTCTGAATCAGTACTGTTCGATGATCCGAAAATGCCGGTTATCCGAACACCCATGTCTCCCAATTAGTTCGGATAATCGACGCTCTGCTGTATCCATAGATTTGATGTCGTCGATAGAATAACATAATTTAGGCAAAATGATTTCACTGGAAAATAAAACAGACATGGCAGTTATTGCACGAACAACCCGACGAACAATAAAGGCTCAACTAGCAACGAGACCTAAAAAAAGAACTCAACACATAGTAGGCTACCCTTTGCTAGTAAGTTCTATCTGCAACATGGGCAAAGTTTTCACTTGTTTCACTGCAGACGAATTACCGGTTCATCCCGTGATGCGTCCAGGATTTATCCGCAATGCGGTGCGCTCCGGTTCGGTAAAGCTTCGCCGGTTTAGAGCTTTGCATCTTTGTGCCGGATTTTGATACATTTTTAGTTTAATATTAGGTTTTGTAGGGTTTTTGGAGGTCTTGCCATTAAACCTTTACTCGAAACAAGGCCATGTCTTCTACTTAAGGCCACGGTTTACAAGTGTTTCAGCAGAGTAAGGTTCTTTTATTTCAGACGTCGACAGCTGACTGCCGACACGGCTGTTGAGACCGACTAGTGGCGGTATAACCATCACAATTGAAGGCGTATCTAAATACCACAGACCGATGACGGGCAGCAGCCTCACCGGAGCGAGAGAGAAAAGCTACGCCCTGCGATCGCCAAACCGCCTGCCTAGCGTGGCGATAATGAGTATATCCTCCAGATGTTGGCCCTAACCGGCGAACAACTGGAGCAATAGGCTGATGATGATGATGAATAGCCGTGTCCTTAATAGTCGTGTATTATGTGTTCTTTATTTTTATATTTATTTGTGTATTAGTGTGCGTTTACTCTTCTTCTTCTGATGTCCAAAAATATTAAACGTTTCGTATTACGTAAGAGACTTCTTTAGTTTTTAATAAATAGCCTAACCATTTAAAAAAAGTGTAACCTGTGAAGTTTCCATATGATCCAAATCTACGTTTATCCAGGTAAGTCTCACGCATCGCGCGTGTGCCAAACATCGCAATTCGCACACAACCCGGTGTAACGTTTCAACGCATTTACGCCGTTGTTCCTCTGCCAAAGCAAATATTCCGGACTGGATCACACGTCAACACATGTTTTGAACCGACCGCAATAAGTGATGTTTTTCACGATCAAACTGATTAATTTCTGCCGACGTTTACCGTTAGAGTGACAGTGGCCGAGTCAATTCGGATTTGTATTGTTGTTTTGGAGTTAAGTGTTGCAGTTGGCTAAATAAGAAGCAGTTTTGAATGTCAATCCTTCAAATGGATATACATTCATAACTGCTAGCAAAATTGACAAGGATACAATGGGATTGTAAAAAGACTAGCTCAATCGCTGGATGATCAAGTGTGCCTAAAATTACGACAGACTTTAAACCAAAACTGACTTCTGCATTAGATTACTGGTTTGAGAAACTTTATCATCGTTAGATACTGGACAAAGTGATAAGAATAGGTAATCTGTTTATATTCTATCGTACACAAATCGCAGAACATTTTACTAAATAGTAAATTCAATAGGTGAGATAGCATCAAAATACCATTTCAAAAAACCAGTTATCAAAGAAATAAACTTTTTCAATTAAATTCCATTCCAATAACCGTAGAGGAAAATCAGCCATTTCCCCCATTTGAATCTCGCGAAATTACAAACTATATGTCAGCCGTATCCGGTCTTGTCCGCAATCTATCCGCGTCGCGGCGTCGTCTGAAAGTTTCATAACCCCGCCGCACCCTCGTCTACCCCCCACCCCGGGGCACTCACACAGTCTGGGAGGGTTCGGAGGTCGAGGGGAACCGAACCGTGTTCAACACTCCGAAAACCAAGCCTTTCTCTACTTACAACTAATTAAAACAAATCGGATTAACTTATGCCTTCACAGCGACGCGCGTAAAGATTTTTCTATTTTCAAAACCGGTATCCATAAATTTTGTATGCGAGATTAATCAAGTAAATGACCGCCAGATTATACAACGAAACGATAATACATTTTATCAAGCTTTCGGTTAAATATAATTTTATTCGTGTTAGTAACGACAGAGATAAAAAGTCCCTTACCGAGAATTTATATGTTTTCGTTTCGATTCAATTTGGATTTTAATCTAAGAAACATTCTCTCATCCGACCTTGATGATAATGGATTCTGTATGGCACTTGTAAAAAACGATAAAATTGTTTAGATAGAGATTAGATTCTATTGTTTTATAGGAATCAATCGCCACGTTATCGTGGAGACCATAAGTAGGTACATACGCGACGAATAGGTACATGTGTGATGTTGCTATTTCAGAAGACCCACGCGTCTCGTAAATGTCTTCGTAACGTAGCAAACACTACTAATAAAATTGCGATAATCATTTTACATTTATTTGAACCAAGACTTCTTGTTTTTTGTTTCTACTTTTTTGAAAGTTAAATTATATTTCCTAAGACAAACTATAATCTATACATATAATAAAAATGTAACGAATCGCTGTCTGTACATGGAAGATATATGTGAAAAAATATTATGGGATGCCTTTATTAAAGCAATAGTACCCAAAACAATGATTTTTGGAATTTTTGTCTGTTTGTCTGTATGTTTGTGCACGCTAATCTCAGAAACCGCGTATCCGATTAAGATGCGGCTTTCACTAATATATTGCTGGAAGCTTCCCTTAACATTTAGTGTTTGTTTCATGTTAATCGGTCCATAAATAAAAAAGTTACGCCCATTTAACTAATCACGTCGAGCCTGCTGTACGTTTGCGCGGGTATATAAAGCGCGCCGAGATCTGCGCCGCGCCGCTGCCAGCTGCCAGGCACTGGGGGTCATTAAAATCACTACCCAAGAAACTATTCCACGCGGACGAAGTCGCTGGCACAGCTAGTATTCAATATGTACTTTAAAACAAATAAAAATAACTGTAAAATTCATGAAACTGTAAAATTGGTGTTTGAACACAAAATCTCTGCTTCTTCATAGCACCTACTATGGGCTACTGAGCATATTTATAAGACAGTGACTGGAATAAAATTAAATAAAAGTTGATTTAGTCATGTAAACGCGTCATTACGCTATACCATGTATGTGATTAATGTAAGCACCTAAATCAACGGAGCTTTTCCTGACAAAAACCCAAATGAGTCGACTTATTCAATAATGGTATCAATGCAAGTTCACAAAAAGTACCAGGCGCTTATAACGGGCGCGGAGTTTAGGCGCACGTAGCGTACATATTCGCGTGGGCTGCGTCCCTCCCGGGTCAACGACTGCCGCGGCCGTTTCGGCCGACGGCGCGCCTCACCTTGACATTCATCTCGAGCACAACGCTTTAGCCAAACGTTTGAATTAACCCGAACAACTTGGAGCGCTGCTTCAACTTTAACCCTGGCGAGGCTGAACACGCCCGCGCAAATTGGTCGGTTAGCACTATAAGTGAACCGCTAGGTGCTTATTTTGTCCTGGTACCATCGGATTACTGTAATGAAGAAACTCAAATCTTTGGATTAATTCATTTCAAACAACGGTTCTTTTGTATGAACTAGAGCAGTTTCGCTGTAAGTAATCTACATTTAGACTTTTCTGGACACGCATGAAAGATAAATCCGACCATAATGGAGACCGAACAAAAGCGTACTAAAAGTAACAAACATTCAACAAAGCGTTCCAAATAAGGGTACGACTTGATATTCCGACGTCACCACTCTAATCCATAGATGGCTAGCCGAACTACGTTTTCTAATCTAGTAGAGGTCATCACACCCGGCTTAGTGTTCGCATGAAGTGGTCGCAACAGACTAGAACATAATACCACATCCATCACTTAGTTCCAGATTAATTTGACAAGCATCGCATAGCGAGCCGACGACAGTGCACGAGTATCGTCTGATGTATGTTTCAGCAGTATGGGCAAATCGTTGATGACTGTATTAATTATTCTAATCATACTAATCAAGTGACAAGAGATGGTCAAAAACTGGAGACTTATTGATTTTCTTTTAAATAAACGTCTGAGGGTTCGTTCCTGCACACCAATTTCATTTGCGTGTATTAATAAAACGCTATTGTAAGAGAAAGAACCTCCTTCTTCTATAAAGACCCTAACTAAAGCCATATTGCTTACAAGATTTCGTTCAATGTGGAATTGCATAAATTGTCTTATATCGCGTTAGATAGAGAATACTGAGCAAGCTCTTACAGTAGCTGAGTTTTGAGTGAACTGAAACCTTTTCTGTTGGGATACGGATGGATTTAGGACAAAACAAGTGTAAACGTAAAGACTTTTTCCAAGACATATCTACGTAAGAGTGCTCCATCCTATCCATCAGTTACCAGACATTATTGCGGCTGCGGATAAAAAGAGTTTCGAAAGGGTCGAATATATTCACCCAATATTGGAAGTAAAAATGACAATAAACATGAAACAGGAAAGGACGTGATAGGTACTTTCACCATCCACGAAAATGTAACATAAAATGTTAATGAGAGAGGAGGGAAATAATTCGTTTTTATACCTTATCTTTCCCATTGTTGGAGCATGAGTCAGCATTCGGAAGTTCATGGAATCCGTCGGTGCCATGGCGTTGGAGGAAAAATGCATTTGAGCCATGGCCTGGATGAGATCACGGGCGTATATTTAGACAAGGCTTGCCAACAACTAACAAACATTCGTATACCTGCATGGACGTTTATTTTCTACGTCCATGTATACCTGTTTATTTTGCGAGACGTGGTGATAACGCGAGAATAAATCATTTATTCAATGTGGGGTCCAATTAAAGCAACTTACGGCAAGCCTTATAAGAAGTTTAAAAAAGAGCTTAAGTTTTTTCGTTTAGCGTTTGAGTTTATTAAGTAATTATTTAGGGACATAAATAATACACAGTTGGTTGACTGTACAAACTATGTACATTTAATCAGGGTGTTACTGGTAATCGATCGATCGTCTGTCCACGGCATCGATCAACGTCGTTCGAAGCAGATCGACCGGTCATTTTTTATGGATGGGCGAAAACCGTTCAACTGAGCAATTTAGCGAAGGATCAAATTCGGTTAGATTCCAACATCTTCTTTCGAAATGTATTGTGTAGAGGACGAATTGTTCTTGGCTATTTTGCCGTCGTCGATCGATCATCAATCGTTAGATAGAAACTCGATCAATCGACGATCGGTCGATAGGTCTGGTAACACCCTTACTATAATAAAGTCGACCGTTACTTTTTTGGTGAAGAGTTACAAAATGAAACTTACTCTATTTAAAGGTTCTACAGCAAGTCCTTGTGCCAATTTAATTTCGTAAGTTATCCTAATTATTATTTTATTTTAAATGGGTTTGCGCTTGACCGCGATTCGCCTGATGGTAAGCTATATCCTTGTCTACGATGGAACGCGGTCATCCAGAAAAAACCGGTTTACTCTCGGCTTGAACATCGGAAGATTATAGGTAAACTCTCGGGGAACAGGTAGCCCGGCACATGGTTCCATAGTTTCGCCGTTCGCACTACGAAGGCAGAGGCGAAACGCCAAGCGAATAGCCCAATGTAGGTATTAGATCGCGAACGTCAGTACACGAGTATTCAGATCTTCGCAATTGTATTAACGCATATTTTTTTACATGTGCGCCGTTCTGCGACTTGAAGCCACTGCCTCAGCACGGTGTGTGACCCATTAATCAACGTTCACCAGTTAATGGAACATGAAATCCTTTAATTTGAATAACAAAGGCCTGTGTCGCGTCACGTTGCCAGTACGTGCCGTCCATTGTCAGCCGGGAAGTCGGTTCGCAGTTTATATCGCGCCGAAACTGGCTGATCTAAATTATATAACCGTCGCGATTATAATGACGAAGAGTTTAACATTATGTTTCTTTTTTGTGAATTTCTCGAAACGTCCTCTGTGGTGCCGTAACATTATGAGCGTTAAACCAGAGCCGATACGAAGGTTCCGAATTTTTCTAAATTGTTCTGATCCTGTGTGACATTCTGGGAGACACTCCCATTTATCATCAGGTACAGATAGTAAGAGAAAACCATAGTTCAAGACCAGGGAAGTGGTGTGACGTCAGACGTGAATTGTCTGGCAAAGTTCAAAGTTTGATTAGGCATTGCAGATGTAGTGTACCTGTGTATGCTTAGGTACATACCTTAACTAGAGCAATTGAGGCAAATATATATATAATACCTATACATACCTAATATAATAAATAACCAGAGTTATCTGTGAGGAAATATTTGCACATATCCTGTTCCTGTCCCATGTTTCCCTGACTCCAAAACAAGCATGAGGCAAGCTCTTTCAAATGCAAAATTATCATTTGCATATTGACCACAGTTTCAATTAATAAAATTCAAAAGAATCCCATAAATCAACTTCAGCATATTAAACTGATGTTGAAAATAATTTAATTGTCCATTGCAGAGGTAGCATTTAGCGAACATATGCCAGCGCCCATAAAGATTAATCAGTCATTCTCTGCCGTATATGTCTCGGTAAATTGGGCACACCCTCTATTAATGGTAAAGACTTGGGTGATATAACTTAGACTTATTAGGTATTCTTACAATTATTTCTTGGCTAAATTGTTTCTTGCAAATTTGTCCTGTGTAATTTTGACAATTTGTGGATCTTGATAAGTGCATATGTATAATTGTTGCTTTTCATTATACATCAAGACTGTAGTGCCGCACCTATAATAACTGACTTAATGGGTGACATTGTTTTGTAAGAACTGACTTGTAATTGTTACAATATAATGTACGATGAACAAGGAAAATGTTGGTTTGTGTCAAAATATATGGGCACTGAAACAATTTTGCATACATACAATTGCTTTGCTTTACTTATTTCAAATAAAAATGTCTATGGAAAACTATCAGAAGATAATACTTAAGACTCCTGATCATTTTGTATCAAGTTCTGGTGCAAATAAGATGCCAAGATAAGGAAAAGCAGGAAAATTTGTCACAGAAAGCTATATTGTTTAAGTGAATTGGTCTTTGTGTAATATCTTTTTTAGGAATTAATTTCTTATCTTTATCATTAGCAATCGCTTCAGAGCCAGGATGGCCAAAAATAACTTATGATTAAAACATTTAGATGTACTTAAAAACCGATTTGAGTCATAGGTATTACTTTGTTATGGTTATAATAACAGATAAATTCCTGCCCTACTCAGGACAAAAGATAAGCTTTATAAATGTTAATGGAGTCAGGATGCTCTTATCTACCTGATAAAATGTGCAGATAAGTATGAGTAATTCAATACTTATTTTCATAGAAAAATCAACACAAAACTCACAAAATGCACAAATTTAATTATAATATTCTATGTTATGTAAATAAATAAATAATAAATAAATATCAGACAAATATAAGACAACATCACATACATTGCTCCGATCCCAAAGTAAGTAGCTTAAGCACTTGTGTTATGGGTATCAGAACAACGAAGGTACCACAAATAAATACTTAAATACAAATATAAACACCCAGATACGGAACAAACACAAGTGTTCATCACACGAATGTTTGTCCCGGGTGGGAATCGAACCCACAACCCTTGGCTCAGAAGGCAGGGGTCACTACCAATTGAGCCACCGACCAGTCGCTTATGTTGCTTTTAATGATATGTAACAAAAACATCATAATTATAGGAATAGGCCATAGGCCATCCCTATAAAAAGAAATCTTAGATAATATTTTAATTTCAAGATTTACAACAACTATGTACTTACCTACCAGGCTAAAAATCTCTAAAATTATTTATTTATTTTAACTTTCTTGTGCAAAGAGGTACAAAAGAAACCCAATTCTACAAGAATTTCCTGTCAGTCAACTTTTGAGTCATGCAAAAATATAATGAAATTTTAATGACAAGTTTTTCTCTGTTTATTGTTTATCGGTTTCAGAACTATGTTGATGGGTAGTATGTGAAACATAATATGAGAAAATGTAGCATAACATAAATTCCATAGAAACAATAAAGACACCTAGACAAACAGCATGTACCGATGAGCCAATAACAGTTACCAAAAGTTTACTTACTCATGACTTCATGTTTGGCCAGAGGTGAGTCACCGTCACAACTATGCCAAATGCAAGTAAAAAATCATCATTAGAGGAAGGCTGCCTAATGGCCTACGCAATTCAATGCAAAATAATGAATTTTGTTAAGTTATATTAATTTTTAAAGAATTGAAGGCAAAAAAGTGTCTACAATAATGAAAATCTAATTGGATTTTTAATTAATTAAGTACCTACTTGTGTTCTAACAGATGAATGTAACAGAATAAGTATTCTTTGTAATAATATAATAATAATAGAAATGCCAGACAATGCAGACTAGTCTGGTCTCAAACTAAGGTTTTCCTTTGTATTTTGGATGTCAGATGGTGACTTTAAATAGGTACACTCTCAGAACTCACAGGCTTGTGTCAATTCAGAAAATGCTGATTCTTACAGACTTAAAGTTTAAACATACACTGAATATTAATTTGCCCTTCATTTGGCAAGTGATAACAAGAATGAAGATGAAGCATAGGTAATTGTTTTAACTCTTCTAAATGTGTCTTCACAAATATTTTAAACAAAACAATGTAATTGGAAATTATATTCCTCAGAATAAGTTTTAATATTGTAGCACTTTCTCTGAACAATGGAAAATATAATAATATAGCTGGTATTTTTATATTATAACCTTTTACCATGATTATATCTCTGTCTGTGAACCTAAATACACAAACTGTTTCATAATCAACAATGATATGGTTTGAAATATCTAAATATTGAATATAGATAAAGGAAATCAGATACAGACATTGCCATCAAGATCATAAACAATTACATTAAACCATAAAATTTGTTCAAATGATCACAACTTTCAAAAAGTCATATCAATATGATCTTTTGAGTGATATGATGATTTGAACACAGAAAAAATAGCAATTTAAAAACACTTACATAAATGAGGCCGGAGTAGTATCTGTCTTTGATGTTGTGCAGCACGGAAGCCTCGTTCAGGCACGTCAGCTCTGCCATGTCCTCAACCTTGTCGAATTTTGGCGGATTCATCTTCTGTATATCATCGATCGGAACCAGGATCCTCTTGCCGGACTCCGCTATCTCAACCTCCACCTCATCCCCCCGTTCCTTCTTTATCCCGGCGGCGACGAAACCCTGGGTTTCGTGCGGCACCCATACCAACCGCTTCTGAGTCCATTCCGCTTGCGTAGCCGGGTCGTTGAAGCTGTTCCTATCCACCGACAAGTACCGGAGTTCCGGATCGTTCCTATCCATGTCCACCATCGTGCCGCCCAATCACGCCGCGCGGCCCGACAACCGATAACCTAAAAACGGCACTGGATACCACATTAAACGGTCGCGACGACCGACACTGCACCTCACAACACTCTTGATCCTTAAAAATCACCCCGCGTTTGCTCTTCCGCGCGTGGCCGTGTCCGCACACGGCGATGATACGTACAAAATGACGACGATCGCGACTGACAGAACGGCAACGGTTATTACGGGTAGGAGGGATGGACCGGTCGACGCCCGAATTTATGTTGACTTTAGCCGAAAATGAGACCAACTATGACTACCAAAACAACGCCGGTGAAGCTTATATTTATTATCTACACAATATACATGCACCAATCTTAATTAACTAAAGGAAATTCTTGAAGATATCGTCTAAGAATTGCAAAAAAAGCTAAAATATGAGCGCAACGTCTGGCCGAAACTTCCTTCTTGTCGTTATAGTTCGTTTTCATTTACTACTTTAGGATATTGGCAGTTACTATCCGTGGTAAATGATTGGTTGATTTCACAAAAGTATCACTCTGACACAAGATGTGGCCAACCAGAAACGTTTATTATTAGCTGTCACTGAATACGCCGGCCACATGGTTTGTGAAAACGAAATATGAAAGATCGACGTTCCATTTTACGTAATTAATTTTCGTATTTGGCTGAATACCCAGAAGAAGATCAAAATATAAGTCAAGAGAAGTTGAGTAGTAAGTACAGTCATCACTTGTTTTCTGAGCTGACTCCAAAATAAATACCTACTGAAATCAATTGTTTGTTTGTACTTTGTATTGTAACTGCGCGCAGTGCACCCTACTTTATTTACTTGTACAAACATCTGAAAATAAATGTATTAGTAGAGACTGAAGTATAATAATAAATATTTTTAAAAGTTTTTATCTTTAATAAAACCTGGATACTTAAATTGCGATTGGGTTAAATAAAAACAAATGAAATAAATAAAATTCTGCCTTGTCATTCTGTTCTGTCAAAGTTAAAAAGCGCCGCAGTTTATGTCCAGAGCCGTAGAACAATAACAACAACATTTAAAAAATGACCAAATTATATAAATTCAATTTCGGAGTACGCATGTTCTTATAAACTTTTTACACGGGTTTCGTAACACATCTAGTAACTTTTAGATTACCTAATTTATAACAACATGGCCTATATTGTGGACCTCCGGTCTGACACGGTGACTAAGCCGACGAAGAATATGAAGAATGCTATGATAAATTCAGCGCTAGGAGACGACGTTTTCGGTGAGGACCCCACAGTGATTGCCTTGGAGAGCAAAATAGCCGCTCTACTGGAAAAACAGGCAGCTCTCTTTGTACCTTCTGGTACCATGTCCAATCTCATTGCGAGTAAGTATTTTACTTTTTACTTCAAGTAGACCTAAACATGGGTCACAACACTCCTGAAGTTATTTTCTGTCACCACCGCTAACAGTTTCAATGTCAATAATTAAATCAGACAAACTTCCATGCCCACCACATAATACAAAATATTTAGTAGACAAAATTTAATTATTATTATAAGATTAAAAAAAAACTAATATTTTGATCAGAATGTTTTTTTTATAAACTTTATTTTAATGGTAAACCTGAAGTCTGAAAGATAAAATGAAAAAGCAAAAAGTGTTTAATTTAACCCCCTATAAACAATAAAAAATAAAGATACTAACTTTTATAATTAGTAAATCCCAAATGCCTTGCACACCCTTTGCAACACTCCAACCGTGGCAGTGAATGTGTTAATTGGATTTTAGATTCATAATTTAGTATTCAGACTCTATAAATTAAACAACAAGTTCCTACACTATATTATTTTGCTAGTTCAGTCATATTTATCACAAATTCCAACATGAAAATAATTATTCTGTTGTAAGCAAAGTCTTAGTGTTCTCTACCATCTCTACAATGGAGAATGCTCCTAAGAGTTATTCCAACTAATCCCATCTTCTCCTTTCCTCTCCCAGACAACATGTACTAGACAGTGTTCTCATCTGCATACCATTCAGACGATAGTGGCGCAACAAGAGGTTTAGTTCCCCGTAACATCATGGAATGTCCTTCCAGCTCATGTGTTCCTACGTATTACAATCCTGGGTTTTTAGGCGGGGCGTTTAAAGTCATCTCGGTGGGCCTTCAGGGAGAGGGCGACAGGTGCAGTGGGATTGTCCAATTATGCCTGTCACCTCTCAACCACTGACCATCAGGTGGAGTGAGGTCACCCTGTTTGCCCCTTTTTTTTTGTGTTTTTTGTTCCTTTCCATCTGCCATCGGCTCTCGCAGCCATAATCAGATAGGTTCTACAGTGGTAGGTTAGGTGATAGGTGACACTCCATTAAGTGTCATCCTAATATAATTTAATTTATAAAAATTTGGTTTGGGCCAGTTATTGTTAATGTCTCTGGTCCAATTGAAGTATCTGCCATCGTTTTAGGCGTGTTGTGTTATCCTCGTCTAATAGGCATCTAGCTAGCTCATTGGTATGTCCCTGAAGTCTCTTCTTGTAGCGTTCACAGCTATTATTAACTTCTTCCTTTACAGTTACAGCTTCCTTTACAGCTCTTTTTATAAAAAAAGATCTTTAGTATAGTCATAAAATGTTCCAGCATACAATGTGATTGTATTAAAAGATTATCATAATGCTGTATATTTTACATAATAATCAAAGTAGGTATTTCACAACATCTTCCTGAATTGTGTAATATATTAACGACTGATAATTGCCAAACTGATAATATCAGTGTCTAAGTCGATGGAAATTTCCTTGTACAAATTTCGGCAACCTATTTACTCTTTGTACACGGTTTCTTTGAAGTATTTGTTGCCTATATCATGTATCTAGTAACCCATCTAAAATCTATTACTTATAATAAATCTGTAGAGAGGTAAATTCTGTACATGAAAAATATTTTCAAAATAACTATCAGGGGGTGATAAGTGATCGATACTGATGCCAAGAATGCAATCAGTAAAATTTTTGTCTGTCTGTATGTTCGTTATAGAAACAAAAACAACTCAACAGATTTTAATGAAACTTGGTACAATATTCTTCATACTCCTGGGCAGGTTATAGTTTACTTTTCATCATGCTACAATCAATAGGAGCAGAGCAGTGAAGGGAAATGTTGGGAAAACGCGAGAAATTTTTATTTAGTAGTAGTAGTAGTAGTTTTAAAATAGTGTCGAAAGGCGGACTAAATGACGCATAGGCATTTTCTTGACTTTGATGATGATCTGGATGTTCTTTGTATGCCTCATTGCCCATTTATGTAGATCACCAGGCAAATAGTTTACAGAAATTGCACACTTGTTTTCCAACCATGACTTTACACAATTATTTACTAATCTTAGCTATTAATAGGTACTTAAGATAACACAATCATTTTAAAAATCTTAAGTGACTATTAAAGCTGCTTAAAATATAATTGTGACTAATTTAATCATAATCATCATCAGAGCGTTATTCTTCGCTATAGCGGCTGTGTCTTGGAAACGGGAATGCGCTTTCTTGCTTAATTCGCCACTTTTGACGCTCGTTGGCATCCCTGGTGCGAACATTGCCGCGCATATCCTTAGTGACAACTAGCCAGCTCTTCTTGAGTCTACTAGTCCGCTGGGGCCTGGCGGAGCCCGAATGACTAAGCATTTGTTCCTAACATAGCTTGTAGGTACCTATATTTACGAAAAAAGTTGTCATACACCAGCGTAGGCCTAATTTAATATGTTTTAAAATTTCAGTAATGGTGCATTGCAGTAAGAGAGGATCTGAAGTGATACTTGGTGACTTATCACACATCTTCAAATATGAACAGGGTAAGTCCAATCAACCCTGAAGTCTGGGTGTTCATTGGGTAGGTGTCGCATTTCATGAAATATGACACTGTCCTTTGGCCATATGTGGCAGTATATAAATATGGCTAACAATGGAGATAGATTAAGGTATAAACGATTATGATTTTATGATCAAGTTCAGTTGCCTCTTACATGAAATGCGACCATTCAATTTAAATTGTCGGGCATTTAATGAAGTCATCATCATCACCATCAGCCTTTGCAGTCCACTACTGGACATAGAACACTCCAGCTGTTCGCCATTCAAGGGAAAACATCTGGAGATAGGTACCCATAATAGCCACGCTGGGCAGGCGGATTGGCGATCGCAGGACGTAGCTTCTCGCTCCGGTGACGTTGAGCTGCCCGTCATCGGTAGCTACGCCTTCAATTGTAATGGTTATACCGCCACCAGTCGGTTGCCAGCGTTTCGTTTGTTATTCGGCAGGATGCGATGATAGGCCGCTCCCTTACATCCCCATTTTATGCACACCCCACATACACATTTCTTAGTAAGTAGACAATTGTTTTATATGGCCATGAAATGTCAAGGTGGTTTTCGTCATCCTTTCTACATGTCCAGATTTCTCTTTGTTTGTACTTCAGGTGGCGCTGCACATCTGGCTGGGGTCCAGATGACTACCCTGCCCAACAAACCAGACGGGACTTTCGATTTGGATGCTCTGAAGGCTCGCATCCGAGGTAGCGATATCCACGAGCCGATTACGTCCCTCGTCGCCATAGAGAACACACAGAACGTTTGTGGTGGCAAGGTAAGCATTTTCAGCTATTATTTTGAACATTATCATCATCAGCAAACGTCCACTGCTGGACATTGGGTTCCTTCTTCAATGATGTATCATTTGGAGGGATTGGCTTAGTCCCCAAGTTCATCTGAACTACGTTGGGAACAAATGCTTAGCCATGTAACCTCCGCCGGGCCCCGGCAGACGGGGTAGACCTAAGAAGCGTTGGCTTGACATCATCACCGAAGATATGCGCGCAATGGTCTCACCACCAACACCGCCAACGACCGTCCAAAGTGGAGGAAACTTAGCAGGAGAGCGGACCCTGCCCTAGTAGCATTTTTGGTTGGCCACAATTCGCCTACGGTAGGCAAATTGGTGGGATATGGTTAGTTAAATTGCCTACATTTAATTTACTATTAGCCCTACGAAGATTAACAACGTTGTTATGCCGAGCTTATTACCAACAGTGGCCCAACACACTTTTTGTTACCGTTGGCTGTATAACGTTGGTTCAACGGCACGTCAATAAAAGTTGGCCCAATAAAAATAAATGACAAGTAGCCCACGGTAGGAACATTGTTGGATTATAGTTAGTCATATCACAAAACATGTAATTAGTATTGGCCCAACGAGAACCAAAATCATCGGATTTGTGCCGAGATGCGGGGCGGGGAGGGGGTGTCGATCGGCAGTATAGCGCGGTTGGACGCGCGCCGCGCAAATTGGTCTATGGATGGAGTTGACACTGTTGACAGTCGGCAAGCCAAGCAAGCAGCACCGCCATTTTTTTTGTTGTGGTGACTTTTCTTTTTGTTTGTTGTGTAATTATTGTGGTTCGTAGTTTTATGTACGTTGTACATTTATAAAGTAGGTAAGGTAATAATGTTTAAAGTAATTGAATTTGAAGATAGTGCCTTAGGCATAGTCAGATCAAGCTGGCTGACGCCACGGAAAAAGGAGTGTCTGTGGCCACCATATAAATTAGCAAATAAATGTTTGATGTCGCAAGACTCGCCTGACGAAAACTGGCCCATTCATGCTGTAAAGCGTGTTCTTTATGAAACTGGTAAGTCTGCTATGATAATTTTAAAACACCCGAGGAATCTGCATAGCCTTCAGAAATAACTAACCTATACATTGGTGGGTTCAGTGCTTACTGAGTTTATTGAACAAACTCTCTAGCTTTATAATATTAATTAGTATAGACTATAATACAAGAAAGATCAACAGGTTAAAACAATCTATTTTCAGATGATTTAAAAATAGCGCGACAGAAGTGTAAAAAGGCCGAAAGTGAGTCAGACTTACTGTCTGATTCTACACAGCAGGCAAAAAGAAAAAGGAAACCTAATAGTATATTCCACAATAGTGACACGGACACGGAAGATGATGAAAATCACTCACATATTGTATATCCAAATCCACCAAAGAGGCGAGATGAAACATTGAAGTCTAACTCATCATTGCTACCTGGTAATTATGGTCATAATAAGTATAATAATAATCTAATTTATAGGAAGGTAATTCAGTTGTTAAGGCCTTAATGACTATAAATAAATTACCATTATCAGATAGTTACCATTTGATTATTTTAAACTACAGAAGTAAATGTGGATCCACAAATAGCGTATTTTTATTCAGCAACAAATGTTGAAAGTTCTATAATGTATGAAAAATTTATATCTTAAATACATGTAAGTCAAAAGAATTTTTGCTTTCTAATTTAATTTGTTATGATATAATTTTTTCTTATTTGTAGATATTCCACTAACTCACAGAAGCCTATGTTCGACACCTACAGGTACAGCCGGTACAGGATCAAAACCATCAGCATTTGATAAAATTAATGATTCTAGTATGGGTAGGTACCATAACTGCTCATATTAAAAGTTTGATAGGACTCATAAAATTAATTTAGTGTTACTTTAATGTGTATTTTTATTTTAGAATTGATTGCCTCATACTTAGCCAGTATCCAGAGTGACATAAAAGAATTGAAGGCTACACAAAATGATATTTTAGTTAGATTGACATCATCATCATCTGCAGCATTGACTATCTCTTTACCTGATGAGATAACCCTGCCTATGACATCTTTTGAAGATCTAAGCAATGTTGAATTGTGGCTCGAATTGAATGATGACAACAAAGAAAATCTGGTATGTACCTGTATAGTTTATAGCAGGAGAAACTCAGAATTGATATGCATGTATAAAATATTGATTTTTTTATTTTATTAATCACTGACTGAGAGAGTGAAGTGACCAAGGTATACAAATCAAATGGAGAACACTTATAAAAAAGTTATATTGATATTCTACATTTTACTTTCAGGTTACTTATTTAAGTTTTATTGGCGGTAACAACGTGGCAAATATTACAAGAAGGATACTTCAAAGACTTTTTGCTTCAGAACTGGCTATAAAATTGTAACTAGACTGGCAAAAATGATAAAACCAGCCTGAAAAATTTAAAATTGATTCCAGTGATCATAAGTAAGTAGTCTTACCTATATCCCTATATAATTGAGTCTACAAATCAACATGATTTACTCACTCCGCTCACTGGCACAACACACACATTTGGAGAAAGATATGGAATGTTTAATTTCGGAAAATTAAATCGGTTTAGTCGTTTTTGATATATGTATTAAATTTTTCGAGAAAATAAATTGTATTATAGGTAACGTATTTTTTTCATTACAGATGCAGTTCGCAAAAATAAGTTAGCTGAAAAAGCGACGGATTCTGAAATTACATCTTTTTTAACCAGCTGGTTTAGATTTGCTCGAGACCGGGATGGAGGACGAGAAAATAGACGGGCAAGAAATAGGCAATAACTCCAGACAAAAATATTCTGGTACATCAGCTAGGACAACAAGAAGACATAAAAATAAAATAAAAAACAGAATAATACGAGAGTTAAGTATTGCAGATGATGATCATGTCATTTCTCAAAATAATTTAACTGAAAGTTCTACATCTGCCAGTACCAATGTAAACGTTAATTTGGAAAAAGGTAAAGCTCAATCTCAATCTAAACATATTGAGATAACTTCTTCTCTTGTTAACTGGTCACAACAGCACAATATTTCTCACTCTGCTTTGGATGGTTTGTTAAAACTATTACATCCTCTTCATCCATTCTTGCCAACAGACTCACGGTCGCTATTAAAAACACCAAAACATGTTAATGTTGTTGAATGTGATGGTGGATCATATATATAACTAAAATCGTTTTAGATAATGGTTGCATTATTAATATTGATTCCTGTTTTAATACTAAAAATGGAGATATTTTAAGAGTTAAAACTATAAAAGAGATTGATAATAGTTATAATTTCTCATTAATTTGTGATTGTTTTTTAGATAAAACAGACTTTTACAAAATACCCATTGAAAGCAGTCAATTAGGTATATATAAAGTAAAAATAAGTTCTTCTAAGGAAGTCACTGTCTGTTCGTCTACATTGAATAAAAAATGTTTGCTTCTATCTAATTTTTGTGATACCGATTATCTAGTGTGCATTCCATTTGTGGACCAAAACTTATGCCATTGATAGTTTTTGTTATATAGATTAATATCTAGTGTGTATTCCATTTGTCATAATTATTAGTCTTATATAAGGTATAATTTAACTTTTTTATTGAAATCATTTGTGCATTACATTTGTGATAATTAATAGAGTATTATAAGATGTTACATGTTCATGTTCTTTTTAAATTTTGTGTGAATGCACATATGGTATTATTTAAATAAATGTTGATTGTATGACATATACAATGTTTTAATTCTAGTATATAATTCTGTCACTGTTTACAATACATTTAATTTTATAACCAATATTACAAAATCTATGTAGCATTACTGTTATTAAATGTGATTGAGTACAGTGAGAGTATTATATAAACATAATAATCCTACCCGGAAGTACCAAACCACCACCCCAATGGCGTTGTTTGAATGTATGATTCCCATAAAAGGCCCTATGCAGAAAAACAATATGTGGCCCTCCATAGGAGATTTCATATAGGCCCTACGTTGTTGGGCCTTCAGCAAAACATGCGGCCAAATGTAACCGTTGCCCAACAACCAACATGCATGTGGCCCTACCAAATGCCAACCAAAAATGCTACTAGGGTGGGTTCCGAGGAGGCACGGTCATGATGATGATTCCTCAGCCCCCAAGCTTGGCAGGCGGGTTGGTGACCGCTGGAACTTTCGGTCTGTACCTAAATATGATTGGCTTTTTATATTGGTATAGATCTAATTGAGTTGCTTAATTGCTCATATATATCTGATGTTGAATGTACAACAGATGGAACATGACTGCAATGACTTGGCTATCTAACTACTATACGCAATTGATGTAACACCTGTTTTCATTTATTATAATATACTATCTATTTGTATTATCTCTTATAGTGATAAGACTGCCTAAAATGTATAACAAATAATTTGTAAGTCACCCAATACGGATGATGACAAGGTATGAAAATGAAGAAAATAATTAGTCCGTCTCTTAGATAATAAAAAAATATAAGACCCGTATTTTTTGTTTTGTCGAAATAACAAGAAAATACTTAGATATAGCGCATTAAAGTTACGGAGTGGGGGCTAACTACGTCACGTTAGAGTATATTTTGTACTCTAACGTGACGTCATGTGACATTTAAAATCAATGTATCTTCGTAAGTTTTTGAACAAGAGGCAAAATAAAAAATACGTATCCAATATTAATCTATCTGATGGACATTAAATTATTTTTTAGTCATCATCCCTATTGTCTTGGTTAAGAATTACTATATTTTACACTAATTATTTGAATATTATACCGTCTCATCGCATGGGTGTCATAAAGATTATATATGAATAAATCTGTTTATCTATATATTTGACTGGCTCGATGGCTCATTTGGTAGTGACCTCTGCCTTCTGAGCCAAGGGTTGGGGATTCGCTTCCCGCACAGTACAAACATTTCTGTTCATGAACATGTCTGTTTGTATTGGTCTGGGTGTTTACTAATGTATAATATGTATTTCTCTACAAAAAGAAAATATCTGGGTAAGTTTATCAGTTGTCTAGTACCCATAGTACAAGCTTCGGTTTAGTTTTTTGGGGCCAAATGGCCCAGGGTGGCATGTCTTTTTCAAAAAGAAAAAAAATGCTTCACATGAATCTTCTGCAGGTACTTCCGCTCAGCTGGGTGGACGAGCTAGCCGAGATATGCAAGAAGCATTCGTTACCCCTCCACTTGGACGGCGCGCGGTTGTTCAACGCCAGCGCGCACCTGAACGTGCCCCCGGCCAGACTGGCTCGCGACTGCGCCAGCGTCTCCATCTGCTTCAGCAAGGGCTTGGCGGCCCCAGTGGGGTCCGCCCTGGTCGGCTCTTGTCACTTCATTGAGCAGTGAGTGCGTTTACTTGCCCATTTCATAAATTGGGAACATTTTGTTATATTCTTAGGCATTTCATGAAGGGGACAATTTGTGTATGTATGACTGATTATGATAAGTTATCACTTTTTTATGCGAGAGGCGGCAGACGAGCAAGTGTAATGCCTGATGGTAAGCAGTCGACACCGCCCATGGACACCCGCTGCCGGCCTTTTAAATATGAATACGCTCGTTTCTTGAAGGTTCCCAAGTCGTAGCGGTTCGGAAAAACTGTCGCAGGAAGTTGGTTCCACAAAACCGAGGCGCGAGGCAAGAAGTTCCTCAGAAAACGTACAGTCGAGGATCGCCACCCATCGAGACTTTCTCTTATAAAATGATTTAATGTGGTTCCTGGAGGAGTTGGACTGGCAAGAGTTACTAACAATCTTTATCGTGAATGATTTTAAACCGTGTGTGGGGTACACGCAAAATAAGCGCTTAGACGCGAGACGTAGAGTTGCGAAAAACAGACCGGTTGGTTAGATTAGCTGTCTGGTAATCTATACTTATAATAAATCTGTAGAGAGGTCAATTCTGTACATGAAATATATTTACAAAATAACTATAAGGGGGTGATTAGTGATCGATACTGATCCCAAAAATGCAATCAGTAAAATTTATGTCTGTCTGTCTGTATGCTCGTTATAGAAACAAAACCACTCAACGGCTTTAACCAAACTTGGTACAATTATTCTTTATACTCCTGGGCAGGTTATAGTATACTTTGTATCACGCTACAATCAATAGGATCAGGGCAGTGAAGGGAAGTGTTGGGAAAACAGGAGAAATTTTTATCTGTCTGTCTGCTGACTAGCTACTGCTAGTCATGAAATAACGCAAGTTTTCCTTCGGCAGGGCTCGCCGGTACAGGAAGATGTTGGGCGGCGGGATGCGGCAGGCGGGAGTATTGGCCGCCGCCGCGCTCGTGGCATTAGACGAGGTCGTGCCGCGCCTCGCGCTGGACCACAAGAGGGCGCAGATACTCGCTAAAGGTACGTCAACCTTTCGCAGTCCATTGGTGGACAAAGGCTTCTTTAATGAAGGTTTTTTGCAAAAAGAAATCCACCAGGCACCGTATAAATCATCATCATCATCATTCATCGTGTGATGAATACTTGTGTTTGTTCCGTGTCTTGGTGTTTATAATTTGTATTTAAGTATTTATTTGTGGTACCTTCGTTGTCCTGATACCCATAACACAAGTGCTTAAGCTACTTACTTTGGGATTAGAGCAATGTATGTGATGTTGTCTGTCTGATATAAAAGGCAGGTCCAACTTTTTCTTTTATAGTAGCTTGACATAATGGCTTCCCTACGCCTGATGGAAGCGATGGAAAGCGAAGCTCAAGTCGTTGTGACAACGGGCAAGTAACTGGTCAGTTACCTACCTGTCAGTTACTACCGCCATGCCGGCCCAACCCAAACTAGGAATGATCGATATTCAAAAAACATCGATGTTGATATCAATGTCATAATCGAAGGCTCAACATCGATGTTCGATATTTATCGAAAACCGAACATCGATGTTGGATCCATCGATAATTTTTACATTAATACTTGAATCAGTAAAACACAATGTATAAGTTCGAAATGTACATAATTGAAATTGTCGATTCGTGGATGCGTTCATAGAAGACATTATTTTTTTTCTAAGTTGCTTTGTTTTGTATGTGCGTGTCGTGCGAGAGATGAGGCCGTAAGTTATCATCGATGATCGATTCCGTTAACATCGATATTGCGATGTTTTTGCTTTCAACATCGATGGACATTGATGTTCATCGAGCATCCCCAACCCAAACCCCCCACGAGTTCCGGAAACCCTACTCACCGGCAGAAACACGGCCCGGAGGTCATTTGGCTGCGGTATTCTATAGGGTGGAGGGGGCCGTTCCCCGGACGGGCGGCTCAATTCGAGCGAAGATTCGCTATGGCCTACCTCCCTACAGTTTTATGGTGACACTAGCTGTGCTCGCGACTTCGTCCGCGTGGAATAGTTATTATTTCCCCGTTTTTTTTTACATTTTCTATTATTTCTTCGCTTCTAATAGTTGCAGCGTGATGTTTTATAGCGTAAAGCCTTCCTCGATAAATGGTCTATTCAACACAAAAATATTTTTTCAATTCGGACCATTAAGTCAAAGTCAAAATACCTTTATTCACATAGACTTAAAATAAGCACTTATGAATCGTCAGGTAAAAAATAATGTAAAAAATATAAAAAGTAAAGTAAGAATGTGAATAAAAGCAATTTAAAAGAAGCTACCGCCGTGTTCGGAAAGTAGATTTCTACCGAGAAGAAACGGCAAGAAACTCGGTAGTTACTCTTTATGCGTGGGTTCAAATTAGTTCCTGAGATTAGCGCTTTCAAACAAACAAACTCTTCAGCTTTATAATATTAGTTAAGATATAATCACACGCCCTTAACAGACAGTTGACCCTTCCAGTGATCGAGGGCCTCCTGCTGAAGTCGTTCACGGTGGACGCGGAGGGCCAGCACACCAACATCGTGCTGGTGCGCATCCCCGCTAGTAGCGCCCTCACCGCGCCGGCGGTCGTGCAGCGGCTGGCGCAGGTCTGCCTCAGCGAGACTCAGGTGAGGCTGGCCTCCTGCTGGCAGTAAGGTGGTGGAATAGCTTAGGAGCCTATTGCAGTCCACTGCTGGACATAGGCCTCTCCAGTTGTTTGCCACCTAGGGCAAACTTCTGGAGGATATACCCATAGTTGACAGGCTGTGGCTCATTTGGTAGTGACCTCTGCCCTCTGAGCCAAGGGTTGTGGGTTCGATTCCCGCACAGTACAAACATTTTGTGTTCATGAACATGCCTGTTTGTATTGGTCTGGGTGTTTTCTATGTATAATATGTATTTATTTACAAAAAAAATGTATCTAAGTAAGTTTATCAGTCGTCTAGTACCCATAGTATAAGCTTCGGCTTAGTTTGGGGCTAGGTGGCGCTGTGTGGCCCAGCGTGGCATGTCTTAGTTATTTATTTATTATAGTCGCCACGCTGGGCAGGCGGGTTGGCGATCGCAGGGCTTCTTGCTCTGGTGACGCTGCTGCCCGTCATCGGCCTGTGGTATTTAGCTACGCCTTCTATAGTGATGGTTTTAACGCCACCAGTCGGTTTGCCATAGCCTCGTTTGCTGTTCAGCAGGATGCACCACGGGCAGGTGAGGATGGCTTGGAGCGAATAGGTGATAGGTCGCTCCCTTGCATCCCCACAAAATAAAATGTAATTATTTCAGGCGTAACTAAATACCACAGGCCGATAACGGGCAGCATCACCGGAGGGAGGCCTAGCGTGGCGATTATGGGTAAAGCCAGGTGTTTCCCCAAAGTGCCGAACAACTATCTCCGGTCTATGTCCGGCCGTGGACTGTGTGATACATGATATGATGATAATGCAATGAATTCGAATATCCCTTATTCATCACTTTTACTGCTACTTTTATTCACGTTGACTGGCTCGGTGGCTCAATTGGTAGTGACCTCTGCCTTCTGAGCCAAGGGTCGTGGGTTCGATCCCCACACATTACAAACATTTGTGTGCATGAACATGTCTGTATTGGTCTGGGTGTTTTTATGTATAATATGTATTTATTTACAAAAAAAAAGTATATAAGTAAGTTTATCAGTTGTCTAGTACCCATAGTACAAGCTTCGGCTTAGTTTGGGGCTAGATGGCGCTGTGTGGCTCAGCGTGGCATGTCTTGGGTTATTATTATTATTATCATCATCATCGTCGTCAGCCTATTGCAGTCCACTGCTGGACATAGGCCTCTCCAGTTGTTTGCCACCTACGCCAAACTTCTGGAGGATATACCCATAATCGCCACGCTGGGCAGGCGGGTTGGCGATCGCAGGGCGTAGCTTTTTGCTCCGGTGACGCTGCTGCCCGTCATCGGACTGTGGTATTTAGCTACGCCTTCTATCGTGATGGTTTTACCGCCACCAGTCGGTTTGCCAGAGCCTCGTTTGTTGTTCGGCAGGATGCACCGCGGGCAGGTGAGGATGGCTTGGAGCGAAAAGGTGATAGGTCGCCCCCTTGCATCCCTTTATTATCAACTTCCACGTATTCCAGGGTGACTGTAAAACGCCCAACGACGAGGGCGTCATAGTAAAGGCCATCTACCTGAACAGCAAGACCATGCGGATCACCCTGCACCACGACGTCACCGACGAGGACCTCTGGCTGGCCATCATGAAGATCACTTACGTCTTCAAAGAGATGGACGCCGCCGCCAACAAGTAGGAGACAGTGTACGCATACTTCGATGGTAGATCAGAACGTTACCAGGCCGATTTCATTAGCACGGTGAGCGCCGTGTTAGAGCTTTTCACATGAAGAATTTATTTAATTTTGTGCCTAGAATTCCGGCAGTTAAAGGGTTAAGACATTTTACAGATTTGCTATTGTGTACCCCAAAATCGATCAAGGTGGCGAACATTAGGAGAGGCCTATGTCCAGCTGTGGACAAGGGCTGACGATGATGATTGTTAATGATGATACCCCAAAGGGTATACCATGATTTATTATACCTCTTCGAGTGTGGAAATTAACCTGGCTGGACATTACGACAGTCAAATAACTGAAGTCACATCGCAGATATGGACTGCACTAGACACTAGTTTCATATTATAGTTATCGATATTATTTTTGACAACTAGTTTTTATCAGTGGTAATGAACGCTGCTGAAATGGTCGTGGCTCTAGTCCCGCTCAGTACAAACATTTATGTGCATAAATATGTCTGTATAATATTTTTTTTATTTACAAAAAAGTATGTCTAGATGCCCATACATGTGATTTGACCAAACAATAAGATTCCGACTTTAGCAATTGACTTTCGTGATGTCTTTACACTACAATAGCATCTGTTATTCCTAGGTACTGCACCAGAATGCATTTAAGAGTGGTTATCAACAATACATAAGGGACCATCTTCACAATACGTCATACAAATTTCATTACATTGACGGGACGGTCCACTCGCTCCTCTCTTTACGTGTGACGCACTGCCATTTCAGAACAATGTTTTAGGTTAACGATCTATCATAGGAGTATTTTGAATTACTAATAATTAAGGGGACCAGTGTTAAGCGAATTATACATCATTAAATATATTAGTTTTAATACTTATGAGTGTTGTATATTATGTATGACTCACATTGGTTGCCTATGTAAACATTTGTATTTGTTATTATGTATTAGAATTTATGCACCACCAGTTGAATTCTATTTCATCGTTATATTTACACATACCTACTTAATAGACTGTTATCTATGGCTAAAAAATTTAATTAGTCTGTCTTTTAACTTATTCAAAAATAAAAGACACGTATTTTTCCTTTTTTCATTCAAATAAACAATAGCAAAGATACAAAACATCAAAAGTTAGGAGTGGGAGTCTAATTTACAAATAAAAAATACGTGTCTTTTATTTTTGAATAAGCTAAAAGACGGACTAATTACAATTTTTAGCCATAATAGCCTATTGTAAAGTGTACAATGTTGTGAATAATTATAACATTAATGACTGCAAATAAGGGTTTGCATTTGTTTATTTCATATTCAGTCTTTTGGATTAGCAACTTTGTGAGTTCTTAGATACACCAGTGAGTGTTTCACACTGTATTCCTTGCAACAGTAGATAGAAAGCTCTCTGATTTAATTACGTAACAAGTGTTGTTACATTTTAAGTGCCAAATATAATTAGGATCTTCATAGTTTTATAAAGTTACCTTATTCACAAATATACACAAAAATCTAAGCCATTTAATGGTTCAATTGTGATATTATTCAGGTAAATAGTATCATTGTGATACACACTAATAAGATTTGCTAAAAGTTTCAATACCGTTTATTCAAATATTGCCTTTATTTTTACATTTGTTGACATTTATAAATAAATATGTTATACATTATTGTACTGTTATTTTATTTTACTAAAAGTAAAACCTCTTATATTAAATGAGAATTAGCGACTTAACTTAAAATTACCGACTAACAAATATAAGGATGTGTTGGGTACACACCTTAGGCGAGATTTAAACGAGTATCTTAAATTATTAAAATAATGTCCTAGCTATATTAGAAAAATATAACTATAAAGGAAATCAACATCCAAATATGTAATACCTATTGTATTAAATTGTTAAAATTCAAATACCCATTACACTTTTTCCAAGTCGGCTTAAGAAACCTTATAATTCGCTACTACTGTTAAGTCTTGAGATTGTCTTATACTATTACACTTCTAACATAATAAAGAATAAATACCTATTGAGAAAAATAAAATTAAACAAAAAATGGGTTATGAGTTTATACACTCGTTATTGCATGCTTTTTAGGACTACAATTTTAGAAGAATGATATTTTACCCGCCGCAAAACCACACGCAATTATCCACACATTCTTACTAACCACCATTGCACATATACCTGCACATAAAATACTAATTTATAATATTTGTTCTTTAAAGTAACTTATGACGACCTAATGGTTCCACCATTGAAGACATCCTACGTAGCACATCGGAATGTGCTATTGGTATTATTTACTGATCATGTTATGAAAATTGGACATTTTGCAAGTTAGACATTCTGCGACTATACGCCCGGCCATACACGGACTGCTTCTAGCAGTCGAGAACCGACTGCTATAAAGCCGTGACCGCGCGGTGAGCTATAGTCATTCATACGCTGCCGTACACACACACGACCGCTCGAGCAGTCGCGACCGCGCGGTGAACTATAGTCATTCATACGCTGCCGTACACACGACCGCTCGAGCAGTCGCGACCGCGCGGTGAACTATAGTCATTCATACGCTGCCGTACACAAGACCGCTCGAGCAGTCGCGACCGCGCGGTGAACTATAGGTAGTCATTCATACGCTGCCGTACACACGACCGCTCAAGCAGTCGCGACCGCGCGGTGAACTATAGTCATTCATACGCTGCCGTACACAAGACCGCTCGAGCAGTCGCGACCGCGCGGTGAACTATAGTCATTCATACGCTGCCGTACACACGACCGCTCAAGCAGTCGCGACCGCGCGGTGAACTATAGTCATTCATACGCTGCCGTACACACGACCGCTCGAGCAGTCGCGACCGCACGGTGAACTATAGTCATTCATACGCTGCCGTACACACGACCGCTCGAGCAGTCGCGACCGCTTCTGTAGTTCACCGCGCGGTCGCGGCTTCAAGCAGTCGATCTCAACTGTTCGAAGCAGTCCGTGTATAGCCGCCTTCTTAGTCTTCCTCTGCCGTGCACACACACACACACACTAACCTTAATAAAAAGTTCGTTGCTTTACTAATAATCAGTTCTGCTTTATAGTTCAAATCTTATAATATGTTCCTATTGCTTCACATAATTTTAACCTAATTCATTTAAAACAGTTGAAATTCAGACGCAATTCTTCAATTTTCCTGCATGCTTGGCATTAAGGAAGCTTAAGCTCTCTTTATCTCATTCTGTTCATTCCAAACGCGGATCAACTCGTCATGGTCGTCGTAACCGTGCGACGCAATCACGTCCCTATAGCCTTCCCTATCATACTTCTTCTTATAAAAACAAAACTTCTCGCTATGCGTCGGCGTAATACCTACTTTCTTCGACACTATCCCCAAATACACATCATCGAACCTAAAGTGTTTCACGAACAAGCTTCCGGCGTACAGCATCTTCATAGATCTGTTGGAGACCAGGTAAGCGCCTGCCGTCACATACCGAGGCCACTTGTTCCACGGATACTCCTCTAACGAAACCCTCCACTTGCTCGACCAGAACCTTTGAGGTGTCGTCTGGAACACGTACCCAGCATACAAGTTGGGACTACTGCCTGCGTCGGTAGATGGAACCACTTCATCATGAACGTAGTCCAACAGATTCGGCACGGATATGTACATATCGTCGTCGGTGAACAAGTAAAAATCCGCCGTGTTACAATGCTCGTACAGCCAACGGAAAGACATCATCGTCTTTATAGTGTTATTGTAGTAGTTATCATGGAAATCTATCTGGATTATATCCTTGTATTGCACCATTTCCTCATCGATCTGCTTCTGTAACTCCGACTTAGGGTACCCGTCTTCGATACCAAGGAAGAACAGCGTCTTTATAATCCGACCGGGTATCAAGTTCTCTTGACCGTAAGTTAACCGAATTGCGTTCCTATGCCCGAAGTGGCTCATAGCCGACTTGACGACGATAAACAGATCTAACTTCTCCAATGTATTGCACTTGCCTGTGTTCGTTAGAAACCTGTACGGGTAGTAATTTATAGGGGTCACACTAGGCTTCTTCCCCGACATTACCAGCTCGACTTGGGGACGTACGTCAATGTGGAGCGGATAGTCAAATTCACTTTCGAAACTTCTGGAATTCACATAATCGTGCAGACCGAAGAAGTAGTACACGAATATCAACACACACGCACACAAAAACAGTTTGTATTTCTTTCTCCTGTTCGACATGGCTATGAGGTTTCTGAGATTCTGCTCGTCACTGGACACTGATTACCTGAAATCAAGAAGAAACATTTATAAGCAAAATAAACAGCATAAGTCAGTGATAAATTGTGAACTTGGTGTATTCCCAACTGGGGCTCTACTATAGAAAACGAAAACGATCGTTCGTTGAATGGATCGCGTATTTTTGCCCCATAAATCCCTCTCATTTGTCCCTCCCGTGTTCTAATATATCAATTAAATTGTTGAAAATAGACGTTGACGAATTTTAGTTCGTATATTCGAACACGGGAGGGACAAATGAGAGGGATTTATGGGGCAAAAATACGCGATCCGTTCAACGAACGATCTGTAGCGACACGTAGCGACACCTATCTCCACACCGCTACAACAACCTCCACGTCGCGTCGCTACAATATGCAAGTTCCGCCAGCTAACAACAGATAGCGGAATAAAATGGAAAAAAGTGTACAGAATCCTACAACGCGCAAACGAAGTTTTCATCACGGCTCGCTATATATACGAAAAACCAAGATGGTCCATCGGACCGCGGTCCCCGAGCACGATCACCTAGCTCGGCGGAAGTACTTCCACTTTTCGTAGGCACAAGTCTGTTCCTACAGATCGTTTTCGTTTTCTGTAGTAGGGCCCCTGTATAGTGATCGAACCAGTGATCGCCGTTTCAAAGGCTGTGTTTACTACCGCTGAACCAAACTGATCGTCGCCTCCATACTCGGCCGTATGTCCGCTGCGCGCAACGCGACGCGTCTACATAAATGAGGGTCTTTAGAAATATCATAATATCCCAAAGCAAACTTACATACAATAGTAACTAACTAAATCTTCTGTTGTATTCTTTCATTTAAAACACGACTTCAAAATAAAGGACGTTATTTTCACGAAACGACAGATGTGTCTTAAGGTAAATAAGGCTACTGTTTATCAGTAAATAGAAACAGATGCAGAAATACGATATGAGTTTTATGTTCATAAACATAAAACATTACTAAGACCTAACTTATTAGGAGGTGAACACCAAATGCAATAAACTTACTACACTTGATAAAGGAATGATTAAAGTGCACTTAGCACTGCATTCCCAGAGATAAAGTTATCGAGAGGGTAACAATGGACGCGGGGTGCGTCCCGGAATGACTCATCATGAGACAAGTAGTATTTCTCAAAAATTGCAAACAAATTCACTTGTAATACTTTTTCACATCAAAACTTTTATCCTACCAGCACATTACGAACTGTAGCCGGCCGAGGAGAAGTGCCGCAACAAGCTCAATGTTAGCTTTCTTTAAATAGCAACAAGCAGATAAACATGCCTAATTGAAATTGCCATCCAAGTAATCTTGTACTTTGTAGTAACCTTTAGACCAGGGTTACTCATTGTTGCCCACGTAACCCACGTTCCCTTGTATAAGTCCTCAAACGATCGCGAACCCCTCACCCCTAATAAAATAAACTAAACTAAAGTACATGTTCAAAATATGGTTTTCAATTTAAAATTGAGTTAACAAATACAGTAGGTATCCAAAGGGAAAATATTTAATGAAATATAAAAACACACACTTGACCTACCAGCCACCATTACGTAGAACCCTTGCTTTAGACATTAAACGAAAGATTTAATTCGGATAATCGGCGTTCTACTTCAGTTAAAACACTCCTTTGTTCAATGTCACTTTGGCTAGACCAACAGACTACTAACCAGCGTTATCACAATTATCACGAGTGTATCCCTTCTCTGTAGCCGTGATATTGCTCACTATGTTTACAAAGCTGCAGTGCAATTAAACATTTGATAAAATACTATGAAGGTTAGAACTGAAAATTAGAGCGTAGGTATACATACGTACAATGAACATTACGTTTTTGTGCGTTTGTTTGTATCAATAGGTACCTACACATAATATGCTGTCGACATGCGTAAGTATATAGGGCCGTTCAAGTTATGATATAATAGTGCGTGGTAATTCCCCTACTCGGTTCCAAGAGTGTGCATTATGTACGGGAATCCCAGAAAATGCGTTTCGTTTCCAAGCAAAGACAATGTGTAGGTTGCTATGTCATCTAGAACCCCTACCCCCTATGATATCCAAAAAAAGCAAAGCAAATAGACCCTGTCCCCATAGTGCTTGCATGATACTTGAATTGCCCCTATAGGGTGTTTTCCATTGAGAGTGCTCTAGAAGCTGCATGTGACTATAAATATTGTGTCTTCAAGGAGGCTTTCGTGTATCCCGGCCGGTCGTGGCCGCGATTAACGACTGACATGCGTGGCGATGTGACAATCGTCAGTGTAGGAGAATCTATGAACCTCCCCCCTCCCCTACCCCCCGTTCGATAAGGCAATCAATTAATTTCTAGAAAAAGTTTGTAGACAGGAACAGGTTGCAGTTATGACAACAGTAATAAAAAGCCAATAAAATATATTTAATATTTTTATTGCATAATTTCTTTAATGTGGATGTCCAAACGAAAGTTCACCCTAGCTTATTAGTATCCATTAATGCTAAATCTGAAAATGACTTTGTTAATACTATGCAGGACATAAATACTATCAATAGTATTGATACTCATATAGATAAGAGGGCTGGAGGAGGCTTGATGACCTGACAAAAACCTAGAACTCATCTGCTTATAGTGTGTGTGTGCAGAACACAGAATTTTTTTTTTTATCATCCTATCAATAGGTTTTGTCTAAGTAAGTACCTCCTACCTACCTCTAGCCTCTGCTTACTGTGCGGAAATGTTATTGGTCCCTGGATATGGTTAGTATGCTATATTGAAATGATCTTACACTTATAATGATGTGTCGACAGTCGAACTGATGGACACGGGGGGCAGGTAGTGGCTGCGGATCTGGCTGTGCAGGCGAGCTACCTCACTGTCGACACTCTCCATCTTGCGGATCAGTTGCGTGAACTGGACTAAGCCTGTAGAAAAGGGAATATGATATGTAGTTACATATTTTATTAGATAATTAAGTATTATAATAATTTGTAACATTGTTAGCATTTTTTTAGTTTCATCATCATCAACAGCCTGCAAACATCTACAGCTGGACATTGGCCTCTCCCAATGTCATTTAGGGGGCTTGCTTTAGTAGTTAGGGATGCAAGGGATGCCCTATCATATTTTTGCTCCAAGCCCACCTCACCTCCCCATGGTGTATCATGCCGAATAACAAACGAGGCTCTGGCAACTGACCAGCAACAGTATAACCATCACAATTGAAGGCGTAGCTAAATACCACAGACCAATGATGGGCAGCAGCATCACTGGAACATGAAACTACACCCTGTGATCCTGCCTGCCTACACCTGCCTGCCCAGCATGGCGATGGGTATATCCTCCAGATATTTACCCTAAGTGGCAAACAACTGGCCTATATCCCTAACGAGGCCTATGTCCAGCAGTGGACTGCAATAGGCTGATGATGATGCTGCTTTAGTCCCCACGCTTGGCAGGCAGAATAGTGACCGACTCCGACCAAGGGATGAGATGGGGAGAAGGGGTAAGATGGGGGAAACCACACATACAAAATGAAATAAAAATTACCACAAACCTTCTCTAGTATTGCTGAATCCATGTCGCTTAATGGTTTCCATCTCGATCTGCGCTACTATCGGGAACACAATCTGCATCATTTTCAGCATTTCATTGCCGGCAGCCTCCTTAGCCTCATCCAGCTTCGGGGAGTAGTCAGGGTGCTCCAGGGCGTCAATGACCTCGCCCAGGATTAGCCTCACTTGTTCCACGGACAAGTTTTGAGGAAACGCCATGTCACTGAAGCAATTAAAATAAATTAGTTAATGGCACCTTTAGCACACCATAATATTATGTGATTTTCACTTGTTTCATAACAGGAAGTGTTAAAGACCTGCCGCTACTGTTGTCGTTTGATTTCAACATAACAATGAATAATTAATAGAAGAAATCTATTAATAGAATATTTTCAGTTAAAGACAATACCTCTAGGAACTTACATGAATCATTCAGTAACTACATAACAGTTGGTTTACAGTTCGTAACTATCAGTCGCTTTTTATTCTCTAATTTTATTTCATTCAGTATTTCGCGATTATAAGATATATTTAGCGAGAAAGAAAATTAACAACGAAATCAGACATATTATAGACCGCAAAATGATCTCGACGCGACGCGACTGCGAGAGCAAAATGACAGCACATTGATTGGCTGACATTGACAGCTAATCAGTGACTTTAATACTTTTTTCTATTCTATCGTGATCATGGAAGTATCAAATCGTGATAGTTAAACTGCCATCAGTCGGTTTGCCAAAGCCTCGTTTGTTGTTCGGAAGGATGCACCACGGGCAGGTGAGGGTGGCTTAGAGCGCAAAGGTGATAGGACGCTCCCTTACCTACATTACATCCCCAGCAAGTTATAAAAAGACTTAATAGACTTCAAGTATACGAACGCCGGATGGCACGTTTGTGTCCGGCAGCACCGTTGTGGTTCCAGAGTCATATACGTATGTACTTGAACTCTGCAAGCGAGTTCCGCAACGCCATGACCATGTTTGTGATCATCATCAGCCTATTGCACTCCGCAGCTGGACATAGACCTCTCGTCTCGCGTTATTCACCACTTAAGGAGGATATACCCATAATCGCCACGCTAGCCAGGTGGGTTAGCGATCGCAATGCGCACCTAGCTTTTTGTTTCAGTGACGCTGCTGCCCGTCATCGGCCTTTGGTAATTATTCAGTTGTGATGTTTATACCGCCACCCGTCGGATGCCAGCGTCGTTTGTTATTCGGCAGGATGGACGACGGGAGGTGAGATTGGCTTGGCGTGAAAAGATTATGGGTCGCTCCCTTACATCCCCCCCGTTTGTTATTCGGCAGGATGCACCACGGGCAGGTGATGTTGGCTTGGAGCGAAAAGATGATGGGTCGCTCCCATAAATGCCTTCCCATCCCCAGTTGGGCTTTATGTTTACATATTTCCCAGGCCTTTAAACTGTTATTTAAAAAAAACTAAGTCAAAAACAAAATTTGACATTAATTCCCCCCACCTCACCCCAACCCCTCATTCACCGCGACGAATCCGACCGAATCACAAAAATATTCATGTGAAGATGTATCAGATGTATGAATGAGATTAGTTTATTATTTTTTGCTTAATTTATTAAAGCTTTAGTGTTTGTTTTAAAAATAGCACATCTCGCAATAGTTTTTTGTGAGTATCTCTTTATTTCTTTATGTTTTCTTTCTATTGTTTTTTATGTTGTTTTCATCATCTCAGTTTACTGTTTATATTATAGACTTTCGTTAGCCAGATAGTGGTTAATCATTTACTTACGCCTGTCCTGGATATAATACAGATTTATGTCCAACGATAGCTGTAGTATACGTACAAATAATATAGGAACTAATGACTAACTGAAAATCTTTAATCCTTTGTCATGGACGTAGAAAATAATTTATTTTCTACGTCCATGTCCTTTGTGTAACTTTTCTCTGTAGTAACAAAAGCTTAAATTTTTTTCATATATTTGAATGGCATACCTTATTGTGCCTTCCTGAGATTCTGATGAAGTTGTTTTAAAAAAAAGGATGATGGGTGTCTGCTAGTGTTATTTTTATTTGCTTTATTTTGGTAATACATATTGTAAACAGAAACAGAGAATCTACATAATGAGGTGGGTACACCCTTGTTTCAAATCCTAGATCAGCAAAAAATAATGTTACTGAGATTTTCTGTTATGAAATTACTCAGTAGCAGCCTCAAAGTCAGCCGGCTTGTGACTCAACCCCAGGTCAAATGGGGCATACTCTGGAGAGGAACACCACAGTCACAAGATACTACTACTAACATTATCATCATGAGACCATATGTACCTATCTAATTTTGTGAAATAAATTTGAGTTTGAGCTCAGAACCAAAGTTCGAGATCTATGTTCCTTTGCTAAAGTGGCCTAACTAAAGTAAGAAAGCAAGTTATCAATAAAGAATCCTGTTATATTTTTTTGCTTCAGGTTAATGTTTTCTACACAAGACACATTCCAACAGTACATTATGGCATAAATAGATATTACACATTTTTAAAATATAAAATCATCTTATCAATATCATTTGCTTCATATTGATATTCTATGTTAATTCTATTGCTCTGATAGCACATTACAACGAAGACATTAGAAAACGATTACTTTCATTGATAGTGCATATTTCAAACAATGTAATCTAATCTGTAATATTTGTGATAAAAATATTGTGTTGTCAGATAATGAAATGGTCTGATTAACATTTTTTGTAGGGACTTATTCCAGATTGTGAGTGAAGTATGATATCAGCTAGCAATCCAGCTTAGGGGACTGTAGTGACATTACCTATACTATCTAGTGAGATAGACTTAATAAGTATGCTAACAAATCAAGTAGTATTGTCTAAGTGTTAAATATTTTGATAAATACAAAGAGTTGGAATAGCAGATCAAATATTGATAGAAATGTGAATACCTAAAATGACAACTGTTCATTTTTGACTTTGCCATAAGCCCGTAAAGCACTGAATATGTACTGCAGCATAATATTGTTGATAATGTGAATATTCCTAATTAAAGATATTTATATTTGTCAAGAGAGGTAGGACATACAAGGGAGGTAGGGCATAGCAAATCTTCGCACGAATTGAGCTGCCCGTCCGGGGAAGGACCTCCACCCTATAAAATACCGCAGCCAAATGACCTTTGGGTCGTGTTTCTGCTGGTGAGTAGGGTGTCCGGAGCTCGTGGGGGTGTAGGGCTGGGCCGGTATGGCAGTGGCAACTGACAGGTAACTGACTTGGACTTCTCTTTCGCTTTCCATCAGGAAGCCATTGTGCCGAGCTATTGTAAAAAAAAGGGGTGAAACTCTGAGGTAACTAGCAAAACCGAACTTTCGATCAGAAACGATTCAAGAATCAAGAACGCCACGCACGCTTAACATTCGCATCGCAACGCATTCGGCTAAGCATATACTGAGGCGCTAGCGGCGTAGCACAATGTAGCGCAAGGAAGAGCAGGTTTTAACACGGAACGAGCGACGCAGACATGAGCGACGCGACGAGTCGGTCCTCTATGTCTGCATCGACAGCCTTTTTGCTCTGCTCTCTGCGTCTGCCGTCTGTTTCTCGGCATACGTTTAGTCATATTGTTTGCTTTGTGATTTCAATATCTGCTCTGCACACATTTCTGAGGCTCCTTCCACGACGGCGTCTAGTTCCTGACATCGATCGAGTGAACTGGTTACAAGATATATAAATAACGTTACATTACAATCTTTCTCGCGAGATTGTAAACTATCGAAAGATTGTTAACTGTAGGTATACCTAATGCTTACAGATTAACTATTATTTTTAGTAGACTAATCGATCGACAGCAGGCAAGCAACCGGCAACCGGCAAACAACCTGTAAGCTGCCACCGCCATGCCGGCCCATAAGATGCTTCTTCACGCCCAGCTTAAAGGATCCCACGTCAAAGGAGGGAGGAAACACATGTCCTGACAATGAGTTTCACATTTTAACGACGCGGCAAAGACAGGATTTGCCGAACATTTTTGTACGCGAAGGGATGTTTTCCACGGTTTGAATAATGATTAAGCGTCTCATCTCATAATGCAAACTTCTCAAAATGCCAACTTCTCAAAATGCCAACTTCGCATTGTGCCAACTACGCATAATGCCAACTTCGCATAATGCCAACTGCGCATAATGCCAACTTCGCATAATGCCAACTTCGCAAAATGCCAACTTCGCATAATGCCAACTTCGCATAAAGCCAACTTCGCATAATGCCAACTTCTCAAAATGACAATTTTTGAATGGGCAGACCGGCAGGCCATTAGATTATGATAATGTTACGTTGATCGTCGTTCAGGACATGGAGAACGGCGAGGAGGTGCTGGAGAGCCCGTCGAGCATGCGGCGCACGTTCACGATGCGCAACAGCGCGGCGCGGCAGGTCGCGGTCAACTTCATGCCGTCGCGGCAGCTGTCCTACAGTGAGTGACGCTTTACTGAACACTGGCAGCGACTGACGATGGAATGACACTTGCAGAACATGCGGCGCACGCTCACGCGGCAGGTCGCGGTCAACTTCATGCCGTCGCGGCAGCTGTCCTACAGTGAGTGGTGCTTTACTGAACACTGCCAGCGACTGACGATGGGATGAGACTTGCAGAACATGCGGCGCACGCGCACGCGGCAGGTCGCGGTCAACTTCATGCCGTCGCGGCAGCTGTCCTACAGTGAGTGATGCTTTACTGAACACCGGCAGCGACTGACGATGGGATGAGACTTGCAGAACATGCGGCGCACGCTCACGCGGCAGGTCGCGGTCAACTTCATGTCGTCGCGGCAGCTGTCCTACAGTGAGTGACGCTTTACTGAACACTGGCAGCCGACTGACGATTGGATGTGGCATGGAGAACGGACACAGTGGCGAACTTTGGGAGAAGCCTATGTCCAGCTGGACTGATGTGGGCTGATGATGATGATGATGGAGAGCGTAGAGGAGGCAGGTAGCGGTCGCAGTCAACTTCGTGCCGTCGCGGCAGCAGGTACAGTGAATTTAACCTTTTTATTATTAGCCTTTTTTCAGATATTGTACCTTTTTTTTATTCATTTTTGGTGGCAGACGACCAAGTGACTTGTGTGATGTTAAACAGTAACCGCCGCCCATGGACATCAGCAATGTAGGGGGCACAGTAATGCCGCTACCTACCGTGAGAAGAGAGAGAGAGAGAGATCTCTCTTGCTATATAGCATAGGCCTTCTCCTACTCTTTCCAAACTTCTTTACCTGTGGCCAATCTGTTCCACACATCATCGACATCGCCCCTATTTTCGCAATAAAAGGTAACCTATGGTCCTTTCTCAGGATTTTCAAGATTGTCTGTGCCAAATTTCATCAAAATCGGTTGAAAGGTTTAAGCGGGAAAGCGTAACAGACAGACAGACACAGTTACTTTCGCATTTATAATATTAGTAGGGATGGGTTTGCACTTGACTGCAATTCACCTGATGGTAAGCGATATCACAGTCTACGATGGACCGCGCTCACCCGTCAAGAACCGGTTCACTTTCACCTTGAACATCGGAAGATTGAACGACCCGGGGAACAAGGAGCCTGGCAAAGAGTTTCATACTTGCTTGTTTACTAAACATGATTATTGAAAGCAAACACTAAAAACAGATACAAGAAAACCAGTTTTCCTTTTATTACACTAATGACTACTTGAATGAATCTTGATGACATCATATGGTCATTGTGTTTAGCTATCAATTAAGTTATTAAAATAGACCAATGCTTTCTAACATGCGCTTATTAGCACGGGCTCCTAACGACCTCTAATTAAGTTAAAACGATTAATTACACTCGAACGCTGTTATGATTCAGATTTCCAGTATGCTGTTCACCTTCGTCCTTAGTGTACGAGAGCTAGTTTTTCCTTTTATACGTATTTTATGTACACAAGTTTTCAATCGGTGTGATTAAACTTCTCGTATATTCTTGATCTTATTGGATTTCCTAGCGCTCCTTGGTTTGCGGTGCTATCTTCTACCGGAGGTCGGCTATCCTATTTTTTAGGCTGTAGCAAACGGTGCAGGGATCTCGTTCCCAGATTGAAAGTGTAACGTGATTTAGAAGATACCTACTAAGTGTGATCTCACTGTGTTAAACGTGTCTTTCAAAATGGATGGAATGGATGAAGACTTGATCGAACTGGAAGACGTGTCGTATGCCACGATTGTTCCAGGTAAAAGTAAGTAGTTACGATAGATTATGCCCTGTGTATTATGGGTATTCTTGAAGAGTTGTCTTCTGAGTCTTGTGAGTCTACGAACGCTTTCCTATAAACTCTTACTCATGGCTCATGTGATATGATCAGTGCTATCTCTACCAGGGGATGCAAGGGGTGCACCCGGGCGCTGCCGGGCGACGCGGCGCATGTCCGAGCGCCGAATGAATGAATGGACGCCATTTTTTAACGGCTGTTGGTAGCAGACTAGCAAGGGACACGTCTGATGTTAAACAGTAACTGCCGCCCATGGAGTTCAGCAAGCCAGGAGCACACACGTTTGAAGACTTTGCCTTAGTCTATGTTCCCCGGAAGATATAATCTTCAGACTTTCTAGCCGAGAGTGTGGGTGGGCGTGCTTCATCGCAGGCTTTACCATCGCTTAACATCTGTCGAGTTAGGGTCAAACGCTACCCATTTACTTATCTTCAGACTTCAAGGCGCGAGTGAATCGGTTTGTTGGGTGAGCGCGCTTCATCGTAGGCTCTAACATCGCTTAACGTCTGTCGAGTTAGGGTCAAACACTACCCATTTACTTATCTTCAGACTTCAAGGCGCGAGTGAATCGGTTTGTTGGGTGGGCGCGCTTCATCGTAGGCTCTAACATCGCTTAACATCTGTCTAGTTGGGGTCAAGGGCTATCCATTTACTTTTCTTCAGACTTTCAAGGCGCGAGTGAATCGGTTTGTTGGGTGAGCGCGCTTCGTCGTAGGCTCTAGCATCGTTAGTGTCCGGTTTCCTACACTATCTTCTCCACTTTGGCTAGTCACTTCGTAAAATTGAAATTTATTATTACGAGTATATATATATATGACTGGCTCGTTGGCTCATTTGGCAGTGACCTCTGCCTTCTGAGCCAAGGGTCGTGGGTTCGATTCCCGCACAGTACAAACATTTGTGTACATGTCTGTATTGGTCTGGGTGTTTATTACTATGTATTATATGTCTTTATTTACAAAAAAAAGTATCTAAGTAAGTTTATCAGTTGTCTAGTACCCATAGTACAAGCTTCGGCTTACATAGTTTGGGGCTAGATGGCGATGTGTGGCCCAGCGTGGCATGTCTTGGGTTTTTTTTTTAAGAAACTGCAACCTTATGTTCTTTACTCCACAGACACTCTACGCTTACGCCGCACCAACTCTGAGCACAATGCTCTCCTGGAAGAAGCGAGCGCGGCGAGCGCAAGCGACGCGGACAAGCGCGCCGACCTGATAGTGCGCGAGATGGAGCAGAGGGACCGGCTCATGGAGGACGACCCTGAGGCCGAGGAGCTGCGGAGGTAAGAGGGGCCACTCCGGAGTGCGAAGAGGCGAGCGCGGCGAGCGCAAGCGACTCGCTCGAATTGAGCTGCCCGTCTGGGGAAGGACCTCCATCCCCATAGAATACCGCATCCAAATGACCTCCCGGTCGTGTTTCTGCCGGTGAGTAGGGACTTCGGAGCGCGTGGGGGTTTACTTTTGGGCCGGCATGGCGGTGGCAACTCACAGGTAACTGGCCGGTTACTTGCCCGTTGTGACAGCGACTTGGCTTCTCTTTCGTTTTCCATCTGTCTTCAATCTCTTATTTTGTATGTTAATATGTAGTTTCTGCTCTCCAGGGAAGCGTTACGGGACCTGCCACAGGGTCTGACGATGAAGAGGAACGTCCGCGCGAAGCTCTCGGCCTCAGTCAGCCTGCGCTCCAAACGGAAGCCCATATCGGTGTGGAAGCGGCTCAAGTACAGGATCAGCTTTGCGTTTAAGAGGGTGAGTAGAATAGTAGTAGTAGTAAGGCTTGATCAAAGTCAAAGTCAAAACAATCTTTATTTATATAGGTTTAAAAAAACACTTACAAATCGTCAAAGCTACCACCGGTTCGGAAAGCAGCATCTTTGCTTGATTTCCTCTTATGTTTTTTTTATAGTGACTCGACATAGTGGCTTCCCTACGCCTGATGGCAAGCGAAAGAGAAGCCCAAGTCGCTGTGACAACGGGCAAGTAACTGGTCAGTTACCTGTCAGTTGCCACCGCCATGTCGACCCAACCCTAACCCGCCACGAGCTCCGGAAACCCTACTCACCGGCAGAAACACGACCTCTGTCATTTGACTGCGGTGGCAACTGGGTGGAGGTCCTTCCTCGGACGGGCGGCTCAATTCAAGCGAAGATTCGCTATGCCCTACCTCTCTTATATGTCAGTCTACTTCTGTTCCTCAGATCCGCGACCGTCTCCGCGACCTGGTGTTCTCGGTGGAGCTCTGGTACGAGGCCATCCGCGACATCGAGGGCCACTTCGGGTCGGCGGTGGGCTCGTACTTCTACTTCCTGCGCTGGCTGTTCGCGCTGGACGTGGCGCTGGCGGCGCTGCTGCTGTCGTTCGTGGTGGTGCCGCAGGCGCTGCACGACGCCGCCAACGCGACCGCCTCCGTCAGCGGGGGCTTCGTAGACTTCGTCTCTGGGAAGGTCAGTTATAGCCACCATCTTTTCCAATGAGGATGCCATCACCACAAGTTCTAGTAAGGCACTCAAGCGCTGTATGATTCGGTCTTTGTTAGCGGGGGCCTCGCGGACTTCGTCTCTGGGAAGGTCAGTTTTAGCCACCATCTTGACTGGCTCGGTGGCTCAACTGGTAGTGACCCCTGCCTTCTGAACCAAGGGTCGTGGGTTCAATTCCCACCCGGGACAAACATTCGTGTGATGAACACTTGTGTTTGTTCCGTGTCTGGGTGTTTATATTTAAGTATTTATTTGTGGTACCTTCGTTGTTCTGATACCCATAACACAAGTGCTTAAGCTACTTACTTTGGGATCGGAGCGGTATGTGATGTTGTCTGATATATCTTTTCCAATGAGGATGCCATCACCACAAGCTCTAGTAGGGCACTCAAGCGCTGTAGGATGCGGCCTTTGTTAGCGGGGGCCTCACGGACTTCGTCTCTTTGTTCGAAAATACTTTTTCTATTAAGCGAGTTATAAAGCGTTAAAGTTATTGCTTAGACAGAGAGATCCGATTTGGCGGATTACGTCAAGTACCATGCCCGCCATACAAACTCCATAGAAAAATCTGTTTGGCGTGAGAGAGATGTAGTGTGTGTACGACATACGGTGCCTGGTATAATGCCTAATAAAGACATTATAATTGATCGCAGTCAGTAGTTTAATTAGCTCGAACCCGCCACATTGCAAGACGGATATAGTTACTTTCAACGACTGTATCTCGCCCAATTTTCAGCCAATTTTGATTTTGTTTTCAGCTTTACCGTCGAGAACATCCCTTCGCGTACAAAAAAGTTCGGCAATTCCTACCTTTGCCGTGCTGTTAAAATGTGGAATTCATTGCCAGCACATGTGTTTCCTCCTTCTTTCGATATAGGATCCTTTAAACGGGACGTTAAGAAGCATCTTATGGGTATGGTATGGTGGCTTGTCCGTTGTCGCGGCGACTTGGGCTTCTCTCTCGCTTTCCATCAGGCGTAGAGTGGCCATTATGCCGTGCTACTATAAAAAAAAAACTGTTTGTAATATATTTTTATCTTTTTTACGATAATTTAGTAAATACATGAGATTATTTTTCATGCATATTCCCTATAGCGTATCTTCTGCTCGTTCCTTCTAGATGTTCGAGCACACGCTGCTCTTCTACGGGCATTACCACGCCGGGGACATCGCGACGGCCGGCCCGCTCACCTACAACATGCCTTTCGCTTACTTCTTCACCATGGTCTGCCTGTATTTGACGTTCTTCGGCGTTCTCTGCTATAGGTGAGTTACGTAATATTGAATGTCATAATCATAATATTTATTGAAAGAAAGAAAAAGCGTTTATTGGCAACACAACAAAAAGGTAATTAACAAAACAGTTAAGCAAAAAAAAAAATTATTATAAATAAACACATGTAACACAGTAAGTGTACACACGCCCACACGTCAAACCACTCGTGTCTGCATATATACATAGGTATTTATGGCTACATTGAAAGAAGCCGCAAGGCAAGACAAACAAGGGAAGGCCGGCGTGCGGGCGGGGCACACACAATATAGAAGAGCGATAGAAGAAGCATGAAAGTGAAAGAACAGATTATAATATGGTGTGTGATGTGAAGCCAACTAGGCTCCATCCTCAGCTGTGTGCCGTATTGCATTATGTGGTCACAAAAGGTTTCACAAATAGACAAGTATGTACCTCACATAAACACACGCCACGCACTTTTAGTTTATTTTTTATTGATATCGAAAGTTGAGGTTCAAGTTTATACTTTTTAAAAAATAAACTTTGGTGGGCAATTAAAAAAACTAGATGTATGAGGTGAGTAATTTTGGTTTCGATAGAAGCGTACTACACTATTACAATTTAAAGAGAAAATTTAAGCCAGACTTAATAGTTTATTTTTAATTAAAATTTAAGTGTGGACTTCGTCAATTTTCACCCAAATTAGTTTTAGTTCCGAAAAAAAAAATTGGTTGGGCCAAGACTTTTTTAAGGGGCGTGAAGAGGTAGCCAAGGACCATCCCAATCACTGATTTCAATTTGGCACATTATGCTTCAAACACCTTGTATAACAATTTAATGACTTTAAGCGATTAGAGAGGTAGGGCATAGCGAACCTTCGCTCGAATTGAGCCGCCCGTCCGGGGAAGGACCTCCACCCTATAGAATACCGCAGCCAAATGACCTCAGGGTCGTGTTCCTGCCGGTGAATAGGGTTTCCGGAGCTCGTGGGGGGTTGGGGTTGGGGCGGCATGGCGGTGGCAACTGACAGGTGACTGACCAGTACTTGCCCATTATTACAGAGACTTGGGCTCCTCTTTCGCTTTCCATCAGGCGAAGGGAAGCCATTATGCCAAGCTAATATAAAAAATAAATAAATTAAAGGTAATGGTGTGCATCAGCTAATAGGGAATATGCATGAAAAATAGTTTCATGTATTTACTTATTTATCGTAAAATAGACAAAAAATTACTACGAACAGTGAAAACATAAAAAAAAAAAAAAATATTATACATACAGACGAATTGAGAACCTCCTCCTTTTTTCGAAGTCGGTTAAAAATCAAAATTGGCTGAAAAATGAGCGAGATACAGTCGTTGAAAGTAAAATATCCATCTCTCTCACGCGAAACAGATTTTTCTATGGAGTTTGCATGGCGCGCACGGTACGTGACGTCATCCGCCACGTCGGATCTCTCTGTCCAAGCAATAACTTTAACGCTTTATAACTCGCTTAATAGAAAAGATAGTTTAAAAATTCTTCGATATTTATGTATGTGGAAGATAAAAGATTTCAATAAATCCATAAAAAAAGTCATGCATATTCCCTATTGTATGTCGCAGGACGGCGTACTCGTACCGGCGCAACTTCATCGAGACGGCGGACGGGCTCGGCCACGCGTTCGCCAACAAGCTGTTCTGCGGCTGGGACTTCGGCATCGCCACGCCGCACGCCGCCGCGCTCAACGCCAGCAGCATATACAACGAGTTCAAGGTCACTAACGTCAATGATCACCATCATTTCAACCCACATACACCCACTTCTAAGTATAGATCTCTTCATTCAACCGCCACTTTTTTATGACATAGGGCGGTCTATAGGTGACCTGTGTGCCTAGAACGAACATTTTCGAAAAAGTATGCGTAACGTTTCCGTAAACATTTGTATGAAACTTGGTACAGCGCCCCTATCGTGCGTAAGAGGTACTACGTTTACGTACGTTAACGTAGTGAAAATTATCGCCCGTTTACGGTTACGTTACGCATACTTTTTCGAAAGTTTTCGTGCTAGGCACACTGATCCTGATAGTACGTGATGACTTCAGCCCATAGATGTCGCAACACCAGAGAAGTCACAGGTGCGTTACCGGCCATTGAAAAATTTGTAGGTTCGCTTTTTGTTTCTAAGTCGTGTCTATTAGGAGAAGTCCCAGTTGAAAGCTGATTCCAAAGGGCAGGGGCACCGGGCCAGAAAATTGTACGCAAATCGAGCTGGGGAAGACCTTTAACTATTAAGATGAAAAGCATAAGATCTTGAATTGGTATTAGGTGAAGGTACGATGATGAAAAATATTAAATAATTTTTCCGAAAACTTGCCAGACGGTAAAAAATACATAAAAACGCAACATCCTTGCGTAAAGCAACCATTAGCTGTGCAAATTCTATGTGCAGCGGTTTTTCTTTTTTTTTTTTACTTTTTATTAGTGAATGGGTAGCGCCTAGCGTTTGACCCCAACTAGCCTGATGTTACGCGATGTTGAAGCCCATTCTCTGTTGAAGTTCCCATTATCTGGGGTCGGCGCAATATGTTTCTACAATTATGAAGAAGTAAATTTAAAAATATTCATTTCGTACAACAGGAGCTTCTCAGCGAACAGAACAAGAACAAAATAGTCGCATCGTTCTGCACTCGCCTCGGCCGCAGCCTCGCCAATGTGGTCGTGACCGTGCTGGTGTTAGGGTCCATCGCGGCGCTGCAGTTCGGCCTCTGGCGGCTACTGGGCGCGTCCGCGCACGTGCCGTACTGGGAGATCGTCGTGTCGCTCGCCATCACCGGCTGCGTCTCGCTCTGCCCGCTGCTGTTCGGTCTGATCGTGAGGTGAGTCTTACTGCGTGCCGTACTGGGAGATCGTCGTGTCGCTCGCCATCACCGGCTGCGTCTCGCTCTGCCCGCTGCTGTTCGCTCTGATCGTGAGGTGAGTCTTACTGCGTGCCGTACTGGGAGATCGTCGTGTCGCTCGCCATCACCGGCTGCGTCTCGCTCTGCCCGCTGCTGTTCGGTCTGATCGTGAGGTGAGTCTTACTGCGTGCCGTACTGGGAGATCGTCGTGTCGCTCGCCATCACCGGCTGCGTCTCGCTCTGCCCGCTGCTGTTCGCTCTGATCGTGAGGTGAGTCTTACTGCGTGCCGTACTGGGAGATCGTCGTGTCGCTCGCCATCACCGGCTGCGTCTCGCTCTGCCCGCTGCTGTTCGCTCTGATCGTGAGGTGAGTCTTACTGCGTGCCGTACTGGGAGATCGTCGTGTCGCTCGCCATCACCGGCTGCGTCTCGCTCTGCCCGCTGCTGTTCGGTCTGATCGTGAGGTGAGTCTTACTGCGTGCCGTACTGGGAGATCGTCGTGTCGCTCGCCATCACCGGCTGCGTCTCGCTCTGCCCGCTGCTGTTCGGTCTGATCGTGAGGTGAGTCTTACTGCGTGCCGTACTGGGAGATCGTCGTAGATCGTCGTGTTCGCTCGCCATCACCGGCTGCGTCTCGCTCTGCCCGCTGCTGTTCGTCTGATCGTGAGTGGGAGGTCTTACTGCGTGCCGTACTGGGAGATCGTCGTGTCGCCATCACCGGCTGCGTCTCGCTCTGCCCGCTGCTGTTCGCTCTGATCGTGAGGTGAGTCTACTGCGTGCCGTACTGGGAGATCGTCGTGTCGCTCGCCATCACCGGCTGCGTCTCGCTCTGCCCGCTGCTGTTCGCTCTGATCGTGAGGTGAGTCTTACTGCGTGCCGTACTGGGAGATCGTCGTGTCGCTCGCCATCACCGGCTGCGTCTCGCTCTGCCCGCTGCTGTTCGGTCTGATCGTGAGGTGAGTCTTACTGCGTGCCGTACTGGAGATCGTCGTGTCGCTCGCCATCACCGGCTGCGTCTCGCTCTGCCGCTGCTGTTCGCTCTGATCGTGAGGTGAGTCTTACTGCGTGCCGTACTGGGATCGTCGTGTCGCTCGCCATCACCGGCTGCGTCTCGCTCTGCCGCTGCTGTTCGCTCTGATCGTGAGGTGAGTCTTACTGCGTGCCGTATGGGAGATCGTCGTGTCGCTCGCCATCACCGGCTGCGTCTCGCTCTGCCCGCTGCTGTTCGCTCTGATCGTGAGGTGAGTCTTACTGCGTGCCGTACTGGGAGATACTCGTGTCGCTCGCCATCACCGGCTGCGTCTCGCTCTGCCCGCTGCTGTTCGCTCTGATCGTGAGGTGAGTCTTACTGCGTGCCGTACTGGGAGATCGTCGTGTTCGCTCGCCATCACCGGCTGCGTCTCGCTCTGCCCGCTGCTGTTCGCTCTGATCGTGAGGTGAGTCTTACTGCGTGCCGTCTGGGAGATCGTCGTGTCGCTCGCCATCACCGGCTGCGTCTCGCTCTGCCCGCTGCTGTTCGCTCTGATCGTGAGGTGAGTCTTACTGCGTGCCGTCTGGGAGATCGTCGTGTCGCTCGCCATCACGGCTGCGTCTCGCTCTGCCCGCTGCTGTTCGCTCTGATCGTGAGGTGAGTCTTACTGCGTGCCGTACTGGGAGATCGTCGTGTCGCTCGCCATCACCGGCTGCGTCTCGCTCTGCCCGCTGCTGTTCGCCTCTGATCGTGAGGTGAGTCTTACTGCGTGCCGTACTGGGAGATCGTCGTGTCGCTCGCCATCACCGGCTGCGTCTCGCTCTGCCCGCTGCTGTTCGCTCTGATCGTGAGGTGAGTCTTACTGCGTGCCGTACTGGGAGATCGTCGTGTCGCTCGCCATCACCGGCTGCGTCTCGCTCTGCCCGCTGCTGTTCGCTCTGATCGTGAGGTGAGTCTTACTGCGTGCCGTACTGGGAGATCGTCGTGTCGCTCGCCATCACCGGCTGCGTCTCGCTCTGCCCGCTGCTGTTCGCTCTGATCGTGAGGTGAGTCTTACTGCGTGCCGTACTGGGAGATCGTCGTGTCGCTCGCCATCACCGGCTGCGTCTCGCTCTGCCCGCTGCTGTTCGCTCTGATCGTGAGGTGAGTCTTACTGCGTGCCGTACTGGGAGATCGTCGTGTCGCTCGCCATCACCGGCTGCGTCTCGCTCTGCCCGCTGCTGTTCGCTCTGATCGTGAGGTGAGTCTTACTGCGTGCCGTACTGGGAGATCGTCGTGTCGCTCGCCATCACCGGCTGCGTCTCGCTCTGCCCGCTGCTGTTCGCTCTGATCGTGAGGTGAGTCTTACTGCGTGCCGTACTGGGAGATCGTCGTGTCGCTCGCCATCACCGGCTGCGTCTCGCTCTGCCCGCTGCTGTTCGCTCTGATCGTGAGGTGAGTCTTACTGCGTGCCGTACTGGGAGATCGTCGTGTCGCTCGCCATCACCGGCTGCGTCTCGCTCTGCCCGCTGCTGTTCGGTCTGATCGTGAGGTGAGTCTTACTGCGTGCCGTACTGGGAGATCGTCGTGTCGCTCGCCATCACCGGCTGCGTCTCGCTCTGCCCGCTGCTGTTCGCTCTGATCGTGAGGTGAGTCTTACTGCGTGCCGTACTGGGAGATCGTCGTGTCGCTCGCCATCACCGGCTGCGTCTCGCTCTGCCCGCTGCTGTTCGCTCTGATCGTGAGGTGAGTCTTACTGCGTGCCGTACTGGGAGATCGTCGTGTCGCTCGCCATCACCGGCTGCGTCTCGCTCTGCCCGCTGCTGTTCGCTCTGATCGTGAGGTGAGTCTTACTGCGTGCCGTACTGGGAGATCGTCGTGTCGCTCGCCATCACCGGCTGCGTCTCGCTCTGCCCGCTGCTGTTCGCTCTGATCGTGAGGTGAGTCTTACTGCGTGCCGTACTGGGAGATCGTCGTGTCGCTCGCCATCACCGGCTGCGTCTCGCTCTGCCCGCTGCTGTTCGGTCTGATCGTGAGGTGAGTCTTACTGCGTGCCGTACTGGGAGATCGTCGTGTCGCTCGCCATCACCGGCTGCGTCTCGCTCTGCCCGCTGCTGTTCGGTCTGATCGTGAGGTGAGTCTTACTGCGTGCCGTACTGGGAGATCGTCGTGTCGCTCGCCATCACCGGCTGCGTCTCGCTCTGCCCGCTGCTGTTCGGTCTGATCGTGAGGTGAGTCTTACTGCGTGCCGTACTGGGAGATCGTCGTGTCGCTCGCCATCACCGGCTGCGTCTCGCTCTGCCCGCTGCTGTTCGGTCTGATCGTGAGGTGAGTCTTACTGCGTGCCGTACTGGGAGATCGTCGTGTCGCTCGCCATCACCGGCTGCGTCTCGCTCTGCCCGCTGCTGTTCGCTCTGATCGTGAGGTGAGTCTTACTGCGTGCCGTACTGGGAGATCGTCGTGTCGCTCGCCATCACCGGCTGCGTCTCGCTCTGCCCGCTGCTGTTCGGTCTGATCGTGAGGTGAGTCTTACTGCGTGCCGTACTGGGAGATCGTCGTGTCGCTCGCCATCACCGGCTGCGTCTCGCTCTGCCCGCTGCTGTTCGCTCTGATCGTGAGGTGAGTCTTACTGCGTGCCGTACTGGGAGATCGTCGTGTCGCTCGCCATCACCGGCTGCGTCTCGCTCTGCCCGCTGCTGTTCGCTCTGATCGTGAGGTGAGTCTTACTGCGTGCCGTACTGGGAGATCGTCGTGTCGCTCGCCATCACCGGCTGCGTCTCGCTCTGCCCGCTGCTGTTCGCTCTGATCGTGAGGTGAGTCTTACTGCGTGCCGTACTGGGAGATCGTCGTGTCGCTCGCCATCACCGGCTGCGTCTCGCTCTGCCCGCTGCTGTTCGGTCTGATCGTGAGGTGAGTCTTACTGCGTGCCGTACTGGGAGATCGTCGTGTCGCTCGCCATCACCGGCTGCGTCTCGCTCTGCCCGCTGCTGTTCGCTCTGATCGTGAGGTGAGTCTTACTGCGTGCCGTACTGGGAGATCGTCGTGTCGCTCGCCATCACCGGCTGCGTCTCGCTCTGCCCGCTGCTGTTCGGTCTGATCGTGAGGTGAGTCTTACTGCGTGCCGTACTGGGAGATCGTCGTGTCGCTCGCCATCACCGGCTGCGTCTCGCTCTGCCCGCTGCTGTTCGCTCTGATCGTGAGGTGAGTCTTACTGCGTGCCGTACTGGGAGATCGTCGTGTCGCTCGCCATCACCGGCTGCGTCTCGCTCTGCCCGCTGCTGTTCGGTCTGATCGTGAGGTGAGTCTTACTGCGTGCCGTACTGGGAGATCGTCGTGTCGCTCGCCATCACCGGCTGCGTCTCGCTCTGCCCGCTGCTGTTCGCTCTGATCGTGAGGTGAGTCTTACTGCGTGCCGTACTGGGAGATCGTCGTGTCGCTCGCCATCACCGGCTGCGTCTCGCTCTGCCCGCTGCTGTTCGCTCTGATCGTGAGGTGAGTCTTACTGCGTGCCGTACTGGGAGATCGTCGTGTCGCTCGCCATCACCGGCTGCGTCTCGCTCTGCCCGCTGCTGTTCGCTCTGATCGTGAGGTGAGTCTTACTGCGTGCCGTACTGGGAGATCGTCGTGTCGCTCGCCATCACCGGCTGCGTCTCGCTCTGCCCGCTGCTGTTCGGTCTGATCGTGAGGTGAGTCTTACTGCGTGCCGTACTGGGAGATCGTCGTGTCGCTCGCCATCACCGGCTGCGTCTCGCTCTGCCCGCTGCTGTTCGCTCTGATCGTGAGGTGAGTCTTACTGCGTGCCGTACTGGGAGATCGTCGTGTCGCTCGCCATCACCGGCTGCGTCTCGCTCTGCCCGCTGCTGTTCGGTCTGATCGTGAGGTGAGTCTTACTGCGTGCCGTACTGGGAGATCGTCGTGTCGCTCGCCATCACCGGCTGCGTCTCGCTCTGCCCGCTGCTGTTCGCTCTGATCGTGAGGTGAGTCTTACTGCGTGCCGTACTGGGAGATCGTCGTGTCGCTCGCCATCACCGGCTGCGTCTCGCTCTGCCCGCTGCTGTTCGGTCTGATCGTGAGGTGAGTCTTACTGCGTGCCGTACTGGGAGATCGTCGTGTCGCTCGCCATCACCGGCTGCGTCTCGCTCTGCCCGCTGCTGTTCGCTCTGATCGTGAGGTGAGTCTTACTGCGTGCCGTACTGGGAGATCGTCGTGTCGCTCGCCATCACCGGCTGCGTCTCGCTCTGCCCGCTGCTGTTCGCTCTGATCGTGAGGTGAGTCTTACTGCGTGCCGTACTGGGAGATCGTCGTGTCGCTCGCCATCACCGGCTGCGTCTCGCTCTGCCCGCTGCTGTTCGCTCTGATCGTGAGGTGAGTCTTACTGCGTGCCGTACTGGGAGATCGTCGTGTCGCTCGCCATCACCGGCTGCGTCTCGCTCTGCCCGCTGCTGTTCGCTCTGATCGTGAGGTGAGTCTTACTGCGTGCCGTACTGGGAGATCGTCGTGTCGCTCGCCATCACCGGCTGCGTCTCGCTCTGCCCGCTGCTGTTCGCTCTGATCGTGAGGTGAGTCTTACTGCGTGGTGATAAGGCTCAAAACTAACGACCTTCTCAAGCTGACATAGTAGCGGTCATGACAGGAGAAGAGATTCAACAACAGGTCTAGCTAGATATACAGAGTTTGTATGGAAGGCCATCTTCTATACTCTTTAAGATAAAATACCTTGCATAGTAGCTCTTTAGCGAAAGAACTACTACGGAAGGTTGAAGGGGGGAAGCGGGTTGGAAACAGATAGCAGTCCGTTTCCCGATATTCCCTTAGTCGTCTTCTATGAGTCGTGACGACCAAGGGGTTGAGGGGGAAGGGATGGGACAATGAGATGGGGTGGTCCTATTCTAAATCCGCAATCCACGCAACATTATTTAGCTGTCCACATAATGTCGCGTATTAGTCCTGTTACTAAGCTTCCTTCGTTGTCTTGTCGGCAGGCTGGAGTTCTACAAGGCCCGCACGAAGCTGTACGTGACTTTAGCCCGCACGTGGCTGCTGGACGTCAGCACGCTCATGCTGCTGCTGGTGTACTGGTCGCGTGCCGCTACGCCCGTGAGTACATCATCATCATCACCATCATCATCATTGTAGGCAGGCTGGAGTTCTACAATGCCCGCACGAAGCTGTACGTGACGCTAGCCCGCACGTGGCTGCCGGACGTCACAACTGTTGAAAAGAGTTCATTTTATTTACTTTATTTTATAATTTTTGATAATCTTACAACTTGTTACTCCGTAGCGCTGAGTTTACAGCGACTTCTCTTTCGCTTTCCATCAGGCGTAGGGAAGCCATTATGTCGAACTACTATAAAAAAAAATTTGATGTGAAGAGTTCTCAAGACTCGACCCAGATTTCAATAAACTTTTTAGCTGATGTTATATAGATAAGCAATTTGCTTAATAGTTGGTGTATACTAAGTTGGTTAGTTAGCTCAAAGTCAAATTCAAAAGTCAAAGACGAATTCAAAAGTCAAAGTCCAAAGTCAAAGTCAAAGTCCAAAGTCAAAACTGAAAGTCAAAAGTCAAAGTACAAAGTCAAAATAATCTTTATTTGTATAAGTTTAAAAAAAACACTTATAAGTCGTCGAAGCTACCTGAGTGCCTGACTAGCTCTATGCCTGAGTCCCTTTTCTTTGTCCCTGCTGCAGTGCTGGGAGACGGCGCTGGCGCAGGAGACGCACCGGCTGGTGCTGCTGGACGCGCTGGTGTCGCTGGCGCTGCTGCCGCTCGTGGAGTTCCTCAGGGCCTTGCTTTACAAGTCAGTCCGCTTTTTTCTAAACTGATATAGAATACCGCAGCCAAATGACCCCCGGGTCGTGTTTCTGCCGGTGAGTAGGGTTTCCGGAGCTCGTGGGGGGTTGGGGTTGGGCCGGCATGGCGGAGGCAACTGATATTCAACTGACCAGTTGCTTGCCCGTTGTCACATCGACTTGGGCTTCCCTTTCGCTTTCCATCAGGCGTAGGGAAGCCATTATGTCGAGCTACTACAAAAAAAAAACCGGCCAAGTGCCAGTCGGACTCGCGCACGTAGGGTTCCGTACCACTGATTGAATGAAAAAATTAGGTAATTTGATTTTTGACGTTTAAAAAAAAACTACTGTCTAGATTTCATTCAAACCAAATTTCGTTAGTAGTTTTTATAGTAATACACATCATATATTTTTTTCAGTTTTATCATGCCCATATTTTAGAAGTTACGGGGGGGGGGACACACATTTTACCACTTTGGAAGAGTCTCTCGCGCAAACTATTCAGTTTAGAAAAAAATGTTGTTAGGAACCTCAACATCATTTTCAAATACCTATCCATAGATACCCCACACGTATGGGTTTGATGAAAAAAAAAATTTTGAGTTTCAGTTTCATGTATGGGGAACCCCAAAAATTTTGGATTTTTTTCTGATTTTACTTAAAAATCTTATAGCGGTTAACAGAATACATCTACGTACCAAATTTTAATAACGTAGCTCTTATAGTTTCGGAATAAACTGGCTGTGACATACGGACGGACAGACAGACAGACAGACAGACAGACAGACAGACAGACAGACAGACAGACAGACAGACAGACAGACATGACGAATCTATAAGGGTCCCGTTTTTGCCATTTTGGCTACGGAACCCTAAAAATGTGAACATTGTGTTTGTACAGGCTCCGCCCGCTAGGCGCTGCGCCGGAGTTCAACATCGCGTACAACTCGCTGACGGTGATCTACAACCAGGCGGTGCTGTGGCTGGGCATGCTGTTCTCGCCGCTGCTGGTGGTGTCGGTCACCGCCAAGTTCCTGCTGCTGTTCTACGTGAAGCGCGAGGTGGCGGTCAGGGCGTGTCAGCCCGCTAGGAAGGTACGTGGTAGATTCGTGGTCACTGTTTAAAACCTGGAACCTCTTCAGCTACGTAGAGACATTGCCAGTCTTAGTGTTCTCTATCGTCTTTACAATAGGGAATGCTCCGAAGAGTTATTCCAACTCGTTCCGCCCTCTCCTTTCCACTCCCGAACAACACGTGCTGGACAGCGTTGTCGTCCGCATACCATCCAGACGATGGTGGCGCGCATTAAGAGGTTTAGTTCCTCGTTCCTGCCCCGTGCCATTAAGTCATGGAATGCCCTTCCAGCTCATGTGTTTCCTTCCTCTTACAATCCCGGGTTCTTTAGGCGGGGCGTGAAACGGCCTTGAGGGTGAGAGCGACAGGCGCAAGGACTGAGGTGGTATGATCATCACAATTGAAGGCGTAGCTAAGTACCACGGGCCGATAACCGGCAGCGGCATCACTGGAGCGAAAAATTACGCCCTGCTATCGCCAACCCGGCTGCCCAGTGTGGGTATTATGAGTAAAGACTCCAAATGTTTGCGCAAAGTGGCGAACAACTGGAGAGGTCTACGTCCAGCAGAAGTTTTTAATTTTGGTTAATGCGGTACTAACCATGCCATCTGGTGTGTGGTTTCCGGATTTAGAGGGCGAAATCATTACGGGGGGACCCAAATGTGTGTCTAGTAGATATAAATGAAATCGAATAATTTACAAAATACTTCGATCATGAAAATAAGTTGGGATGTCTGAGGCTTTGCATTTTTTTATTGATACGTCGACTAACTATACTAACTGTCTATAGTATAGTATAGATAGTATAGTATAGTGTGCGCGGGACTAGTTGGCCACGCCATAGGTATGTAAGCGGTGGGGCGCAACGCCAACCTAAAGAGTTTTGTACTCTATTTCTTCTTTAAAAAAAGTTGGCAACCCTAGGGGCGCTTGATGTCATGTTAACCTGCCCCTTACCCCCGTCGTTCCGCGCGCACTATAGTTGTAGCACCAGTGACTCAACATTAATTCCACCTGCAGGTGTGGCGAGCTGCTCAGACGCAGACGATATTCTACATGCTCGTCACTCTGTCCCTCTTCACTTCTCTGTTTGCTCTCGGCTCGCTGTTCTTTTGGTAAGTCATCATCATCATCATCATCATCAACCTTTCTTATTTGCCCCAAGGCAGGGCATAGGCCTCTCTTGACTGCCATTCACTTGGCTCCAGAGATACAAGTTTTTTTACGTCAGGAATTCCTACATGTACGGTTTAAGAGAGGTAGGGCATAGCGAATCTTCGCTCGAATTGAGCTGCCCGTCCGGGGAAGGACCTCCACCCTATAAAATACCGCAGCCAAATGACCTTCGGGTCGTGTTTCTGCTGGTGAGTAGGGTGTCCGAAGCTCGTGTGGGGTTTGGCCGGCATGGCGGTGGCAACTGACAGGTAACTGACCAGTTACTTGCCCGTTGTCACAGCGACTTTGGCTTCTCTTTCGCTTTTCATCAGGCGTAGGGAAGCCATTATGTCGAGCTACTATAAAAAAATGTAAGGGAGCGACCTATCACCTTTTCGCTCCAAGCCATCCTCACCTGCCCGTGGTGCATCCTGCCGAACAACAAACGAGGCTCTGGCAAACCGACTGGTGGCGGTAAAACCATGACGATAGAAGGCGTAGCACAATACCACATACCGATGACGGGCAGCAGCGTCACCGGAGCAAGTTGCTAGGCCCTGCGATCGCCAACCCGCCTGCCCAAGCGTGGCGATTATGGGTATGTCCTCCGGAAGTTAGCCTTAGGTGGCGAACAATTGGAGAGGCCTATGTCCAGCAGTGGACTGCAATAGGCTGATGATGATGATGACTATAAAAAAAAATCACAGGAAGGAGTCTCGCGAGTGCGGGCCGTTCCAGGAGTACGCGTTTGTGTACGAAGTGGTGAGCGAGGGCGTGCTGAAGCTGTCCCAGCGGGACGTCACCAGGCGAGTCCTCGGCTTCCTCACGCGGCCCGGCGCCGTAGCCTTCCTGATGCTGGCTTTGTGGTGAGTCGATGTAGCTAAATTTTGTTTAATTCTATTCCATTCCGCTACATTCCATGAATTCCATTCCATTCCATCTAATTCTATTTCATTCCATCCCATTCCATCACATTCCATCCCATTCCATCCCATTCCATTCCATCCCATTCCATTCCATCCCATTACGACTTTTTCGTACAATGTTTATCATTTTGCATCTTCCTCACATAAATTATGGCGTCAGATACGCAAGTGGTCATATACGCATTTTGTCAGACTACTCAGTTCGACAGACAAGCAATTGAACAGATACGCAGTTCCACAGTAAACAGGCACTAACTTGACTAGATGAAACTGATGAAATCTTGTTTTTTAGTCTAACGATTGCATTTATGAGCATTTGCATATCTGACGACATTCGTGTGAGCCGAATGATAATGTATGGGCAAAACCGCCAGGTGTTTGCCCAAAGAGGTTATTAACTGGAGAGGCTATGAGACGTAGGGCATAGCGAATCGTCGCTCGAATTGGGCCGCCCGTCCGGGGAAGGACCTCCACCCTATAGAATACCGCTGCCAAATGATCTCCGTGTCGTGTTTCTGTCGGTGAGTAGGGTCTCCGGAGCTCGTGGGGTGAATTCTGCATCGGGAGCCGTGGGTTAGGGTTGGGCCCGCATGGCGGTGGCAACTGACAGGTAACTGACCAGTTACTTGCCCGTTGTCGCTGCAACTTGGGCTACTTTTCCACTTTCCACCAGGCGTAGGGAAGCCATTATGTCGTGCTACTATAAAAAAAAGAGAGCTATGCGATAGGTTGACGATGTGTTTTATTGCAGCGTGGTGGTGTACTACATGCGAGCGCGTGCGCGGGCGCAGCGCGGCATGGTGCGGCTGCTGCGGCACATGCTGCTGCTGCAGGCGCGCGACAAGGAGTTCCTGCTGCAGGCCATCGCCAAGGTCTCCAACGGCGGTCAGTGCACACCCATCCACTTATACATGAGGGCGCACGCGGCATGGTGCGGCTGCTGCGGCACATGCTGCTGCTGCAGGCGCGCGACAAGGAGTTCCTGCTGCAGGCCATCGCCAAGGTCTCCAACGGCGGTCAGTGCACACCCATCCACTTATACATGAGGGCGCACGCGGCATGGTGCGGCTGCTGCGGCACATGCTGCTGCTGCAGGCGCGCGACAAGGAGTTCCTGCTGCAGGCCATCGCCAAGGTCTCCAACGGCGGTCAGTGCACACCCATCCACTTATACATGAGGGCGCACGCGGCATGGTGCGGCTGCTGCGGCACATGCTGCTGCTGCAGGCGCGCGACAAGGAGTTCCTGCTGCAGGCCATCGCCAAGGTCTCCAACGGCGGTCAGTGCACACCCATCCACTTATACATGAGGGCGCACGCGGCATGGTGCGGCTGCTGCGGCACATGCTGCTGCTGCAGGCGCGCGACAAGGAGTTCCTGCTGCAGGCCATCGCCAAGGTCTCCAACGGCGGTCAGTGCACACCCATCCACTTATACATGAGGGCGCACGCGGCATGGTGCGGCTGCTGCGGCACATGCTGCTGCTGCAGGCGCGCGACAAGGAGTTCCTGCTGCAGGCCATCGCCAAGGTCTCCAACGGCGGTCAGTGCACACCCATCCACTTATACATGAGGGCGCACGCGGCATGGTGCGGCTGCTGCGGCACATGCTGCTGCTGCAGGCGCGCGACAAGGAGTTCCTGCTGCAGGCCATCGCCAAGGTCTCCAACGGCGGTCAGTGCACACCCATCCACTTATACATGAGGGCGCACGCGGCATGGTGCGGCTGCTGCGGCACATGCTGCTGCTGCAGGCGCGCGACAAGGAGTTCCTGCTGCAGGCCATCGCCAAGGTCTCCAACGGCGGTCAGTGCACACCCATCCACTTATACATGAGGGCGCACGCGGCATGGTGCGGCTGCTGCGGCACATGCTGCTGCTGCAGGCGCGCGACAAGGAGTTCCTGCTGCAGGCCATCGCCAAGGTCTCCAACGGCGGTCAGTGCACACCCATCCACTTATACATGAGGGCGCACGCGGCATGGTGCGGCTGCTGCGGCACATGCTGCTGCTGCAGGCGCGCGACAAGGAGTTCCTGCTGCAGGCCATCGCCAAGGTCTCCAACGGCGGTCAGTGCACACCCATCCACTTATACATGAGGGCGCACGCGGCATGGTGCGGCTGCTGCGGCACATGCTGCTGCTGCAGGCGCGCGACAAGGAGTTCCTGCTGCAGGCCATCGCCAAGGTCTCCAACGGCGGTCAGTGCACACCCATCCACTTATACATGAGGGCGCACGCGGCATGGTGCGGCTGCTGCGGCACATGCTGCTGCTGCAGGCGCGCGACAAGGAGTTCCTGCTGCAGGCCATCGCCAAGGTCTCCAACGGCGGTCAGTGCACACCCATCCACTTATACATGAGGGCGCACGCGGCATGGTGCGGCTGCTGCGGCACATGCTGCTGCTGCAGGCGCGCGACAAGGAGTTCCTGCTGCAGGCCATCGCCAAGGTCTCCAACGGCGGTCAGTGCACACCCATCCACTTATACATGAGGGCGCACGCGGCATGGTGCGGCTGCTGCGGCACATGCTGCTGCTGCAGGCGCGCGACAAGGAGTTCCTGCTGCAGGCCATCGCCAAGGTCTCCAACGGCGGTCAGTGCACACCCATCCACTTATACATGAGGGCGCACGCGGCATGGTGCGGCTGCTGCGGCACATGCTGCTGCTGCAGGCGCGCGACAAGGAGTTCCTGCTGCAGGCCATCGCCAAGGTCTCCAACGGCGGTCAGTGCACACCCATCCACTTATACATGAGGGCGCACGCGGCATGGTGCGGCTGCTGCGGCACATGCTGCTGCTGCAGGCGCGCGACAAGGAGTTCCTGCTGCAGGCCATCGCCAAGGTCTCCAACGGCGGTCAGTGCACACCCATCCACTTATACATGAGGGCGCACGCGGCATGGTGCGGCTGCTGCGGCACATGCTGCTGCTGCAGGCGCGCGACAAGGAGTTCCTGCTGCAGGCCATCGCCAAGGTCTCCAACGGCGGTCAGTGCACACCCATCCACTTATACATGAGGGCGCACGCGGCATGGTGCGGCTGCTGCGGCACATGCTGCTGCTGCAGGCGCGCGACAAGGAGTTCCTGCTGCAGGCCATCGCCAAGGTCTCCAACGGCGGTCAGTGCACACCCATCCACTTATACATGAGGGCGCACGCGGCATGGTGCGGCTGCTGCGGCACATGCTGCTGCTGCAGGCGCGCGACAAGGAGTTCCTGCTGCAGGCCATCGCCAAGGTCTCCAACGGCGGTCAGTGCACACCCATCCACTTATACATGAGGGCGCACGCGGCATGGTGCGGCTGCTGCGGCACATGCTGCTGCTGCAGGCGCGCGACAAGGAGTTCCTGCTGCAGGCCATCGCCAAGGTCTCCAACGGCGGTCAGTGCACACCCATCCACTTGACTGGCTTGATGGCTGGTTTTGGTAGTGAACCCTGCCTTCTTTCAATCGTGGGTTCTATTCCCGCACAGTACAAACATTTATGTTCATGAACATGTCTGTTTTTATCGGTCTGGGTGTTGTTTACTATGTACATATAATTATGTACATATAATTATGTACATATTTCGTATTTACAAAAAAAAGTATAGTAAATAAATAACCCAACACATGCCACACCGGCCGAAGCTTGTACTATGGGTACTAGACAACTGATAAACTTGCTTAGATACTGTTTTTGTAAATAAATACATATTTTATACTAAAAACACCCAGACCAAACAGACATGTTCATGAACACAAATATTTGTACTATGCGGGAAACGAACCCACGACCCTTGGCTCGGAAGGCAGTGGTCACTACCAAATGAGCCATTGAGCCAGTCGTCAGTAAGGATATCAGTTGGGCCACCACGCTGGGCAGGCGGGTTGTCTTTAGATCAGATTTAGTCAACTGACCTATACTAAAAAAAAATAATAATAAAAAAAACTAACTGTGGTTCCCTTTCCAGAATGGCACTACAACCCTAAAGAGGAGTCCGAGGGCCCCGACAGCCACACGTGGAAGTACCTCAACGAGGTCCGCAAGCCCTCCAACGCCGAGTTCAGCTTCGAGCCCTCCCGCCTCAGCCACTCCCTGCTGGAGGGCCGCCCGCGGTCCTACGCGGGGAACAACCGACCCAACTCCTACCACCCCGAGAGGTCGAAGTCCCATGACGACGGGGACACAGACAGCTCGTTCAGTTGGCAAGGGTCTAGTAACTATTTGAACCAGAGGGGGGATGGGGGGGATAGGGAGAAGAGGTGGCTTTAATCTTTGATTATCATCATCAGCATCAACAACTTACAATTTTATATGGTTCAGCGGCGGAGGACGCCCTCCGGACTGGACTAGCGGTATTATAAAGATCGCAGGATGAGGTTGGAAGTCTTTGGGAGGTCTATGTCCTGCAGTGGACCTCCAACGGCTGAATATGATGATGATGATGGTTTAATTGAATGTGGAATCCATTGAAATTATGAAAATATGGCTATTGTTATGCTGATAAGTTATGTTCGGTTGAACTTGGCTGATACGCTCCCGCGTGCCTAGATGGCAATCATGTTATTTTCAAACAATCCCGTAATGTCAACTGTTGACAAGGGCGCGCACAAAGGTCTTCCCATTAGATTGCGCGTTCTCTTTGACTTGAGCGCTAGGAAATGCAATCTGGCAACTGAAGAGTTATTGATTTTGTTACTTTTCCGTCGCCGCAGCGACTTGGGCCTCTTTCGCTTTCCGTCAGGCGTCGGGAGGTCACTATGTTACGCTACTATATAGAAAAGCAAATAGCATTAAGTGTGAAATAAAACAAAAATAAACCACAAATAACTAATACATACTTTATTTAAAATATAAGTCAGTGTCTTCCAGAGAGATTAAGTAAGCTTTAACGAAAGGTCTCATGAAAGCATATATAAAGAAATGGTAATGTTATTTCAATTCATGTAATTGTTGCAATAAGTACAATCGACAAAGTTCCGGCCGAACACTTGTAAGGCAAGAATCGCTTGGCGCCTACGTAAAGAAAGCCACGCCCCCAAAACGTCAAATGGAATATGTACGTATTTTTAAAATTCCAGTATCAAAAGTTCAAGTTTCACAGACTGTTTTAAGTGTTAACCTCCTATTGGCGGAAGTAAAGTGGGCGGGGCTTACGGTAAGCAACCGTTTAAAGGAATCTGTTTGGAAACTGTTGGTACTACCGGGATCTTAGTTGATTGTACATTAATGTGAAATGCTCTTTCACTGTGAGCTCTCAGTGAAATGATATAAAAAAAACGTACGTACCTAGTACAAAAATATTATTTCTTACATAAAACAACGAAAAAGGATGAATTTTCCTTATAGAATCACAATGTAATTACAACGTAGCGTATACCAGTTGTTGGTGTCCTAAGTGACTACCGAAAACCCCAGTTATATTACAGAAAGAATTACGTATATGTGAATTTAAATAAAATTTCCTTAGTAGATATATATATGTCACCGGAAAATAACAAGAATCGTAAGTTGATCAATTTCCTAGGTAGTTGATTAACTTTCGGAATATAACAAACGGTAGATGAAATGTATTATTTTACGCAATGGATTTCAGTTAGTTGATCAATTTACGGTAGACTAACAGTCATTTAATAATTTACGATTTTGACACAAGTAAAATCGTCCTCAAATGGGCCAATCGTTGCTCAATGTACTATTTAACGGTGCACTACTACCCGTAAATTAATATACTGTTCCCTGATTGGTTGCCGGGATAACGCCACGTGAGCCATTGAACCAATCAACGTTCACCTCACCTTCGTCGGATGATTTTACGGCAAGACCCCGTAAAATGATCAATTTACTAAAATACATACGTTAAATAATACATTTCAACTGCCGTTTTTTATTTTCCGGAAGTTAATCAACTACCTAGGAAATTGATCAATTTACGATTCTTGCTATTTTCCGGTGACATATATAAGACTTTTTCTAGAAGTTTTACTGTAGAAATTACAATTAAAGTGACGACGCTCTTCCATTACATTAGGTTAACAATGTTCCGACTATTCGGATATAAATAGAAATAAAAAATGTAAGGTCACATACAAATTACGTGAACATCTAACTGAAAAAAAATATTGTGACATTAAACGGTGTCCGCTCAGCTGGTCTTCCATACTTATGGTTGTCGATTCAATTTTTCGTACATTACGTGCTGCAATTTTGACGTTCGGAAAGTAGTCAAACGAACTGTCAGGGTCTATTTATGAACTATTTTTATACATTCAGGTATACACAATGTGTGTTGCATTTATTACTTTTACACGTAGTTTTACATCTTATTATGTAGATATTGAAGAATGAAATCACGATAATCAGTGTTTTATTAAAGTGTATTTACATGATGAGTTATTCGCAGTTGTAATTATAAACTGGCGTACTCAAAGCCATACGCAAGTTGCCCAAATCTGTGTGTTTTTCGTATGTATAGCGAGTCGTGATGAAAACTTCGTATGCGCATTATAGGTTTCCCACAGAAGTTGTATGGAGCGACGTCACATTTTATGGATATTGCGTGCCGCGGAAAGTACATCGCCATCTGTTGTTAGCTGGCGGAACTAGTGCTTGCATATTGTAGCGACGTGGAGGTAGTTGTAGCGATGTGGAGATAGGTGTCGCTACAAGGTATAAGACTAGAACCTACGTAACGGCTAGCCTTTGCGGCAGGCCGTAGTACATTCTGCCGTAACGGCACGCCGTATTCCGGTTGGTTCTATTCCCTTCTTGTGGTCTGCCGCAATCGTCAGTCCTTCTACAAATATTGTATATTATGTCACCGTAAGATTGTAAACACTGTTAGGGGCAGCGCAGACGACAGACTATCCGCGACGCACTTTTTAGTCTGTGATGCAATTATATGCAGTAACGCACACGACGCGCAAAAATCTGTCGCGGATATTTCACAGACTCAACGCACATCTTCGATCATTCTGTCAGCAGAGCTGTAGGGACCTAGATGCTCTTTTTAAATGACTCAGATGCAGACTCTATCGTCTGACAAAAAGTCTGTCGCTTGCGCAGGCCCTTAGATTATAATCTATCCATCGAGATTGTAAACTGTCGACAGATTTTGAAACGAAAGTACTGGTTATTATTTTTAATAGATTGTAACGAATCAAAATGAAAACGTCGAATTGTGATATGGTATGCGACGGAACGCATCTCGCAAGCTGATTGGTTGAACTGAATATGACCCGTGCCGCCATATTTGTTTGTGACCAATCAGCGCGCGAAATGCGTTCCGTCGCATACCTACTATATCACAATTTAACGTTTTCATTTCGATTGATTACAATCTATTAAGAATAATACTTTAAATTGTAAGCAATACGTTCGTTTCAAAATCTGTAGACAGTTTACAATCTCGCTGGATAGATTATAATCTAACGGTATTTACAATCTTACGGTAACATATAGATGATGTGGCTAGCTGCGTCGTGCGTGGAGTGAATTCATCCGGAGCGGTTGGAAATCAGTTGTTATCATACAGTTTCATGTATATTATAAGAAATTGTTTATTCATGTAAGCATACGTCAATTGAATTGGCTTTAAATGTCTACTGCCAATGACACGAGTAGTCTGCTAGTGAACGGTTGTGATATCAATGTGCTCGTTAATACATTTTGATATACATTTATTGAGGCTAATAAAGTATTGAAAGTATTTTAACTACAATGGTTTTAATGTTCAGATCGGAGTGACAAATTGTGCAAACTAATTTCAATGTGCTGGCCACTGTATTTGAAATACACTTTTTATGTAACTATTTTTAGTAACATCATATAAATTATTGTATCTTGCTGCTTGATAAATATTAAAATATAAAAGATTTTATATGAAATGGATGTTTTATTTACCATCACTTCTGAAGGTGACCTGATGCCCTGATGGTAAGTGATCACTTCAGCCCATGGACACCGCAACACCAGGAGTCACGAAAGTAGGCTCGCTTTTTGAAGGTCTCTATCGCATCTATTCGGAAAACTCGCAGCTGAAAGCGGGGGGTCTACTCTTTGGAGTAGACCCCCCGAATACCGAAGTTTTGGCCTAATGAACGCTTTTTAACTAATGCTACACTTTGTTAGCCGTAAACCTTATGTGTATGTAGGTAATATCATCTTCCATTGTGTTTCTCTTTGAACACTCACCGCACATAAATCTGCTCTCTGCATAACCTAAAGGTTAACTGGTAGAGAATGTTCCTAGCATTAAGTTCACCTTTTGTACCATTTTGTGCAATAAAGTTTAAATAAATAAATATAGTTAATTGAAAAGTTACATTCGGCGTTGCGTTTTTTAGAGGACGCAATTTAATTTTTTTGATGTGTAGGGGTTTCAGTGTAAAGCTAAAACCAGTGTAAAGTTTGTGGGGTCGCCACCCTTGTCCCACGGCCGCCATCTTGAAAATAGGGGTTAAAATGGTTTTTATGGTCCTCTAAAAAACGCAAGGTAAGGCCTCAAAATGTAACATTTCAATGGACTAGTACTAGTAGGTTCTTGTTCGTGTATGATCACAAATTTGTTGTGTTGAAACCTCGAGGTTTAGCACACATATCAAATACTACTCAATACTAATCGTTGTTCTGCACATCGACGGCAAAGTGCCAATACCTCCTCACTGACATGGAAAGTCCCTGATAGTTAGGAGGTATTGACACTTCGCCGTCGATATATTCCTGACGGTTCTTGCTGATTTCAAATAACTGTTGCATGAATTAAGTTTTAAATTGTTTTAAAAAGTGTGGCGTTTTGGTTAAGTCCATAAAAGGCTGGGTATGTACGTATGTTATGGTCAGTTCACAAGGACCAGGGCTTCCTGGGCGCCTCGATCTCGCAGATGAAGGGCGTCTTCTCATCGCACGACCGGGGGGTGAGCTCCGGCTGGCCCCCCGACAGCACGAGCCCTCCGCAGTTGTTGCCCTTGATGGCCATCACGCCGTTCTTCCACACCGCGAACCCAGCCTCCTTCGGTGACATATCTAACGAACATTCCAAAAATCATTAGATAACCAACGATAACCAACTGTGATACTGATTCACAACGGGGTCCGACATCAACTCTTCAAAATAGCTGGTTAGTCATTGTTCTTTTTTCTATGTAGGTATAGGTTTATAACAAGATTTATTCACAGAGTTTTTACGGATCTAGAATAGAACCACCTCATCCCATCCCGTGGATGTCGTTGAAGGCGAAGGGATTGTCAGGAAACTGGCAGCAGCGTTTACCTGGATACAAATAAAACATGTGGTGTTCAACCCGCCTGCCAAGCGTGGTGACTACGACTAATCCCCCAAATTACTTGGCTGATTCTTGCTTAAGTGTACACCAGTGTGCCTAGCACGAACATTTTCGAAAAAGTATGCGTAACGTTTCCGTAAACATTTGTATGAAACTTGGTACAGCGCCCCTATCGTGCGTAAGAGGTACTACGTTTACGTAGTGAAAATTATCGCCCGTTTACGGTTACGTTACGCATACTTTTTCGAAAGTGTTCGTGCTAGGCACACTGTTTTACTGTTTGACTTATCAATAGGTAGGTATATACATAAATATTGGTCTTACCGTCCAAAGTAACCCAGAGCTTGCGATCCGTGAGGTCATCATTGAACCAGTTGACCATGCCAACGAATACGGGTGTATTTAGCATTTGTTGCTTGTTGCCAATGACCAACTCCTTCAAAATCTGGATAAAGCAAATACCTATAATAAGTATTAGTAGGTACATAGTAGAGTTGTAGGGGAGCGACCTATCATCTTTTCTGTGGTGCATCCTGCAGAATAACAAACGAGGCTCTGCTTTGGTAACCAATTGGTGGCGGTTTATCCAACACGAGTAACTAACCACAGGCCGCCATGCGATCGCCAACCCGCCTGCCCAGCGTGGTGGTTATGGGTAAAGCCTCCAGGTGTTTGCCAAAGTAAAAGAACACTAGACACTCATATTCTATTCTATGTTTGACTGGCTCGGTGGCTCAATTGGTAGTGACCCCTGCCTTCTGAACCAAGGGTCGTGGGTTCGATTCCCACCCGGGACAAACATTCGTGTGATGAACATTTGTATTTGTTCCGTGTCTGGGTGTTTATAATTGTATTAAAGTATTTATTTGTGGTACCTTCGTTGTTCTGATACCTATAACACAAGTGCTTAAGCTTTGAGATTAGAGCAATGTATGTGAGAGGAGAGGCCTAAGTCCAACAGTTGGCCTAGCTGAATACATATGATACAGCTAATAGCTATTGATACAGCTAGGTACAAAAAAATAGGGTCGTGGTGTACTCGCCTCGGCTTCCCGGTGGCTGTTGATAATGGCGAGGTGGCCGCCCTCTGCCGAGCAGACTGCGTTGGCATCTAACCATTCCGCTTGGCCGGTGTGGTACTTGTAGCAGCTGCCTGTGCGTTTGTTCTTCACGTATTCTGGATAAACGCAAACATAACATAACAAGGTAAGGGCTATGCTTGGTATCTCGTTAAAAGATAGGAACGAAACGATCATATACATGTACCTACGTCAAAAGACGAAAGTTACCGACATAGCCCGAAGGATTAGTAGGTACGCTGAAGTGGCAGTGGACTGGTCATGTTTGCCGTAGAACCGATAATATGTGGAGCAGACGAGTCTTGGAGTGGACACCATTATTAGGCTGACGTGGTGTAGGACGCCCAGCACCCCGTTGGCCTTAGAACTGCTGGCAGTGGCTGGCTGAGGGAAGCTCGGGACAGAGAAATGTGGAGCTAATTAAAGAAGGCCGCCTACGTTCAGCAGTGGACGGACCAAGGCTATTGATTGATTGATTGAACGTAACAAGACTCTGTAGGTCCCTATCTCATACTCACAGGGCTTCTCGTTTCTGTGACGCTGCTGTCCGTCATCGATCTACGGCATTCAGCTACGTTTTCAATTGTGATGGTTGTTCCGCCACCAGACGGTTAATTGCCAGCTTGCCAGAGCCTCATTTGTTATTCGGCAGGATGCATCACGGGCAGGTGAGGGTGAATTGGAGCGAAAAGATGATAGGTCACTCCCTTACATCCCAACACTCTACTTACGGTTGTCGTAGTTCCCGCACTCGTTCATGGCCATGATGCCGACCTTCTCTCGGTAGCATGCGAAGGGGTGGAGGCTGTCGCAGTCGACGTCGGCCGCGACTCCTGGGGGCAGCAGCGCCAGGCAGCGCTCCGTGCCGTTCGCTTTGTCCGGCTGGCCCTCCGCCCACTCCAGCGGAATCTCCATCAAGTTGACACCTGGATCAGGAACGTATACTACATGGCCCGTTTTGGACAATTTCTTAATCTTCCATCCACGCTAGCTGACCACCCGTAGGATATACACCTTTTTCCAGCCCTGGGTTTGATAGTCCCCGAACTATTGGACTAAACTGAACAGAGTTGGAACTGGGAGGTATGCGAAATGTTTTTGCATTCAGTGTTTGAGCATTCAGCATGACCTCACTCCACCTGGTGGTAAGCGGTCCCGAGGTCTAAAAGTTAGGTCGACAAACATAATCATCTCAATGGGCCTTCAGGGAATACTGAGATGCCGTTTCTCGCCCCACCTAAAGAACCGAGAATTGTAAGAGGAAGGAACCCGTGAGCTGAAAGGGCATTCCATGACTTAATGGCATAGGACAGGAATGAGGAACTAAACCTCTATGTAACTATTATCTATTTAAATATGTGTGACTCATAAATCGGCGTACCTTCGATGGAGTAGTAGTCGTCGCGTGTGCTCATGGTGTGCACTCCGGTGAACAACGAGCTCTTCCGCCCCTCGTTCATTAGGGCGCGTAGCGACCCGTAGAGCCCCTGCGTCAGGGGAGACGCCAGCCGCGCTCCTGGCAACAGTCGTCAATGATGAACCAGGGCTGATGAACAGGAGTTGAATTTTTTTTTAAAGAAACTCGACATAATGGATTCCCAACGCCTGAGGAAAGCAAAGAGATCCAATCCGCTGATCCAAGTTCCTCCAATTTGTCAGTGAGATCGGGATCGTCAACAATTCGCACAGCACGGTCGTTGGAGGGCAACAAATGGGTCAAGCAAGTCACTGCGACAACGGGCAAGTAACCGGTCAGTCACCTGTCAGTTGCCAGCGCCATGCTTTTTTTTTTTTTTTTCGCCGGTGAAAATGCGTTTACGCATCCCCGTCACTGGGGGAGTGACGAGGTATGTGGGACTCACGCCGCCCTCAAGAGCGGGAGGGCGGCACCCTGCCTCAAGATGGAAATGAGGCAGGGAATACCCACTAAAAACCCCAGCCCCTCCGTCAAGCGCTATGGGGGTGGTGTCGAGGGTCCTACGAAACATGTCCTCCAAGACACCACCAGCGCAGCCCTCTAGTAGGCTCGACAGGCACCCTTTAAGGGGGAGCGACAGGAGCGGCCCGAAGGGTGAGCCCACTCCCGTCCGACGAAGACGGGGCTCTGTGCAATACAGGCGGCGGTGCCCCCGCACCGCCCACCCGCTGGACCCCGTCAGGCGGCAAAAACCGGCGGTAAGCTCGTCGCGTCCTGCCACCTCTACGCCGGCGGAGCGCAGGAGCGGAAGGATCATTCTCCCGATCTCGCTCCGCGGCCCTTCCTTCTGGGACATTACTGCCTCGCAGAAGGAGGCCATAGCCTCCCAAGCTGGGCGGCTCCCCACCATGGCCGAAACGGCTGTGGGGAGCGAAACGACAGGCCCTATCGTGCTGGCCCAACCCTAACCCTTTTCTGCTGATGCAGCACTCACCCACACGATCCGAAGGTCATGTAGGTAGTTGCGTAGTCCTATAGCGCGGAGGTCCTTAACCGGAAGGGCGACTCAATTCTCGAGTGAGTGTGATTTCGGCTTTGGTGTGATGATGGTAGCTATAGACTTTATTGGCATAACCGGTGCCGTTTCTTATTTTCACACACTTCACACGCACTTATATTAAAGAGTTAACTTTTGTTTTAAGAAAAAAATTAAACCGACTTCGAAAAAAACACAAACGACCAAAACTAAAAAGCGATAAATAACGTAAGTAATTCCATCCTTAATACATAATTATTTTAATATTACAATTATCACTTATTTTTGAAGTCGGTCGGTCGGGTCCCATCATCAGATCCTGACTTGGTGAAAATGGGACCACCTCGGAAGTGTCCTCTGTCGAACTGTCGAAAATTTTTGAAATCCATCCATAATTGACGGAAATATCGGTGAACAAACATAAAAAAAAAATAAAAAAAAAACATATTATACATACAGACGAATTGAGAACCTCCTCCTTTTTCGAAGTCGGTTAAAAATAAATTTAATTATTACTTATTCTAAGGTAAATGAATTATGGGTAATATTCTTATTGTGTCTAGTTTCTAGAGAGGCAGTCAATGAGTTAAAAAGATACCTGAGTCGTCTTTGGTGTGATTCTGTAGGTATTAATAATAGTCTTTAAAGAACGGTAACATTGGTGGCGCGCATGATGCCAGTTCTGAGGTATGTGGTGGAGCTTCAGCCAGCCGTTGGCGTCCTGGTGGAACCCGTAGTCTGATCGGAAGGTGCTGCCATCCGGCGCCGCCCCGGGGTATACCGCTCGAGCAGAAAAATATCATTTTTCACTGGCAATTCTGGGAAAGTAGGAAGAAGGAAGGAAAGTAGCGCCAGAGACAGAAAAGTAAAGGAGTAACAGATTAGCACGGTTTGGGCACATTATGAGGAGGGATGAGAGGCAAGTAATGAGACGAGTATTGAAAACGGAATGGATAGACTGTGTGAGAAATGATATGCATGTAAAAGGTATGAGTGTGGAGATGACGGTTGATAGAGAAGTAGTTGGAAGGAGAAAACATGTTGTGCTGATTCCACTTGAGCGGGATAAGGGCATGAGAATGATGACATTTAACTGGCAATTATATAGAGCACCTCATCTCATCCCGTGGGCGTCGTAGAAGACAAAGGGAATAGGGTAAAGGCACCAGTGGCCAGCCGGGGACCAGTGGTCAGCCTTTTGAGTCGTTTATTGGTCGTAAATATCAGGTATATTCGTTTTAACAAATCGCGAGTGTTTAAATAGAAACTCTGATTACTCATTGATCACTACATCACATGACAGACGCGGTGAGGGATCGAGGGGAAAAGAAATACTCGTTCAAATTTGTCGGCGAGAGCAGTAGTGTATGTCCGCCATATTTTTTATTGCACTTGGTGTTCTCCTAACAAGTACGAAAAACTATTTTTAAAAGTATATAACTATTAGTTTTTGTTCACAATTGGTTATTTATTAGTTTACCTATTAACTGGCATTGTATTTTAACGAAAATATCACCATTTAACGCATAAATTCAGGGGGCTGATTACTGGGTACCACTTTTTTCCAAAAAATCCAGTGACCAGCCTCCCTCGGCTGAACACTGGATTTTTCATAGTTAGAGTAAAACCCAGTATTCGGCCGCATTTGAAATAACGGATCTATGCGGCTGGCCACTGGATTTAGCGTTTCCAGTACTCAGCCATTAACCTTGAGTGTATGAGAAATAAGGTTGAGTTTACAATGTACGTAGGTATTGTTTGAATAGTGGTTTTTATGCCTGTTACGCACTTACCCAGGCTTATATGGGTAAAATATATGTTTATTAAATTAATTCAATAGGTATTGACTACACTTACATAATTTTACTTTCTTATTTGTAGCAAAATGCCGAGACTAATACACAGATACCCTACAGAAAAACTCACTTCTTTCCATAAAAGCCGTTCGAAACGTAATGTCGGTTAGGGAGGCTAGCAGATCGTTTGGTGTTCCTCGAGTACCTACGAGTTACCTACGAGTACCCACGAGTTCCCTACGAAGGCCCAAGGAAAATGGGTCCAGACTCGGTTCTTAATAAAGCAGAAGAACTTACCTTGAACTTAACTTACTTACCTTGGATTAAGAACTTAACTTACCTTGGCACTAGTGTGGTTTTTGTGGTTTGGGTGGTACACTGTGTCTAAAAATGCATTTGCATCTGCGTGTTGACGTACACCTACTTCCTCACTAGATTATTAATTAGAAAATGAACATTTAATATAAGTAACGGATTATTTATTGTCATCTCTTGCGAGAGTAGATATTTTGTAATAATTCAAGGCAATTTCGTGTCGTAAAACTAGTACTCTTAAGAAAAATACATAATTTTTCGATGAAGAATATATATAGTTGCTTTTAATATAAATATATGTGATTTTGGTCTCATTTTACTGAATAGTTTTAAAGGCCGAGTACTGGGTACACTAAGGCTGATTATTGGATTTTGGCGGCTGACTACTGGAAAAAAGTGCCATTTTTACTTTTCATTTAAATATAACTACAACAAAGAATATTGTTGCTTTTTGTTATGTCTTATTTTGAATCTTTAATAAACGTTTAATCAATCCACGTAATTCGTTTGTTTATCCATCTATACCTGTAGAAATGCCGACTATTCAAACTTCAAAAAGCCGATTTGAGGCTGACCACTGGTGCCTTTACCCTACCTATCAGGTAACGGGCAGCAGCGTTTCAGCATCAGCTTCAGCCTATTACAGTCCACTGCTGGACACAGGCTTCTTCAGTTGCTCGCCACCTAGGGCAAACATCTGGAGGATATACCCATAATCGCCACGCTGGGCAGGCGGGTTGGCGATCGCAGGGCGTAGCTTCTCGCTCCGGTGACGCTGCTGCCCGTCATCGGCCTGTGATATCTAGCTACGCCTTCTATCGTGAGGGTTGTACCGCCACCAGTCGGTTTGCCAGAGCCTCGTTTGTTGTTCGGCAGGATGCACCACGGGCAGGTGAGGATGGCTTTGAGTGCAAAGGTGATAGGCCACTCCTTTACATCCCGTTTTAGCAGCGTTTGCCTGGGTACAAATAACAACGACTGCGGTCACCAACCCGCTAAATAAACAATTGTCATTGGAGGAGGCCTATGTCCACCAGTGAACGCTGATGCTACTGAAACATCAAATACAGTCGAACGCACGTAAAACTTTACTTAGAAGCTTTATTTTGCTTAGCTTGCGCCCTGACTGTTAATAAATCAGGAGAGTGGTTTTATGAATGGTTCATGATGATTATTTTTTAAAGACTCACCGTGTACATTGCTTGGTGCCGCGCGAACTACACACACAAATGCTATAAACACTATTAGTTTCATTATTCGCTTGTAGACTGCGCGTGCGCCAATTACTCTTGCTTTTATATACCTATGCGTAACAGCTATTAATCTTCGCTACGTCTGGGTGTGGTCTGGGCCCCAACCACCAAAATCGAAAACGATCGTTCGCTGGCGGAGCGCGTAATTTTGCAAAATAAATCTCTCTCACTTGTCCCTCCCGTGTTCTAATATATGAATTAAATTAATTAAAATCGACTTTGACGAATTTTAGTTTGTATATTCGAACACGAGAGGGACAAATGGGAGGGATTTATGGTGCAAAAGTACGCGATCTATTCAATCGTTTTCGATTTTGGTGGTACTGCAGAAAACGAAAACGATCGTTCGTTGAACGGATCGCGTATTTTTGCCCCATAAATTCCTCTCATTTGTCCCTCCTGTGTTCGAATATACGAACTAAAATTCGTCAACGTCGATTTTCAACAATTTAATTGGTATATTAGAACACGGGAGGGACACATGAGAGGGATTTATGGGGCAAAAATACGCGATCCGTTTAACGAACGATCGTTTTCGTTTTCTGTAGTAGGGCCCCTGGACCGAATTGAAGGATTCAAGCGTTAGCGTTCATTTGGGACTCTTCGAGCTCATGTGTTTCCCTTACTCTTACAATAGGAGTGTTTTGGGGGTCTAAATAATTACATTATATTTACTTAGTCCGTATTTTAGATCATAAAAATGTATTGGACACGTATTTTTCCTTTTTTCATTCAAATAAAAAATAGCAAAGATCAAAAGGCATCAAAAGTTAGGTGTGGGAGTCTTTGACGTCACTCCGTTCCGTAAAAATGCCTCACCGAGTGACGTCACGCGTAATTTGAACGGGTTATAACTTTGTAATTTTTAGTCTAATTTACAAATAAAACAGTACCTTAAACAGTGTTATACCTAATGATTTTTGACTAATTTTACACTTTTCAAATTGTCTTTCGTCGTAAACTTTGAAGACCTATCGCAATAGGCCCTCTCAGTTTGCAAAACATTATTTTGTTGTGATTTCTCAAATAAGTAATATTTTAATGGTTCTTTCTGGCAACTATCAAATGACATGGAAATTCAACCATGGTCGTCTCCTCTATTTTTAACCGACTTCGAAAAAAGGAGGAGGTTCTCAATTCGTCTGTATGTATAATATTTTTTTTTTTTTTTTTTTTTTTTTATGTATGTTCATCGATTATTCCGTCAATTATGGATGGATTTCAAAAATTTTTTTTTGTTCGACAGAGGACACTTCCGAGGTGGTCCCATTATCACCAAGTCAAGATCTGATGATGGGATCCTGGAGAAATTGAGGGCAACAACCGAAAATTGTATGCTCATATGGTGTTTTTGTTACGTTATCATATTCTACTCAGGTATATGCTTCCGGGCGTCTACATCTGGTGCTGATGATGAAGCCACAGAACTCCTTAACGGTTAGGAGTTAGGGAACAGTACTGACATTTGTCGATAGAAGCTAGGTAGTAGTATGTACTTATGCAGGGCTAATAGGGCAGGTGATTTGGTAAGTGATTTGTTTGATTCTTGATCGCAAAGTCTTCACTTGACTTAAAGCAAAATTTTTCATTCCTAAGTAAAACTCTTAAGGACATTAATTAACCCTTATTCAAGGTCACAGCACATTAACGCAACTAAAAATAGAGAAATAAAATTATTTTTTAAAAAAAAATTAAACCGACTTCAAAAAAAACACAAACGACCAAAACTAAAAAGCGATAAATAACGTAAGTAATTCTATCCTTAATACATAATTATTTAAATATTACAATTATCACTTATTTTTGAAGTCGGTGCCAGCCAAACAAATAAATGTATCTAGGTAGGTATATTTTCGTGGGGATTTGCCGGCCGCGCGCATCATACAACAACAGTCTACGTTAGGTAGGTACCTAGAGGCTGGCACCGACTTCAAAAATAAGTGATAATTGTAATATTTAAATAATTATGTATTAAGGATAGAATTACTTACGTTATTTATCGCTTTTTAGTTTTGGTCGTTTGTGTTTTTTTTGAAGTCGGTTTAATTTTTTTTTAAAAAATAATTTTTGTCCGTTGCTTGTCATAAATAAAAGGTAGTACCTAAATAAATAACCCAAGACAAATAAAAGGTTTACTTACATGTGTAGAGATCGCGCGAAGTACACAACTCGACAAAAGAGTTGAGACGATCTAAAAGTAGTATATTATAATGTAATGTTTCCCATTTTGTATGTACCAAATAAACTTATTTCATCATCATCATCAGCCTATCACAGTCCACTGCTGGACATAGGCCTCTCCAGTGGTTCGCCACAGGGCAAACATCTGGAGGATATACCCATAATCGCCACGCTGGGCAGGCGATAAAGCGATAAAGCGATCGCAGGGCGTAGCTTCTCGCTCCATTGACGCTGCTGCCCGTCATAGATCTGTGGTATTTCGCTAAGCCGTTAATTGTGATGGTTATACCGCCACCAGTCGGTTGCCAGCGCCTCGTTTGTTATTCGGCAGGATGCACCACGGGCAAGTGAGGTTGGCTTGGAGCGAAATGATGATAGGCTGCTCCCTTACATCCCATTCTATTCTAATTCTAATAAATGCCTAGACTTACAATTTTTAACAATGGACTTTCTTTATCTACATTTTGTATTTCGTTTTCAATGCACAGACATCCAACAATAAGTCGTAAAAGAAGAGACATTTTAATTAACCCTCTTTGTGCCCAATGAAGTCATTCATAACAAATTTGTTACCAGTGTTAACCGACTTCCTAAAAGGCTATTAGTACAATTATGCCTCGGAATCCAAGGCTGAAATCCTAAACTATGGAACTCATTGCCGGACTCCTTCTTGTCCCCGAGAGATACATAACTGCTTATCTCCGATGTTCAAGTCGAGAGTAAGTAAAACGATTATTGCTGGGTGAGAAAGTTCCTAAAAAAACCATGATGCTCTTACCTTAACGTCGTAAGGCATAAAAATTGTAAAATCTCGGAATCCTGGGCTAGTGTACGAATCTTAATATACTTTTTTAAACGTACCTATTATTAACAGCATTATAAAAAAAACTAGCTATGCCCGCGACATCGCCCGCGTGGTATAGAATTTCATCCCCTTTATTAACCACTTGGGGGTGGAACTGATAAAAATCCTTTCTTAGCGGATGCCTACGTTATAACATCTACCTGCATGCCTTTCAGCCCGATCTGTCAAGTGGTTTGGGCTGTGTATCAACGCACAGATCACATGTAAGTCAGTGTATATTTAGATGTAATAGGTACTAATTCTACACTTATGGTATGACTGGTCCACAAGCTAAAAGTTTCTGCGTGATCGGATTCAAAATGGGGTGATCCAACAGAGAATTAAGGTAATCGACATTGCTCACCGGATTAGTAAGCAGAAGTGGCGTGGTCAAAGTCAAAGTCAAAGTCAAAATACCTTTATTCACATAAACTTAAAATAAGCACTTATGAATCGTGGGCTGACCATATCAGTATATAGCCGATAGCCTTTAGGGTAAAGGAGTTGTAGAGTGGATACCGCTTCTCGATGATGGCAAGTGCTGGATGCGAGAAGCCCAGGATTACCCAAAGTGGCGAATAGTAAGAGTGTCCTAATCCTTGTCCTAGTCCGAATAGGCTTGTTTGGCAAAAAAAAATGTAATTAGTCCGTCTGTTAGCTTATTCAAAAATAAAAGATGTACCTACATTAATTAAAACATATTTTGAAACATAAACGCACTATTAAATATACACGTACCACCACACCACGCAATACGAAATCGTTACGTCACGCTTTCGTATCAGCTTGCATGAAGCGTTTTTGGGCGAGTTCATATTTGTGATTTTGAAATTGTGATAGCTCGGGACTTTTCATACAAGCGAAGTAATTCTTTCACCAATGTTTTTATAATTAGGTGATGCATCAATATTAATCCAAAACAAAAATTAGTCGTCGTGCTTTGTAGTTCAACTAAAAGTTGTACCTAGGCCTTGGAAATAAAACGCAATTCAAAGCAAGGTGAACAAAATCTGGCCGCTAACATTTTTTTTGCGGTCCCCAGCAACGTAATCGGTTGCCATGGCAACGCATGGCGTCTCTTGTCAACGACCAACAAGTGTGAGAATCACTGTTGATGTGTCATCTTATTCAATATTTCTATTCCTACAGTTTTTAGTAAAACAATGTTAAGTTGTTATTTAAATTAATTAATAGTTGTATTAAGATCTAAGGTACGTTTCCAGTACGTGGTAAGTTTCGTTTTTAGTTCGAACTATATTCGTGTTTTCTTACAGTTTGCTAGTCATTTTATCCCGGGTAACCCGGGTTATATATTAGGGATGTAAAGGAGCGACCCATCATCTTTTCGCTCCAAGCCAACCTCACCTGCCCGTGGTGCATTCTGCCGAACAACGAACGAGGCGCTGGCAACCGACTGGGGGCGGTATAACCATCACAGTTGAAGGCATAGCTAAATACCACAGACCGATAACGGGCAGCAGCGTCACCGGAGCTATAGAAGCTACGCCCTGCGATCGCTAACCCGCCCAGCGTGGCGATTATGGGTATATCCTCCAGGCGTTTGCCCAAAATGGCCAACAGCTGGAAAGGCCTATGTCCAGCAGTGGACTGCGATAGGCTTGCGGTTGGCGTTTTGATTAATTTTATTTCGGTACTGCTACGGATGTCTCCAGAAAGTAGGCACAGCAATGAGATCAAAATTTAAACTTTTCGGGAGGTGTATAATCAAAATCCGGGAGATGTATGACAATACTTGTGAAAAAATCGGGAGATGTTCTTTTTGCTTATGAATGATGATAGTAACTAAAACTTTTCCCATTCAGTTGCTTGAAAATTGTTAAGATTTTGCTCCGTTTGGTCATATTTATACAATACGGGAGGTAAAAAAAATCGGGAGTTTTCCGAAATCTGGAGATCTCCCGGGAAATCGGGAGATCTGGCAACCCTGGGGCATAGTAGTTTCCAGCAGTTTAGGGCTGATGATGAGAGAATGTCTGTCTATGTTTAGGTAAGCGATGTCGAGCGGAGCCCGAAAGCGCGTGCGAGCGAAGGGAGCGAGCAGTGCAAGCGACTCGGGCGCCTTGCCGTGCCCGCCGCGCTTCACCATGCCGGCGCGTGCGCAGCCGCCGCTGCCCGGCCTGCAGCGCGCCGGCTACGATCACGAGCTGGAGCGGGACAGCGTGCTGTTACGCGCTACCAGGAATTACTACCCAGAAGGTGGGACCCTGTTTAAATGGACCGTTTTCATTTTTTTTTGGGACATCTGAACACCTATTTTGCGTCAGTTGGGCTACGATATCCCACATAAGTTTCATTCATACCAGCCCAGCTCATCCAAAAACTCCGGCAGACCGTTCAATCTGTCGAAGATGTCTTGGAGTGTGCTGGCTCGAAAGAATGGGATCAGGCTGTGAAGAGAGGATCCTGGATCCATCAATTGGTAAGCGGCCAGTGTGACGTCCCCCAGTACTGCTAGGTTAGGTAGACCAGGTGGACAAGGATTTTAGTCACTGAACGGGTGGCTGAAATAAATAAAAAAAGAACTTTACAGACAGGTTCAAACTTAGAAGGTGATGTGTTACTCGCTTGATAGATGGAGGACTTACCCGGAAGGTGGGATTCCATAACAGCCAATGTTCGAGGAGACTTGCTTTTGGGTTTTTTTTACGCAAGATACATTAAAGTGTGAACATCATCATCATCCTCAGTCTATCGCATTCCCCTGCTGGACGTAGCCTATGTCCAGCTGTGGACTTCAATCGTCCGCACTTTGGGCGTTCATTAATCAAGCGAGCTGTATTAAAACTGGGCCATAGCGATGTGTATCTTATATTCCAGGTGAAGGCGACGGAGGATGCAGCGAGTTCCCTCCGCTGATGCAGGGCAAATCTTGGACTCGGGGGGTTCCGTACCGCGATGGCTTCAACCACGCCAAGCCAGTTGACTCCACCGGTGAGTTTGGGTCACAACGCACTAGCATGTTTCCGCATTCTAAGGCTGAATAATCGCCACAGTTTTATGATCTTCGTTAAGTCGATTTATTTCGTCTAAGATAAAGGAGCCCAAGGCGTAATGACTACGAACGCAATATCGCAGATTCCAGTCAGATGCTACAGTAGCCTGAAGATGCTTCGTTATAGGATATCACAATATTATTATGACCTCCACACGCTTGTGATCCGTGTATGCCTCTTATAATATAACTTATGACATGTTCCTCTATTTCATTCAAAGAAATAATACTTGTTTTTCTAACGCTAAACTGAATAAGAATTCATGTGACATAACTTAAGTCCTGTTGTCCTTCCAGGCAACTGCTACACTCCTGCCACAAAAGCCATGCGAGTTCTCAACATGCCACCCAAGAGGAGGGTGCCACCAGTGCTCTTCGGACCTATAGGGCCCAACGGGGAGATGCAGTTCCCTCCCCTCAAATCATGGGCAGAGAGGGAACAGGAGAAGCTAGAGGCGGCACTCAGGGAAAAGGAGAAGCATAAGTTACAAAAGGGTAAGATATTTTTGACAGTCATCATAACCTTATGAGACGCGTATGTCTGTGTGGCACAATACTATACCTCGACTTCCGCCTGATTAGTTACAATTCCTTTATCATTATCATCAGACTATCATAGTCCACTGCTGAACATAGGTCTCACTAGTTATTCGCCACTTTGGGTAAATATATTGAGGATTTACCCATAATCGCCATGATGGGCATGTGGGTTGGGTATCGCAGGGCGCAGCTTTACGATCTGGTGATGCTGCTGCCTATCATCGGCCTGTGATATTTAGCTTTCTGTCGTGATGGTTAACGCCGTAACGCCACAAATCGGTTTCCAGAGCCTAATGTTATTCAGCTGGTTGCACCACAGGCTGGTAGCTTGGAGCGAAAAGATGATGGGTCGCTTCCTCCTTACATCCTAGTTCTAATATGTAGAATACCTTACATAGGGTTGGTGCTTCTCGAGGACCTCGTCTCAGGGGCATACGACAGAAAGAAAGCCGCCGAAGCAGAGGCGAAGCGGAGAAGAATCGAGAAGAGGAGACGGGAGAAAGAGGAAGCAGAAATTGCAGCCAAAGAAGCGCTGAAAAAGTATGTATTGGGTTCGATTCAGGAAACGTTTATAAATTTCCTACAAGCTTCAACGAAATAGCAAAGACACATTCGGTGAAAATTATGTTATCCTCATAAATTATAGCTTAAGTGTGTTACAGTACATTTGGGGCATAATCTATATTAATGTAAAGTTTCATTAAAAACCTTTCAGTAGTGTTTCTGTGTCCTTTCGAAGTCCCATGCGATGGGCAGACCAGGTGTCGAAGGAGCTGGAGATACCTGTCAGTGCCGCAATCCATTAAGCGTCGGAACGAAACCGATGGAGACAGCTAATTGACAAAGTCAAAAGGAGCCACGATCCTCAATAGTGAGGGATACGACTAGACTAGACTAGAGTGTTTCTGTGACTTTCAATGTACTTATGTGTGTTTTGTTACTCTTTCTATGATCTTGTAGATTTTGATCTTTCGATGATTCACACTTATAATATTAGACGAAGAAGTGAAGAAACATATGGCAAGCCAGCATTGCTTTTGGCATTTGAGGTTTCCTGCCCGTTGTCACTTGTCAGAGCAACTTGGGCTTCTTTTTCGATTTCCATAAAATTACTATTGTTGTTGCTAGAGAGCAAGCCTTATTTTCAGATCAATGTAGGTACATTTTCAGGGCTTGTTTTACATCGACAGGCACTTGGCTAAACTGGAATTCGAACTGCCTCGGGACCCGGACCAGCAGAAGCTGGAGATGCTGAAGACGACCGAGGAGGAGCACTACAGATACATACATCCCAAAGACTTGGAGAGGATCCAGTATTATTTGACAACGGTATGTTCAGTATTGTTTGACATTAGACTCTGATAGGTTTATGTTGATGATGATGATGATGATTCAGTAATAGGGTATTCCACTATGATGAGTATGATGTATGAGTAAAATCATTTTGTTAATTCATGGTTACCAGAAAGAATCCGTAAAATTTGACCTACCCAAATCACAACTAAACGGAACGACAATAGGCCTGCAAAACTGACAGAAAAATACCATTTTCAAAGTCTAAAATTATTTCAATAATATTATACCATCTTTTAAGTGGCATTAATAAAATTATAACATAATATTTTGTTATGAAACCAATTATAAAACTTCTTGTAGGAGTCATGCGAAATAATATACCAGTGACGTCACTCGCACATAGCAAATTTTGTATAAGTGGACTCGTCAATTAGTGGTGATGTTGAAATTGTGATAATTCGGAGACTATTAATGTTACGGAACAATTTTTTTCACCAATGATTCTTTAATGAGGTATCGATAGCAAAACAAAGTAACATAGTATATTAGCCCATTGTTTGTTTTACCCAGTCCCTAGTCGGGAAGCACCTGCCGGACTTCCCCCAGCACTTGTACAAGCGCGCGAAGGCAGAAGTGGACAAGCAGACCGCGGCGATCAAGCGGCGTCTGCTCATACTGACGTACAACGCGTGCGTGCGGCAGAGCGAGGCGGACATCAAGGAGTTCTTCTGCATGGCTATGAAGAGGTGGGTCCAGGGTTGCCAGATCGAAATTTTGACTTTCGGGAGGTGTATTTCCAAAAATCCGGGAGATATATGACAGTACTAGCTGTGCTCGCGACTTCGTCCGCGTGGAATAGTTATTTTTTTCCCCGTTTTTTTTCACATTTTCCATTATTTCTTCGCTCCTAATAGTTGCAGCGTGATGTTATATAGCCTATAGCCTTCCTCGATAAATGGTCTATTCAACACAAAAAGAATTTTTCAATTCGGACCAGTAGTTCCTGAGATTAGCGCGTTCAAACAAACAAACAAACAAACAAACAAACTCTTCAGCTTTATAATATTAGTTAAGATTGGTCCTATTTATACAATATGGGAGGTAAAAAATAATCGGGAGTTTTGGACGGGAATCCGGGACGTCGGATGATATTAACTAAAATCGGGAGATCTCCCGGAAAATCGGGAGATTTGACAACCTTGGATAGGTCCATGGGTACTGCATGGACATGGCATGCAAGGGGTGTACAAGCACACAGTGGTCTACAGTTATGATATACGGAGCCGAAACGTGAACGGGAAGGCTAGTCCACAAATTAAAGGTCGCTCAGCGAACTATGGAAAGGGCTATGCTCAGCGTCGCTCTGCGGGATCGGCAAACATAATGTAGACGCCCTCAGGCCAGGTGGAGTGACGATTTGCGCAGGACGGCTGGCAAGTGGATGGCTGGATGCGAGAGGCCCAAAATCGACCTAAGTGCCGAACATTAGGAGAGGCCTGCAGCTTTGGACTGCAACTGGCTGATGATGATGATGATGATGATTACTATAAAAAAAGTTTTGCAGGTGTCTCCTGTCGTACATCCTGGAGGACCCGGGCGAGTGCGCGCGCCTGCGCATCGCGTTCCTGCCGCCGCTGTGGCCGGCGCTGGCCGTGCGCGCGCCGCTGCCGTGGCACGCGGCCGCCGTGCGCGCGCGGCAGGCGATGGCCTACCGCTACTACCACGGCAACCCGATACTGATCGAGCTGCGCAGGATTTGGCATGACAAGTTAGTGGTCGTAGTCGTTTAAGTGACAGACTCGGTGGCTCATTTGGTAGTGACCTCTGCCCTCTGAGCCAGGGGTCGCGGGTTCGATTCCCGCACAGTACAAATATTTGTGTTTATGAACATGTCTGTTTGTATTGGTCTGGGTGTTTTCTATGTATAATATGTATTTATTTACAAAAAAATGTGTCTAAGTAAGTTTATCAGTTGTCTAATACCGATAGTACAAGTTTCGGCTTAGTTTGGGGCTAGGTGGCGCTGCGTGGCCCAGCGTGGCATGTCTTGGTATTATTATAAGTCACAGCTAGAGCACATACAAGCCACCCTCACCTGCCCGGGGTGCATCCTGCTGAACAACAAACGAGGCTGGCAACCGACCGGTGGCGGTATAACCATCACAATACGGATGATGACAAGGTATGAAAATGAAGAAAATAATTAGTCCGTCTCTTAGATAATAAAAAAAAATAAGACCCGTATTTTTTGTTTTGTCGAAATAACAAGAAAATACTTAGATATAGCGCATTAAAGTTACGGAGTGGGGGCTAACTACGTCACGTTAGAGTATATTTTGTACTCTAACGTGACGTCATGTGACATTTAAAATCAATGTATCTTCGTAAGTTTTTGAACAAGAGGCAAAATAAAAAATACGTATCCAATATTTTTCATTAATCCTATCTGATGGACATTAAATTATTTTTTAGTCATCATCCCTATTGAAGGTGTAGCTAAATACCACAGTCCGATGACCGGCAGCAGCGTCACCGGAGCTGGTGGTACCTGTGGCGGACATCTATCTCCACATGCAACAACATACAATCACTAGTTCCGACAACAACCGATGGCGTTGTACCTTACAGAAGGAAAATTGCTCCATACATCATCATCAGTATACCGAGTCCACTACAGGAAATAAGCCTCTCCATATGTTCGCCACTTTGGGCAAACAATTTGGAGGCATTATCTATAATCCCCATACTGGACAGGATGATTGGCGATAGGCAGGGCGTAGCTTCTTGTGCCGGTGCTATACTCGTTCCGCCACCAATCGGTTGTCAGAGCCTCGTGTTTATTCTGCAGGACGCACTACGGGCACTTGAGAGGTGGCGTGGGGAGCAAAGATGATGAATTGGTCTTACATCCCAATTTTGTTACAGATATCAAAACATCTTCATCTGTGACATGAACAAGATGCAGGAGGAGATCCCATTCCCGCAGTACATCCTGAGTTTACAGAAAAGCTGAACAAACTCTGCGCGGAGATGCGTGCCGAGCTGATGGACAACTGGCTGATCGACGTCGCCGACACCATGATCAAGATGAGGCGCCCACTGGGCCCGTCTACGTGGCTAGGAAGAAGAAGGAGTCTACGTTCCAAGTGAGCAGTTCTCAGGTAAGATGAGGAGGAACCCAGTTCCTGTAATACCGTAAAATTCACGACCGCCTGAATTAATAAGCTGTGGAAAGATGCGCGAAATTAGCTGGTAGACAGCTGAGCGATGGACGATCCCGACAAACGCACATCCAAGTGGAGCAGTTCTCAGAGAAGCTTGACGAGCTGATGGGACAACTGGCTGATCGACATCGCTGACTGACACCATGATCAAGATGAGCCGTGAGATCACCACTGGGCCGTCTAGGTGGCCAGGAAAAGGAAGGAGTCTACCTCCGAAGTGGAGCAGTTCTTTATTGAAGAAGATTCTGTTCCCCTAGAGTTTGAAGTTCACGACAAGCTGAATAAGCTCTGGGATTCTAGCAGAGTTGATGGATAAGTTGCCAACACACAGGTATAGGAAGGGTTACTACCTGCAAAGCGTATTTTTAAATTGTATCCTAGAGTCATTGTTGAGCTGTTCGACATAATGAAGCTTTTTGCCATCACTGTACGTCACACTATGTGCGTAAAGAGGATCGGGTTAGCTGAATCTACTTATAGCCCCAGGGGTTGTGTGATAAATAAAAGTTTATGTGTAGTTAAGTAATTACGTTTTCTGTATGTACAGATGCATCCATGCACTGATGTCCAGACAAGTTCGCGATTTGGTGGAGAGGAGCGTGTACCACTTCGCTGAATACTTAGATATTACTGGTTAAGTTACTAGTAACTTGTAAATAGCTGTGGATTCGGTTTCTTCTCTGCGTATCGATGGCCTAAGTCACTCGTATCAGCTAGGTATGGCCCCTAAGTCACTCGTATCAGCTTAGTAATGAGCGAGTCTCTACTCACAAGGAGCACGAGGTCAAGTGCGACATACCTCGGAGAAGGACACTACATTTAGAGACTAGGTCTGTACAATCAATGTACCCCAACTGAACCTTTTTCTCTCAGCAAAAGAACAGTTTTTGTCGGTTGTTTTCTCCTCGAGATGAAATTGCATTATCAGGAGAAATAAACGGTTGAATAGCCGACTGCGGGAAAGATGACGAAGAAGCGCTCGAGCTGGTTACAAAAAGCTCAAAACAGGAAGTCTACATCAATCCTAGGTTTTTTTTTTTATAATAGCTTGACATAATGGCTTCCCTACGCCTGATGGAAAGCGAAAGAGAAGCCCAAGTCGCTGTGACAACTGGCAAGTAACTGTTGGTTACCTGTCAGTTGCCACTGCCATGCCGGCCCAACCCCTACCCCCACGAGCTCCGGAGGACCCTACTCACCAGCAGAAACACGACCCGGAGGTCATTTGGCTGCGGTATTCTATAGGATGGAGGTCCTTCCCCGGACGGGCAGCTCAATTCGAGTTGTACAACCGTGGGAAAGTCGGAGCGGGTCGCTAGTAAATTATAAAATAGTCTGGCATCTATAGTCTATGTCTACCGTCTGGTGAAGGGTTAATTTTTATCACCCAGGAAGGCAACAACTACAGCGGTCCCTACCAAGACTACATGTTCATAAAGAGACCTCTGATACGGATCAAGGTGATCGGCCACCCAGGCTCCACCAACATCACGTTCGAGCCGACCCTGGACCAGATGCGGGTCCAGATAGTCAAGTGGTTCCACACCATCATCAATGTCAACTACCAGCTGCCCAGCGTCTGACAGCATCATGTATCCTGGTAAATTGAGTTTTGTTTGTTTTTATACGGCAGTTGTCACCGCAATGCTGGTTTTTTTTTATATCAGCTCGACATAATGGCTTCCTACGCGTGATTAAAAGCGTAACAGAAGCCCAAGTCACTGTGACAACGGGCATGTAACTAGTCAGTTACCTGTCAGTTGCCACCGCCATGCCGCCCAACCCCCCTGATCTCCGGAAACGCTACTCACGGCAGAACACGACTCGGAGGTCATTTGGCTGCGGTATTCTATAGGGTGGAGGTCCTTACCCGGACGGGCGGCTCAATTAGAGCGAAGATTCGCTGTGCCCTACCTCTCTTAAATATTGTTGGATTATTCTTCACCGACTGAATCCGAATGCGGTGACGCTGCTGCCCGTCAAGAGAGGTAGGGCATAGCGAATTTTCACTCGAATTGAGCCGCCCGTCCGGGGAAGGACCTCCACCCTATAGAATACCGCAGTCAAATGACCTCTGGGTCGTGTTTCTGCCGTGAGTAGGGTTTCCGGAGCTCGTGGGGGGTTAGGGTTGGGCCGGCATGGCGGTGGCAACTGACAGGTAACTGACCAGTTACTTGCCCGTTGTCACAGCGACTTGGGTTTCTCTTTCGCTTTCCATCAGGCGTAGGGAAGCCATTATGTCGAGCCACTATAAAAAAAACTAAGCTACGCCATAAATCGTGAACTGGTCGTCATACATAGATAATTTATCAGGTACCGTCCGTCCGAAGCCGTACCTCATGATGGTGTACCCCGACGAGGAGTACATGATGGACCTGGTCAACGAGTGCATCAAACACTTCGGCGTCAACCGGCCGGGGCCCATGCGGTTCCTGAGCTGCTTCAAGGAGTACTACTACATCCTGGACGGCACCGCAAGCAGGAGTTGCTGCAGTTCTTCGCTATGGACCCTCCGCCGTACCTCAAGGTACACTGACCATCATGTAAATAAATAAATATCAGACAACATCACTTAGATTGCTCGGATCCAATCTTATCAAAGTAGTCTTTAGGATTTCTCTACGTGACATCTGATCTCTCTCTTGTCTGAGCTTCTGTATTAATGTGTTCATCCATTTCTCATTTGGTTCCGAATAATCAAGGTCATCGATATTGCTCACCGGATTAGTAAGTTCAAGTGGCAGTGGACTGGCCATATCAGCCGCAGTACCGATAACAAATGGGGAAACGAGTCTTAGAGTACGTGAGCGATTGAGCAACGTGATGAACAATTGGAGAGGTCTTTGTTCAGTGTACTTCTTGCCTCGCATTGGTTTTGTGGAACCAACTCTCTGCGACAGTCTTTCCGAACAGCTACGACTTGGAGCCTTCAAGAAACGAGCGTACTCCTTTTTAAAAGGCCGGCAGCGACCCAGGACTCAATTTGAGTTGCATGGGCGGTGTCGACTGCTTACCATCAGGCATTACATTAGCTCGTCTATCGCCTCTTGCATAAAAAAAGCCGTGGATTGCGAAAGGCTGATGACGAGGAAATCATCATCACATTTCAGCCCACATCTACCCACTGCTGAGTATAGGCCTCTTCTTCCAACCGCACTTTACACGGTCCCTCGCCAACCTCGTCCAATGTTTCCCGGCCACCGCCGCTATGTCATCGACCATCGGGTGGCCGGTCTGCCCACAGATCTCCGTCCAAGCCGCGGCTGCCACTCACACAAAGCCCTGGGATGGGCCGCATTCGACGAGGAAATAAAATGAGGGTCCTGATTTACATGTTAGTACATTCCTCACCCCGTCATCAGGACTTCTCAGCGCGTATCTACATGTACGAGGCGCTCCGGGACGAGGTGCTGTTCCTGCGGCGCGACATCCCGCTCAACATGGTGATGCTGGACTGCGGGCCCATCAACGACTGCATGTGGGCCGTGGTGGACGGGCTGCGGGCAGCACATCATCGACCACTTCATCGCTGTCAACAGGAAGTGGAATAGAGCGTAAGCGTAACTCTGATCTTATCCCCCCCTCTCCTTTCCATGCACTAACTAGGGCGGTGCAGCGGTGGCCAAGCAGAGGACGTAGGTCCTGGAGAATATGGATATAGGCTTCTTCAGTTATTCGCCACCTAGGACAAACTTCTGGAGGATATACCCATAATCGCCAAGCTGGGCAGGCGGGTTGGCGATCGCAGGGCGTAGCTTCTTGCTCCGGTGACGCTGCTGCCCGTCATTGGTATGTGGTATTTTGCTACGCCTTCTATTGTGATGGTTATACCGCCACCAGTCGATTTGCCAGAGCCTCGTTTGTTGTTCGGCAGGATGCACCACGGGCAGGTGAGGATGGCTTGGAGCGAAAAAGTGATAGGCCGCCCCCATACGGGTCGCGTCGCGTCACGTGTGCTCACGCTCCGAGCGCCCGTACGCGACTCTCGGACAGCTGTGAAACCAGCCTAATTAAACATTCTGTATTGTGTCTGTTCAGAATTTGTAACGTGTACGAAGAGATGGCGGCGCGGTCCTCCGAAAGTCCAGAGACGACCGCCCAGCTGGTCGAGTTGATCAACTACATTGCAGTAAGTTTAGTTATCATTTTAATGGTTGAATACGTCTACATAATATATTGATTACTTATTTATTAACACAATTAAATAGCTGCATAGCCTTACGCTGAATCATGATTAACGTTATCTTTAAATTTTCGCCAAAATGTCTAGAGGATAATAGGCTCTATACATTGGAAACTTAGTTGAAAACTGTTTTGGCAGATTTTACAGCATCTTTACTCTAGCATCTCTGGATTTCACAGAATATATTGTTGAGAAACATAAGGTGTATGTAAAGGTATCAAGTCAATACTCAAATCCAGTACTTACTTGAATTAACTGAGAGCCTCGTTGGAGTAATGATTGTTTAGTTTTAAAGATTGAAGTGGCAACATTAGAGGCCAAGATAAACTTTACGACGTTGTGCCATCATAGTTATAGTGTTGAAGAAAGAGAGAAAGAAAACCTTTTATTCAGCGCTAAATCTAAAAAGTAACTTGGACTACTATGTCACACAATATGCAGCCGAATTTGGTATGCACTCAGTGAATGTCAAGGTGTTGACATGATAATATAAAGACAGCCAATACGCTGATTTTCAGTAGAACGAGTTGATGTTGAGATGTTCAAGCTTTCCTTTATACCCATAGTCTTTCTGTTTTAGGATTGCCGTGACTGTGCAATGTTCGACTTGAAGGAGAAGTCGCGCACGACCGCCGAATACGTGCTGTTCCTTATGCAACATGCTCATCTTACCTGTAAGTACCTTAAGAGAGGTAGGGCACAGCGAATCTTCGCTCGAATTGAGCTGCCCGTCCGGGGAAGGACCTCCACCCTATAGAATACTGCAGCCAAATGACCTCTGGGTCATGTTCCTGCCGGTGAGTAGGGTTTCCGGAGCTCGTGGGGGGTTGGGGTTGGGTCGGCATGGCGGTGGCAACTGACAGGTAACTGACCGGTTACTTGCCCGTTGTCACAGCGACTTGGGCTTGTCTTTCGCTTTCTATCAGGCGTGGGGAAGCCATTATGTCGAGCTACTATAAAATGCTTCCAATTTGACATAGGCTACATTTCATTTTAAAAAAATTAGGGATCCTTGGTAAAATTTGAACAATGTAACCGAAGGTGTAGAAAAATGAGTCTCCTGTGCGAACTGGGACGTGCTGCTAGTGAAGTAATAAAGAAAAATTAATTTATCTATCCTCATTCTCAGTTGAAGACATAAACCTGAACACCCGAGTGTTCCTCTGGCCGCTCGACATGGAAGACACGATCGACCTGACCCTCAAGACGCTCTACACCAAGAAGACCATGGCGGAAGACAAGCTGCGCAGCCGCAAGACGATCTTCGAGGAGAAGCTGAAGCGGCACGAGAAGGACCTGGAACTGTTCCGGAGGTTCGACCCGCCGCTCTTGAACTTGGATCTGCTGAGAGACGTTGTCGGGAAAGTGGATGATATTTTAAGAATCTGATGGTAAGTCCGAATACAGTCTACTCGTTATTATATCAGCTAGATAAAACGGTTGTTTCCGGACTTAGAATAGGACCACCCCATCTCAGCCCGTGGGTATCTTAGAAGATCACTAAGGAAAAACAGGACATGCCAGCGTTTATCTTACAAATAAAATCTGCTGCGGTCACCGAGGGCCTGACAATTGTCTTTGGTGATGTTGAGATAAAACGGAGAGGTAGGGCATAGCGAATCTTCGCTCGAATTGAGCTGCCCGTCCGGAGAAGGACCCTATAGAATACCGCAGCCAAATGACCTCCGGGTCGTGTTTCTGCTGGTGAGTAGGGTCTCCGGAGCTCGTGGGGGTAAGGATTGGGCCGGCATGGCGGTGGCAACTGACAGGTAACTCACCAGTTACTTGCCGTTGTCACAGCGACTTGGGCTTCTCTTTCGCTTTCCATCAGGCGTAGGGAAGCCAATATGTCGAGCTACTATAAAAAAAACCGGCCAAGTGCGAGTCGGACTCTCGCACGTAGGGTTCCGTACCACTATACAGCTAAATAAATGTTTTTCTTTATGTTTTATTATATTGGAGTTAATTAAATGAAAACATTAGGTAATTTGATTTATGACGTTTAAAAAAAAGTACTGGCTAGATTTCATTCAAACCAAATTTCGTTAGTAGTTTTCATAGTGATACACATGATATATTTTTTTCAGTTTTATCATGCCCATATTTTAGAAGTTACGGGGGGGGGGGGGGACACTCATTTTACCACTTTGGAAGAGTCTCTCGCGCAAACTATTCAGTTTAGAAAGAAATGATGTTAGTAACCTCAACATCATTTTCAAATACCTATCCATAGATACCTCACACGTATAGGTTCGATGAAAAAAAAAATTTTTCAGTTTCAGTTCCATGTATGGGGAACCCCAAAAATTTTGGATTTTTTTCTGATTTTACTTTAAAATCTTAATGCGGTTCACAGAATACATCTACGTACCAAATTTCAATAATGTAGCTCTTATAGTTTCGGAATAAATTGGCTGTGACATACGGACGGACAGACAGACAGACAGACAGACAGACAGACAGACAGACAGACATGACGAATCTATAAGGGTCCCGTTTTTGCCATTTTGGCTACGGAACCCTAAAAAACGACCCATCTTGTTTGTCCGATCTTTAGTCTACTAAAAATCGGACAAACAAGTAGTCTAAATCTTCTACCTGTATTACTCAATCTGCCCAATCTTTTAGATTCAGTGTAGGGATGATCATTACTTTGTGACGCCAAATTGTTTTTTGAAGGTTTTTCCTATGGGCCTTCGTGCATGTTCTAAACAATGTGCTGGTTTAACGCTAGTTAGTACTTAATCTCTGCTAGGCAATCTTCAGATAGAGGAATTATGTACTTAATATTAAAATAGGTAAGTTTGCCGACCTTTCGCTTTTTACGAAAGATCTCTGTACGCGTACGATACCTCTCCTGGAATAATAATGGAGATCTATTCATATTGCAGTCCACTGCTGGACGTAGGCCTCTCCAGTTGTTCGCCACTTAGGGAAAACATCCGGAGGACATACCCATAATCGCCACGCTGGGCAGGGGGGTTGGCGATCGCAGGGCGTAGCTTCTCGCTCCGGTGGCGCTATGATAAATAAATAAATAACCCAAGACATGCCACGCTGGGCCACACAGCGCCATCTAGTCCCAAACTAAGCCGAAGCTTGTACTATGGGTACTAGACGACTGATAAACATACTTAGATACATTTTTTTTGTAAATAAATACATATTATACATAGAAAACACCCAGACCAATACAAACAGACATGTTCATGCACACAAATGTTTGTAATGTGTGGGGATCGAACCCACGACCCTTGGCTCAGAAGGCAGAGGTCACTACCAATTGAGCCACCGAGCCAGTCAAATAATGATATCCATGTTGGTATAACCAGGATGACAAGTACGAAGCAGACGACATCATAAACGAGGAGCAGCTGCTGGACCAGGAGCTGTCGGTGTACTTCAGCCTGCAGACCATGCTGGCCGGCATCGACCCCTTCCACAAGCTGTGGCACACCGCCTTCGACTTCTACGACGGATACGAGAAGTGGTACGTGCTGTCTTAATCCAGCCATCATTATCAGCCTATACTTCGTAGTCCACTTCGGTACATCACTTATACTGCAGCCACGGAGGAGGTTGTTCACTGTGTTCGGAGGAATTGTTTGACCTGGTACCAGCTGCCATTTTTCATCATCGTACATCTCGCACCAATTCAAAATTTCATCCTTATCATCTTGATAGATGGAAGTCTTCCACAGTGCGTTTTGCGCGCAATTTCCTGCCTCGTGCAGCTGCTCTTTGGAATCAGCTTCCGGCTGTAATTTTCCCGAATGGATACGACCTAGGGACCTTCAAGAAGCGAGCCTACAGATTTCTCAAGGGCCGGCAACGCACCTGTGACTCCCCTGGTGTTGCGGTGTCTATGTCTATGGGTCTTCAGGCCCGTTTGCCCCCTCTGTCAAAAAAAAAGCCACACATTGGGTTCAGTCACTGTCAATGCACAATACTAATGCGCTTAATGTCTTCATTGTGTCAAGTACCGATACGTACATTGGTGCATTGGGCGCAAAACGTTACGTTGGTGCAAATATCTCCAATGTGTGGCCGCCGCTTTACGGGAATGTAAGGGAGCGGCCTATCATGTTTTTCCTCCAAGCCAACCTCACCTGCCTGTGGTGCATCCTGCCGAATAACAAACGAGGCTCTGGCAACAGACTGATGGCGGTACAACCATCACAATTGAAGGCGTAGCTAAATGCCACAGACCGATGATGGCAGCTGCGTCACTGGAGCGAGAAGCTACGCCCTGCGATCGTCAACTCGCTTCTACAGGGTGGCGATTATGGCTATATCCTAAAGATGTTTGCACTAAGTGGCGAACAACTTGAGAGGCCTATGTCCAGCAGTAGACTGCAATAGGCTGATGATGATGAAGATTAGTCCACTGCTGGACATAGGTCTCTCCAATTGTTAGCAACTTTGGGTAAACACCTTGAGGCTTTACCTATATTTTAATCCAGTAACCGTACCGTACTATGACCGCTGGGGCAACCTAGTTCTGGAGTGGAGACCGCGTCTCGGCAAACGTAGTGTAGGACGCTCTCAGGCCAGGTGGAGTTACGATTTGCGCAGGACGGCTGGCAAGTGCTGAATGCGAGAGGCCCGGGATCGATCGAAGTGGCGAACATTGGGAGAGGCCTATGTCCAGCAGTGGACTGATGTGGGCTGATGATGATGATGAACCGTACTATAAAAACAATACAGTACTATAAAATAAGAAATATACTAGCGTAGCGTATTACTTTGTCCAGGTACCACGGGCCGTTCTTCGGGCTGGACGCGGAGCAGATCGCCGAGGACGTGGAGGCGTGGTGGAAGCTGCTGTACAAGCTGGGCAAGCAGCTGTTCGAGTACCCCGGCGCCAAGCGCATCGCGGACATGGTGCGCAACAAGGTGGAGAAGTTCAAGGTGCTGCTGCCGGTGCTCTGCGCTATATGCAACAAGGTGAGTGCCCTCATTTCTGGTGTCACCGAAAACCAGCGTCGGGGCGCGCCCGCGCCGCGACTTATGCTGAGTGACAGCCATTTTGGATGCATAATATTGTTTTTTATGTTAAGTTTGTTTTTTAAGTATTCATAAGTTTTATGTTCCAAATAAAAATTATTTCATACATTTCATTCATTTCATCCTTGTTTTTGATATACAAGAGCACCGCGTTCAGGCGAGGGCAGTGGCGTAACTATACCATTCGAGGCCCGTGGCAAATTCATCAGATTTTCACTAAATGTGTAATAATAAATGTTGGGAATTTGGATTCTCCGCTGGCCAGGGGCCCCTTACGGCTGGGGGCCCGTGGCATTTTGCCGACATGCCACCCTGTAGTTACGCCACTGGGCGAGGGTGGATTTTTTTTTTACCAAAAAGGTGGTAAACAGGCCTACGGCCCGCCTAATGTTATAAGAGAGGTGGGGCATAGCGAATCTTCGTCGGGGTAAGGACCTCCACCCTATAAAATACCGCAGTCAAATGACCTCCGCGCCGTGTTTCTGCTGGTGAGTAGGGTCTCCGGAGCTCGTGGGGGGTAGGGTTGGGCCGGCATGGCAGTGGCAACTGACAGGTTACTAACCAGTTACTTGCCAGTTGTCACAGCGATTTGGGCTTCTCTTTCGCTTTCCATCAGGCGTAGGGAAGCCATTATGTCGAGCTATTATAAAAAAAAAATACCGCTCCGCATCCTCGCTCCACTTCTGTAGACAGGCAGTTTTAAAGAGCATTCTGGCTTTGTTCTGTGACCTCAGGGCATGCGCGACCGCCACTGGGCGAAGATCAGCGAGCTGGTCGGCGTGGAGGTGCAGCACGGGCCGGAGGCGTCGCTGGCCGACATGGTGGAGCAGGGCGTGCACGTGTACGCCTCCCAGCTGGAGGAGATCGAGCAGTACGCCTCCAAGGAGTACGCGCTCGAGCGCGCCCTCAACAAGATGAAGGAGGAGTGGTGCGGAGTCAAGTTCGAGGTGGTGCCCTACAGGTGCGTCACTTACTTACTTACTACCTACGCCTCCAAGGAGTACGCGCTCGAGCGCGCCCTCAACAAGATGAAGGAGGAGTGGTGCGGAGTCAAGTTCGAGGTGGTGCCCTACAGGTGCGTCACTTACTTACTTACTACCTACGCCTCCAAGGAGTACGCGCTCGAGCGCGCCCTCAACAAGATGAAGGAGGAGTGGTGCGGAGTCAAGTTCGAGGTGGTGCCCTACAGGTGCGTCACTTACTTACTTACTACCTACGCCTCCAAGGAGTACGCGCTCGAGCGCGCCCTCAACAAGATGAAGGAGGAGTGGTGCGGAGTCAAGTTCGAGGTGGTGCCCTACAGGTGCGTCACTTACTTACTTACTACCTACGCCTCCAAGGAGTACGCGCTCGAGCGCGCCCTCAACAAGATGAAGGAGGAGTGGTGCGGAGTCAAGTTCGAGGTGGTGCCCTACAGGTGCGTCACTTACTTACTTACTACCTACGCCTCCAAGGAGTACGCGCTCGAGCGCGCCCTCAACAAGATGAAGGAGGAGTGGTGCGGAGTCAAGTTCGAGGTGGTGCCCTACAGGTGCGTCACTTACTTACTTACTACCTACGCCTCCAAGGAGTACGCGCTCGAGCGCGCCCTCAACAAGATGAAGGAGGAGTGGTGCGGAGTCAAGTTCGAGGTGGTGCCCTACAGGTGCGTCACTTACTTACTTACTACCTACGCCTCCAAGGAGTACGCGCTCGAGCGCGCCCTCAACAAGATGAAGGAGGAGTGGTGCGGAGTCAAGTTCGAGGTGGTGCCCTACAGGTGCGTCACTTACTTACTTACTACCTACGCCTCCAAGGAGTACGCGCTCGAGCGCGCCCTCAACAAGATGAAGGAGGAGTGGTGCGGAGTCAAGTTCGAGGTGGTGCCCTACAGGTGCGTCACTTACTTACTACCTACGCCTCCAAGGAGTACGCGCTCGAGCGCGCCCTCAACAAGATGAAGGAGGAGTGGTGCGGAGTCAAGTTCGAGGTGGTGCCCTACAGGTGCGTCACTTACTTACTTACTACCTACGCCTCCAAGGAGTACGCGCTCGAGCGCGCCCTCAACAAGATGAAGGAGGAGTGGTGCGGAGTCAAGTTCGAGGTGGTGCCCTACAGGTGCGTCACTTACTTACTTACTACCTACGCCTCCAAGGAGTACGCGCTCGAGCGCGCCCTCAACAAGATGAAGGAGGAGTGGTGCGGAGTCAAGTTCGAGGTGGTGCCCTACAGGTGCGTCACTTACTTACTTACTACCTACGCCTCCAAGGAGTACGCGCTCGAGCGCGCCCTCAACAAGATGAAGGAGGAGTGGTGCGGAGTCAAGTTCGAGGTGGTGCCCTACAGGTGCGTCACTTACTTACTTACTACCTACGCCTCCAAGGAGTACGCGCTCGAGCGCGCCCTCAACAAGATGAAGGAGGAGTGGTGCGGAGTCAAGTTCGAGGTGGTGCCCTACAGGTGCGTCACTTACTTACTACCTACGCCTCCAAGGAGTACGCGCTCGAGCGCGCCCTCAACAAGATGAAGGAGGAGTGGTGCGGAGTCAAGTTCGAGGTGGTGCCCTACAGGTGCGTCACTTACTTACTTACTACCTACGCCTCCAAGGAGTACGCGCTCGAGCGCGCCCTCAACAAGATGAAGGAGGAGTGGTGCGGAGTCAAGTTCGAGGTGGTGCCCTACAGGTGCGTCACTTACTTACTTACTACCTACGCCTCCAAGGAGTACGCGCTCGAGCGCGCCCTCAACAAGATGAAGGAGGAGTGGTGCGGAGTCAAGTTCGAGGTGGTGCCCTACAGGTGCGTCACTTACTTACTACCTACGCCTCCAAGGAGTACGCGCTCGAGCGCGCCCTCAACAAGATGAAGGAGGAGTGGTGCGGAGTCAAGTTCGAGGTGGTGCCCTACAGGTGCGTCACTTACTTACTTACTACCTACGCCTCCAAGGAGTACGCGCTCGAGCGCGCCCTCAACAAGATGAAGGAGGAGTGGTGCGGAGTCAAGTTCGAGGTGGTGCCCTACAGGTGCGTCACTTACTTACTTACTACCTACGCCTCCAAGGAGTACGCGCTCGAGCGCGCCCTCAACAAGATGAAGGAGGAGTGGTGCGGAGTCAAGTTCGAGGTGGTGCCCTACAGGTGCGTCACTTACTTACTTACTACCTACGCCTCCAAGGAGTACGCGCTCGAGCGCGCCCTCAACAAGATGAAGGAGGAGTGGTGCGGAGTCAAGTTCGAGGTGGTGCCCTACAGGTGCGTTATCCGCTTGCTATGATGGTCATCATCATCAGCCTATCGCAGTACACTGCTAGACATAAGCATCTAAGATGTTTGCCACTTTAGCTGGGCAGGCGAGCTGGTGATCGCAGGGCGTAACACCCCGCTTCGGTGACGCTGCTGCCCGTCATCAGCCTGTGGTTTTTGGTTCCGCCAGAGCCTCGTCTATTATTCAGCAGGATGCACGACGGGTGAGAGTGGTTTGGAACAAAAGATGATAGGTCCCTCTTACATCCCATGATGGTGCAGCCACCAAAGTGAGTCTTGGCTTCTGAGCTGGTCGGGGTGGAGGCGTCGCTGGCCGACATGGTTCTCCTCCGCTTCCCAGCTGGAGGAGATCGAGCAGTACGCCTCCAAGGAGTACGCGCTCGAGCGCGCCCTGAACAAGATGAAGGAGGAGTGGTGCGGAGTCAAGTTCGAGGTGGTGCCTTACAGGTACAGGTGCCTTACAGGTGCGTCACTCATTTGCTATGAAGGTGCAGCAACCTCGAGGTGTTTTAGGACAGCAATAAAACGTCTACTGCTTGACACAGGCCTCCCACAGTAGTCATTTGGGGGATCTGCCTTATTCAACACGCTTGGAAGGCAGTCTGGTGACTGCAGTAGGTTTTATTTGCACCCTGGTAAACGCCGCTGCCCGTTTCCCATTCACAAACGTTACTATGCGCAAACGCACCGGTACCCAAAAAACCTATAGGATTTTGGGCACTGTGCGTTCGTCGTCTTCTACGAAATCCATAAGAAGACGGAATTGTCCGTGTTATCCGGATTACAAATGAAACCTACTGCCAAGCGTTGTGACTAAGACAAATCGTCCCTTTGCATTGGGGGAGGCCTCCAACAGTGGACGGTTTGCATGCTGATAATGATGATCTTTTACCCTCCACCTGTCCATCATTATAACACTACTATCGCTTGCAGGGACACCGGCGTCGGCATCCTCACCGGGCTGGACGACGTGCAGCAGCAGCTCGACGACCACATCCTGAAGTCGCAGACCATGCGCGGCTCGCCCTACGTGAAGGCCTTCGAGGCGGACATGGTGGCCTGGGAGGAGAAGCTCATCAGCATGCAGGATATTCTCGATCAGTGGCTACAGGTAAGGTTTATATAAGACTGTTTCGTTTTTGGGGAAGCATAAGTTACCATGTATCGTCTTGTCTGCCAGTGTTCGTCCGTCAGATCCACGTGATACTTGTTTGCCCTTCCCCTAGGGTGTAATTAAAAAACGTGAGCGTCCTTGTCACGGCATTCGTATTCTAGTTACTAGCAATGCCTCTTCAAGCCACTGGCAACATTTCTTTGTATAGTAGCACGGCATAATGACCTGTATGCCTGAAGGAAAGCTAGAGAGAAGCTTAGAGTCGCTGCGACATCGGGCAGGCAACCAAACCAGTCACATGTCAATTGCCGCCGCCAGGCGTAGCTAAATACCACAGGCCGATGACGGGCAGCAACGTCACCGGAGCGAGAAGCTGCGCCCTGCGATCGCCAACCCGCCTGCCCAGCGTGGCGATTATGGGTTTATCCTCCAGAAGTTCAGAAGCTCTCCAGTTGTTCTCCAGAACAACTGGAGAAGCCTAGGTCCAGCAGTGGACTGCAATAGGCTGATGATGATGATGATGCCGGCCCATGAGATGCTTGTTCTGAGGCTCGTTAAAAGGATTTAATATCAATGAAGGAGGAAACACATGTTCTGGCAATGAGTTCCACATTTTAACGACGCCGCGGCAAAGATAGGAATTACCGAACTTTTTCTACGTAGCTGCTCTACGATAGATCGATTACCTACACTCCCCCTTCCAGTGCCAAGCCACCTGGATGTACCTGGAGCCGATCTTCTCGTCCGAGGACATCATGCGGCAGATGCCGACGGAGGCGCGCAACTTCCGCGACGTGGACAAGGAGTGGCGCAACATCATGGGCGCCACGCAGAAGGAGCCCATGGTGCTGCCCGCCACCGACTACCCGGGCCTGCTGAAGAAGCTCAAGTACAACAACCTGCTGCTGGACGACATACAGCGAGGGCTCAACGATTATCTGGAGAAGAAGAGGCTGTTCTTCCCAAGGTCAGATTTTTTTATAAAAAGAGCGTTTAGGAGTCGCGTTCGCGGTTGTGCCCTAAAGGTGCGTCACTTACTTACTATCTACGCCTCCAAGGAGTACGCACTCACTTGTATGTTTACTTGCTCTGATGGGACAGCGCCCCAAAATTAGTACGCACCCTCAAAGAGATGAAGGAGGAGTGGTTTGAAGTGGTGCCCCACAGGTGCGTTACTTACTATGATGGAGGCAGCAACCCAAAGCCGATCTTCTCGTCTGAGGACATCATGCTTCAACTTCCGCGACGTGGACAGAAAGAGCCCATGGTGCTGCCCGCCACCGACTACCCGGGCCTGCTGAAGAAGCTCGAGTACAACAACCTGCTGCTGGACGACATACAGCGAGGGCTCAACGATTATCTGGAGAAGAAGAGGCTGTTCTTCCCAAGGTCAGTTTCAGTGAATATCGTACATACACTGGATGGAGTTGAAGAAGTTTAATCACTAGAAGTTGCTGCTGGATGGTATAGATCGCGGCCTTTATTATCGACTAGCAACTTCTTTTTTAGGAAGGATCCCTAATCTTTTCTGGCAATAAATATGGTCTCTATTATTTAGCTTCCCAATAGTGAACGAACTTTTGAAATTCACACAGTAGTGCTGATTTACCATCGTCCTTTTGTTCTAGATTCTTCTTCCTATCCAACGACGAGCTGCTTGAAATCCTCTCAGAGACTAAGGACCCGATGAGGGTGCAGCCTCACCTCAAGAAGTGCTTCGAGGGCATCTACACGCTGGAGTTCAACGTGCACAAAGAGATCGTCGGCATGACGTCCGCTGAAGGGGAGATTGTCAAGCTCTCGACGTGTATACAGCCAGCTGATGCTAAGGTCAGTTCCACCTAAGAAGACCTTTTAGGTTATTCTTCTGAGCAGAATAAACTGAATACTGAATCCTACTTACGTGTCAGATGGTTCACACCCACCAGCTTTCTTTTAATAGTACAGCATTGTGGTATTACGTCGCCTAATGGAAAGTGGAACGCGAAAGAAAGGTCCAAGTCGCAAGTAACCAAATAAATACTTGTCTGACAGCTGCTGAGTCGTAAGATTATTTTGACCATGTTCGCAACATGTGCTCTAAATAGAGATAACTGGTCTCCAACTATGGTTTCCTCGTGGATTATAATTGCCAGCTTATTTATACTATATTGAGATGAACAGAAATCTAGTTCGGAAGTTTCTGTTCTTCGGTATCATCCACGATCTTTTGCCATCATGGTTAACACTAAGAAACCGAAATAGAAGTGCTACTTACCTTTTTTTTGCCGGAAAAGTGCTATTAGGCATCCCCGCTGTTTAGGTGAAAAACAGCGGTATGTGGGAATCACACCGCCTTTAGGAGGGGAGAGCGGCCTCAAGATGGTGGAGGGGGAATACTCACTAAAGACACCGGCCCCTCCCTTAATAACACCAAGCACCATGGGGCGGCGTCAGGGGTCCTAAGAGGCCCATTCTGCCGAGACAAAATGCTACTTACCTAGATGTCCAGGAGACAGCCACCTGAAAAATCCTTGTTCTAGAAGGTTCTAAAACACTTACAAACCCTTGCAGGGCATGGTGGAGCGTTGGCTGCAGCAGCTGGAGCAACAGATGATAGTGAGCCTGCGGGACGTGACGGCTGAGGCCATCGCCGCGTACCCTATCTCCAAGCGTGAGGACTGGGTGCTGGTGTGGCCTGGTCAGATCGTGCAGGCGGGATCCTGTGTGCAGTATACTACTGAGGTAGATAGTTTAACTGGATGCAAATAGAACTTACTTCGGTCACTAACTGTCTGCCAGGCGTGGTAACTAAGGTAAAATTGACTTGAGGAAATGACAATTGTCATTGGGCATTTGTCCAGCAATGGGCATTTGTAGGTTAATGATGAAGATGATGATTCACGTGACTATCTTGAAGGTCTGTTACTGGGGTCGCTTTCGAGTACTTAATGTTTTAACAGTAAAATCCAGTAAGGATTTTTGCCCGGGTCAGTTTTGTAACAGGGCACGTCCTTCCACCTCCCGTGTCATCATCATAGCGGACTGCCACTGCTGGCCATAGGCCTCTCCAGTTGTTCGCCACTTAGGGCAAACATCTGGAGGATATACTTATAATCGCCTCGCTGTAATGGGCAGGCGGGTTGGCGATCGCAGGGCGTAGCTTCTCGCTCCGGTGACGCTCTGTCCGTCATCAGTATGCGGTATTTAGTTACGCCTTCCTCCCACCATAAAGTTCAGTGTGCCTAGCACGAACATTTTCGAAAAAGTATGCGTAACGTTTCCGTAAACATTTGTATGATACTTGGTACAGCGCCCCTATCGTGCGTAAGAGGTACTACGTTTACGCACGTTAACGTAGTGACAATTATCGCCCGTTTACGGTTACGTTACGCATACTTTTTCGAAAGTGTTCGTGCTAGGCACACAGTACTTGCGGCACCAAGTCCAAGAGGAGTGCCGAGCCAATCATCAGCTCGAGTGCTTCCTTCCCAGGCCATAGAGGCGATCCAGTCGTTCCAGCTGCCCGCGCTGGTGTCGCGCAGCACGGAGCAGATCACGGGGCTGGTGTACCTGGTGCAGGGCGAGCTGGAGCCCGGCAACCGCATCACCGTCGAGGCGCTCATCGTGCTCGACGTGCACGGTAACCGCTCTTGATTTATGTTCAGGACAGGTATGACAGGCTCGGTGGCTCATTTGGTAGTGACCTCTGCCCTCTGAGCCAAGGGTCGTGGGTTCGATTCCCGCACAGTACAAACATTTGTGTTCATGAACATGTCTGTTTGTATTGGTCTGGGTGTTTTCTATGTATAATATGTATTTATTTACAAAAAAAAATATATCTAAGTAAGTTTATCAGTTGTCTAGTACCCATAGTACAAGCTTCGGCTTAGTTTGGGGCTAGGTGGCGCTGTGTGGCCCAGCGTGGCATGTCTTGGGTTATTTATTTATGTTATGTATGCGTTCTCCGTAGTATAGTGCGCGTGGCTGCATCACCCCCCCCCCCCCCCCCCTCCCCCTCTCGTGGGCCTCGCACCCGCGCCTTGATGTGAATAAAGCAGTGCGCAACAAGCTAGCGTGTTTGACTGAACTGCCGCGTCATTTATTAGCGTTCCGTACCCAAAAGGTAGGGAGGTATATAAGGGAACAACCTCACCATTTTTTCGCTCCAAACCACCTCACCTGCCTGTGGTACATCCTGCCGAAGAAGAAACAAGGCCCTTGCAACCGACTAGTGGCGGTATGACCATCATGATTGGTTTAGCCTGGCTAAATACCTCATCATCAGCCTATCACAGTCGACTGCTGGACATGGCAGTGACAACTGACAGGAAACTGACCAGTTACTTGCCAGTTGGGCAGCGACCATCAGGCGTAGGAAAGCCATTATGTCGAGCTACTAAAGAAAAATAGAGCTTTTATATTATACAGGGTGTTGGTGTATCGTGTGCCCCATTGAATTCAGTGACTTCGTAATTTTTCACCAAACTAAGTTTAAGGTCAGGAAAGAAATACCTGCCCAGCGTGCTGACTAACGCAAATCTCCCCAATTACCAATGGGGGGAGGCCTATGTCCAGCATTGGACTTTTGCAAGCTAATGTTGAATCACTGGCTCGGTGGCTCAATTGGTAGTGACCCCTGCCTTCTGAACCAAGGGTCGTGCGTGGGTTCGATTCCCACCCGGGACAAACATTTGTGTGATGAACACTTGTGTTTGTTCCGTGTCTGTGCGTTTATATTTGTATTTAAGTATTTATTAGTGGTATCTTCGTTGTTCTGATACCCATAACACGAGTGCATAAGCTACTTACTTTAGGATAAGAACAATGTTATTTGCCCTCCCCGGACCAGGAGTGCCGGCCGCTTATCATCTGCGGCTGGCCAGGGCAGGCAGAGATGTGGCCGTATGCTTCGGCGCTACCCGTGTCCCTGCAACTTGCTGCCCACTGGCGACACAGGGGGGTTTAGTGGGTATGCCCTCCCTTTTGGGAGGTGTGAGTCCCACACACCATGCCGCCTCCCCCCGGAGACGGCATGAAGGTGCCTAATGCATTCCCCTCTTAAAATAAAAAAAAGGATAAGGACAATGTATGTGATGTTGTCTGTTATTTATGACAATTTTCCCAGGACGTTCCATCCTGGAGGAGATGGTGGCCAGGAACGTGCGCGACATCACCGACTTCAACTGGATCTCGCAGCTGCGCTACTACTGGAGGGGCGACCGCGTCTCCTGCTCCATGATCACCACCGAGGTGGAGTACGGGTTCGAGTACCTGGGCAACATCGGCCGGCTGGTCGCCACTCCGCTCACTGATAGATGCTTCAGGTGATCAAGATTTAAGGCGCCAATGAATTTTTTTTTTATTCAAAATGAGTTTTCGTTCCAAGCCAACCTCACGTAACCGTGGTGCATCCTGCCGAATAACAAACGAGGCGCTGGCAACCGACTGGTGGCGGTATAACCATCACAATTGACGGCGTAGCTAATGATAATTGATTGCGTTGGCTTAGAAGTTTAGTTTTTTCACAGCCTCAAGGGACAGTAGACCTGAGTAATTGATATAAATTTCAGCTTCATACCTCCACGCGTTCCTGAGAAAAATGGTCTTGACAGACGGACGGACGGACAGACGGACAACAAAGTGATCCTATAAGGGTTCCGTTTTTTCCTTTTGAGGTACGGAACCCTAAAAACGGGGAAAAAATAACTATTCCACTCGGACGAAGTCGCGGGCACAGCTAGTTAGTAATATACCCCAAATTGGTCCATACAGGACTTTAATGAGCGCCCTCAAGCTGAACCTGGGCGGAGCTCCCGAGGGTCCGGCGGGCACTGGCAAGACGGAGACCACGAAAGACCTGGCCAAAGCCGTCGCGAAGAAGTGCGTCGTCTTCAACTGCTCCGACGGGCTGGACTATAAGGCGCTAGGGAAGTTCTTCAAGGTGAGCTGTTGGACACAATCTCTTACAGCCCAAAGGAAAGGAGCCTTCAAACTGACCGATTTATTTGAACCTACCTGAATCTACGTTTAATTTCACTGTTATTATACTAGTGCCTGGTTTTTCGATTTGGGCCTTTGAGTCCACGAAGCCCTGGGCTATAACCAAAAAATTCCTATGTCTAACTCAAATAACACTTGTATTTGCATTTATAAAAAAACACTTATCTACAAACTGTCAAAACTACAACAGTATTCTACCGAGAAAACACCACAAGAAACTCGTGTTTACTCATATACTTTAAGTATAAAGAAAGAAAGATTTATTATTTATTTATTTTCCTTCTCTCATTATCTAGGGTCTAGCCCAGTCTGGCGCCTGGGCGTGCTTCGACGAGTTCAACCGCATCGACCTCGAGGTGCTGTCTGTGGTGGCGCAGCAGATCCTGTCCATCCAGCTGGCCATCCTGCGGCGCGAGAAGCGGTTCGTCTTCGAGGGCACGGAGATCAGCCTCAACCCCACCTGTTCCGTCTTCATTACTATGAATCCTGGGTAAAACTTTAAGGATTACCTTAACGCTTTTGTTTTGTCTTTGGTCACTTATTGTTGACGTGTCACCATAATACTTATTTTATAGCCTACGGTGAAACGAGCTCACTATCAGCAGCAAAAGTCCACTGCTGGACGTGGCCTCCCCAATGATAAATATAATTTGGGGGATTTTCCATAGTCACCACGCTTGGCAGGTGGGTTGCTGACGCAGAAGGTTTTATTTGGATCCAGGTAAACATGCTACCTTTGAGCTCATCATCGTCATCATCATCAGCCTATTGCAGTCCACTGCTGGACATAGGCCTCTTCCTGTTCTCCACTTGGGGCAAACATCTGAAGGATATACATGGGTATTATGGAATCGCCACGCTGGGCAGGCGGGTTGGCGATCGCAGGGCGTAGCTTCTCGCTCCGGTGACGCTGCTGACCTTCATCGGCCTATGGTATTTAGCCGCGCCTTCATTTCTGATGGTTATACCAGTCGGTTGCCAGCGGCTCGTTTGTTATTCGGCAGGATGCACCACGGGCAGGTGAGGTTGGCTTGGAGCGAAAAGACGAGAGGCCGCTCCCTTACATCCTTTGAGTTCATCCAATTAAATCTAAACGTGCGTTATTAGTAAGTGTATTATTTTTACAAATATCGTCATGCAGATATGCCGGGCGTACTGAATTACCGGACAACCTGAAAGTGCTGTTCCGCACAGTGGCTATGATGGTACCCGACTACGCCATGATCGGTGAGATAACGCTGTACTCCAACGGTTTCGTCTGTGCTGGACCGTGAGTATATACCTACAATCCTACATTTTATATTGATGTTCTTTTTATGACAGAGGGGGCAAACGGGCCTGAAGGTCACCTGATGGTAAGTGATCACTTCAGCCCATAGACACCGCAACACCAGGGGAGTCACAGGTGCGTTGCCGACCCTTGAGAAATCTGTAGGCTCGCTTCTTGAAGGTTCCTAGGTCCTCCATTCGGATCCATTCGGAATTATTGCAGCCGGAAGCTGATTCCAAAGAGCAGCTGCACAAAAGAGTGTGGTTGTGGGTGTAACCGCAGTTCAGGCAAGCTGACAGACAACAGACAGGGTTGTGTGGAAGCAGCCCGTTGTGTTCAAACAAGGCCAATAAGGATGGGCATGACCTTCAGCAATAATACGTCAAAGAAGATACTCAAATTTGGAACATGAAAATACATAAACATTAAATATTAAATTAAATTAAATATCAGACAACATCACATACATTGCTTCAATCCCAAAGTAAATAGCTTAAGCACTTGTGTTATGGGTATCAGAACAACGAATGTACCACAAATAAATACAAATATAAACACCCAGACACGGAACAAACACAAATGTTCATCACACGAATGTTTGTTCCGGGTGGGAATCGAACCCACGACCCTTGGCTCAGAAGGCAGGAGTCACTACCAGTTGAGCCACCGAGCCAGTCATCAACAACATTTATACATTTTCCATACTTAGGTTAGCCAGAAAGATCGTGCAGGCGTACAAGCTCTGCTCAGAGCAGCTCTCGTCGCAGAACCACTACGACTATGGGATGCGGGCCGTCAAGTCGGTGCTGCTGGCGTCCGGCGCGCTCAAGAAGAACTACCCCGAGAAGGACGAGGCGCAGCTGGTGCTGCGGGCCATCATCGACGTCAACATGCCCAAGTTCCTATCGCAAGTAAGTGGAAACTAAAGCTTTTATAAATAAATAAATAACCCAAGACATGCCACGCTGGGCCACACAGCGCCACCTAGCCCCAAACTAAGCCGAAGCTTGTACTATGGGTACTAGACAACTGATAAACTTACTTAGATTTTTTTGTAAATAAATACATATTAAGTATACATAGAAAACACCCAGACCAATACAAACAGACATGTTCATGAACACAAATGTTTGTACTGCGCGGGAATCGAATCCACGACCCTTGGCTCAGAGGGCAGAGGTCACTACCAAATGAGCCACCGAGCCTGTCCTGTCTGTTTTTCATGATAACGCATGTAGATGGAACAACTTGCGCAAAATGAGTTTGAGACGCCCAGTGTGACAAAAGTGTTTTTTTTTATAGTAGCTCGACATAATGGCTTCTCTACGCCTGATGGGAAGCGAAAGAGAAGCCCAAGTCGCTGTGACAACGGGCAAGTAACTGGCCAGTTGCTTGTCAGTTGCCACCGCCATGCCGGCCCAACCCTGAACCTGACAGGGGCACAATGGGTTTGTACCTAACCTAGCCTAAGTTTTGGACCTCACGACCGCTTACCATCAGGTGGAGTGAGGTAATCCTGAAAGCTCTTCTTATATAAAAAGCCTGTTCACTCATCTCGAAGTTCAGGAATGACAGCTGCCAAAATATAACCTTTTGTGAAAACCATTCTCATGTTCCGTACTCCAGGACGTGCCCCTCTTCGCGGGCATCTACTCCGACCTGTTCCCGGGAGTGGATATCCCACAGCCGGACCGCGCGGAGCTGCTGCGCTGCATCAACAAGGACTTGGAGAAACGCAACCTGCAGCCCACGGACTGGTACCTGGAGAAGATCATACAGGTCGGCGGTTTTTAACAAAGACAGAATATATATAGCTTCTTCTCATTCTCGCCTTGAAAATCTGAAGATTATATTCCTCGGGGAACACGGACTCCGGTAAAGAGTTCCACAGTTTAGCCGTTCGCACTACGAATGAAGAGGCAAAGCGCTTTGTGCGAGTTTTTGGAACCTGCACCAAAAATCCTTTACTTAACATAGCTATAACATAGCATTAGCTTGATCTCTTGGCGCTGCGTCGAGATGTAGCTTCACTCTGCATCCTCTATCGCTTATACCACGGGGAGTGTTCCAAGGAATTGTTCGGAATGATTCCTGCCGCTGCCTTCCGACATCGATCTTCGCGCCAAACTCTCCATCCATACCATCTCGACACTTGGCAGTCCTCAACTGTGCGCTTCTGTCGCAATTTTGTGCCGCGCATTACTAAGCTATGGAATGCTTTGTCGCCAGCGGTATTTCCGGACCGTTACGACCCCCAAATCTTCAAGAACAGAGCATACCTCTTCCTTAAAGGCCGGCAGCGCAGCTGTAACTCCTGATGTTGCAGATGTACATGGGCGGCGGTTATCACTTACCATCAGGTGAACCGCTAGCTCGTCTGCCCCCTATTCCATAAAAAAAACTTAATTAAATTCCACTTTCATATTCAACACAGATCTACGAGATGATGCTGGTACGGCACGGGTTCATGGTGGTGGGCCCACCGATGGGCGGCAAGACGCAGGCGTACCAGTCGCTGGCGGACTCGCTGCGCGCGCTGCAGCTGATGAAGCCGCCGCCGCGCCACAAGGAGTTCGGCGCCATCTACCGCATCCTCAACCCCAAGGCCATCACCATGGGCCAGCTGTACGGCTGCTTCGACCCGGCCTCGCACGAGTGGTGGGTAAAGATATGATATCCTCCAACGACGTGCTGTGTGAATTGTTGACGACCCCATCTCACTGAAGAATTGGAGATGTTCGACCTGGGGATACCTTTGGCTCCCTTTGCATCTTCTATACACTTCTGAGTGTTCCGAGAAGCTGTTTAACATCATGCCGATGTCACCATTCTACCAACACACGAGTAGTATGCTCCATCCGTATCACCTGGAAGCATTTTCGTCCAGAACTGTTCCTTTCGGCTTTCATTTCGTCCTAATTTTTCTGGTGTTTCCTAATTGCTACAACACATCCTTCTTTAAACGTGGTTTAAGCCCTTTTCCCGAGGTAGGCTGTGCCCCTGGCATTGCTGGTGTTCATTCACGGCGATTACTGCTTAACATCATACATGTATCTCATCAACAGCAATAAAAAATGCAGCTTGTATAGGTAAGTAGTGCCTGCCCAGCATCGCGATTATGACTGCCCAAAGTTACAAACAACTGGAGAGGCCAGCAATGGACTGCAAGGAGCTGATGATGATGATAGGTACATATACCTGGTATTGACGCTTGCGCCAGGTTACATGACAACCATCATCAGCCCGTAAGCTTTCCGTACTCTTATATATGACTAATTCTTGGTACACCAGGTCAGACGGCGTGCTGGCCATAGCGTTCCGCGAGTACGCCATGTCGATAACGCGCGACCGCAAATGGATCCTGTTCGACGGGCCCGTGGACGCGGTCTGGATCGAGAACATGAACACCGTGCTGGACGACAACAAGAAGCTGTGTCTGATGAGCGGCGAGATTATACAGGCTAGTGGTCTTCTATGAAACAGCACTTATGAATTCAATTGATAAATTGAAATTATTTATTGCAAGACAATGACTCTTATTTGTTAGTATCATCATCATATTCAGCTGTAGGAGATCCACTGCAGAACATAGGCCTCCCCCAAAGACTTCCACAACGGCCGGTTGCAAGCTGCCCGCATACAGCCCCATCCTGCGACTTTTATTATGTCGTCAGTTCACCTCGCTAGTGGGGATTTGTTAGTACTACCTATACGGACCTACTAATAAGACCTTCCCATCTCGTCCTGTGGGTGTGTAGAAGTGTTGAAGACCACTAAGATAATATCAGGATACAGGCAGCAGCGATTACCTGGGTAGCAATAAAACCTGATGCGGTCCAATAACCAGGCGGCCAACTTAGGTAAATGCCAATTGTCATTGGGGGACGTCCAGACACCTGACGTAACTGGTCGGATGCCCGTTGTCACAGCGTCTAGGCGATGTTACTATAAAAGTATACTTAGTCATTGCTTCACAACCTTGGCGGTTCAGCAGTTGCACTTCACATGACTGTTTTTAGAGATTATGGCTGTGTAACGTTTACGTTACAGATGACCAACAAGATGAACCTAATATTCGAGCCGGCTGACCTCGAGTTCGCGTCCCCGGCCACTGTCTCCCGCTGCGGCATGATATACATGGAGCCGGAACAACTCGGTGAGCGATGTTTCAAGTCGTAGTGATATTAATAACTTTATTTCTTCTTTCAACTTATGCTGTTCCACTGCTGGCGAAAGGCCTTAAACTTTTCTTCAGTGTTCTAAAGCCAGAGCCTGCCAATACTTTGATTGAAGGACCAAACGCCGTCTTTTATTAACATACAGCAAAAATGCTTACTATGAGCTGATTCATCTCACTGAACTAATTAGATCGCGTGTGTTTAATCCCTCCCTTACCAATAGGAATTGTGGCAGTAATCAACAGTATGTAATGAGGTCGAATGCAATGAGGACGTCACAATAGTAAAGTATAGATAGAACCTATCCCTTGCAACAGCTTCTTGGGCTCTAAGGCATTGTGCCTTTCCGTAATGCATGAACTGATTTTACACCAGGCTGGCGAGCATTCCTCGAGTCGTACAACACCCACTTGAGCAAGAGGCTGATCCCGGAGCAGTACGAGCTGATCCAGGAGCTGATCGACTGGCTGGTGCCGGCCATCTTCGACTTCATGCTGGGCAAGTGCCACCACTTCGTCGTCGTCGGGGAGATACACCAGTTCTATGTATGATTCTACTGATGAGTCTGTTAGAAATATGCCTATTGGTTACATTTTTTTTATATGAGCACATCAATTTCCATGTTGATGTTATGACGTACGCATAGAAAGGATTTTGATCAATTTTATCTCCAAGGGGATAAAATAGGGGATGAAACTCTATTCCACGCGGACAAAGTCGCGGACACATCTCGATGTGTCCGCGACTATTACTACTACTATTACTCGTAATAAATAAGCGAGTACCTAGCGAGAAACATAAAAAGTTTTTTTTAATTTTTTTTTACTTGTGTGACGAAATGCTTGGTTACTGGCTTTCCAGATGGTAACCGGCTACCGCAGCCCATGTACGCGTACAACACCAGAATCATCACATGCGCTTTGCCGACGCATAGCTAGCTGTTCTAACTTCAGACTCGAAGTGCCATACTGTATTCCCCTGAGATAGGGCTGCCATCACCTAAATTGCCCGCGTCGGATAAACAAGGCAAAAATGCCGGACATTTGGGCGATATATGGTTTCTTCCCCGGACACTTTAGAATTCTTTTTAGCAACATGTACACTAATGCCCCTTGCTACCACCACCCCAATGTTCTATCGTCGATTATTTTGCCTTCTTGCGTTTCCCCCGATTTCAAAAGTGTCCGGGTTTTTTTTTAAAAGCCCCGGTCGGACTGACCCCGGACGCCCTTCAAACTAGGACCAATCCCTGGAAACCCGGACGGATGGCAGCCTTACTCTCAGAATCTCGGCAGGGAGCTTATTCCACAGACACATTTTTTTTTTTTTTATAGTGGCTCGACATAATGGCTTCCCTACACCTGATGGAAAGCGAAAGAGAAGCCCAAGTCGCTGTGACAACGGGCAAGTTACTGGTCAGTTACCTGTCAGTTGCCACCGCCATGCCGGCCCAACCCTAACCCCCCACGAGCTCCGGAAACCCTACTCACCGGCTGAAACACGACCCAGAGGTCATTTGACTGCGTTATTCTATAGGGTGGAGGTCCTTCCCCGGACCGGCGGCTCAATTCGAGCGAAGATTCGCTATGCCCTACCTCTCTCAAAATACAAACATACGGACCTTTGGTGTTGCAGTCTTTCACTCGGCTGTTCACGTGCCTGCTGGAAGGCGAGGCGCAGTTCAGCACCATGTGGCTGCAGTGCACCTTCGTGTTCAGCCTGCTCTGGGGACTCTGCGCCACGCTCACAGGTCGGCTACCCTATACCACATCCAGAAATATCCGTGGTTATTGGTGGTTTCTGGATTTAGAATCATCATCAGCCTATTGCAGTTCACTGCTGGATATAGGCCTCTCCAGTGATTGGTCACTTTCGACAAACACCTGGAGGCTTTTCCCATAATCGCTGCGCTGGACAGGCGGGTTGGGGGTCGCAGGGCGTAGCTCCACGCTCCGGTCCGTTGCATGTCATTGGCCTGTGGCATTTAGCTACGCCTTCAATCGTACTAGTTATACCGCCACACCAGTCTCTTCGGTTTGACAGAGCGTCGATTGCTATTCAGCAGGATGCTCCAAGGGGCAGGCGAGGGTGGCTTGGCACAAAAATACAGTTCGCATCCTTACAACCCTTATATAAATTTAGAATAGGACCACCCCATCTCATAGATGTCAGGAAACAGGCAGCAGCATTTATCTGGGTACATTTAAAACTACTGCGATTGCCAAGCGTAGTGGCTAAGACAAATCCACCCAAATGACAATTGCCCATTGGCGGAGGCCTATGTCCAGCAGTGGACGTCTTAAGGCTGATGATCATTATCCTATAACAGTCCAAATCAGTCCACTGTTGGACATGGGCCTCTCCCAATGTTCGCGACTTTGATCGATCCTAGGCTTCTCGCATACAGATATCATAAGATAAACCGTCCTGTAACTTCCACAGCCGATAGCCGGAAGCAATTCGACGTTTTCTTCCGCAAACTGCTGAACGGTGACAACGCGGTGTACGGGAAGCCGAAGTCCTTCAAGCTGACCAAGAACCAGCTGTTCGGCGACAAAGACACGGTGTTCGACTACGTGTACGACAAGCGGAACAACGGCACCTGGATACCCTGGGTGGATCTGGAGAAGGAGGTTCCGCTGGCCGCCAATGCGAAGGTAAGTCGGTTTCTGCCAATTTTATGGAAAATTCCTCTTCGTCCTACCCATGTTCCCATTTTATTTGGGGTCCTTGTACTCCTGAGCCTGCTGACCATCATATCGAGACCGGATTAGATAGGCATGCGATCTTATGGAAAAAGAAAGGCATCCGATCTCTACATGATCCTTCTTATCTTTCCTTAATTTTGTGTTCAGGATTGTGGATATCCACCATATCAGGGCATATTGGCTTCTCTACGCCTAAAACAAAAGAGAAGTCTATGTCGCAAATAGGCAAATAACCGGCCAAGTCACCTATCAGTTGCCATCTAATTTCTTGAAATCAAGTCAATCAGTCAAAACACTTACCTAACTTTAAAAACAGTCAGTCTAAATTCTGATCTCTTTGAAATTTTTTCTATAAGTAGTTTTTTTTCTATAGAGGATTGCATTAGGCCTGGCATCACCAGGTCTGTTCTACAACAGACCTGGTGTACACTGCTACTACTACTCCTACACCTACGTCACATACGTGTATGGAACTGATAGAATAGTAAGGTATACCCCCTGTGTCTCCAGTGGGCATTAGGCATCACCAGGTGTGTGTAGGTGTATGGAACTGATATCTACTACCTAGAATAATAGGGCATAATCCCCCTGTGTCTCAAGTGGGAATCAAATCTCATCATTGTCCCTTACAACCAGGTGAACGAGCTGATAATCCTGACGAACGAGAACGCGTGCCTCCGCTACTTCGTGTCCAAGATGGTCAAGTCCAAGATCCCGATCCTGCTGGTGGGCCCCACGGGCACCGGCAAGTCCTCGCTCGTGCTCAACTTCCTGCTCTCGCTGCCGAAGGACAAGTACATCACTAACACAATCAACTTCTCGGCCAGGACTACGGCGAATCAAGTTAGTACTGTATCATTTGAAAGCGGGTCTACACTGAACGATCTGAACACGTGAGCGAATCACAAGCGGAGCCGTTCTCGGCTTCGTCGTTCGCGGGATCAAGTGTGGACGTACAACGATCACTGTCATCGAACGCGTCGCAAATCCCTTTGTGTTCGTCAAAAAAACGGAACGCAGCCGAGCACGAACGTAATGGTCGCAGCGCGCTCGTTCGAGGCTCGGTCGGTCCACACCACACTAGAAGAATAGGCTATTATGGCTAAAAGTTGTAATTAGTCCGTCTTTTAGCTTATTCAAAAATAAAAGACACCTATTTTTCCTTTTTTCATTCAAATAAACAATAGCAAAGATACAAGGCATCAAAAGTTAGGAGTGGGAGTCTTTGACGTCACTCGCTCCCGTAAAAATGGCTCACCGAGTGACGTCTGGCGTAGTTTCAGCGAGCTATAACTTTGTAATTTTTATTCTATTTCACAAATAACACATGATCGACAAACGTGACGGACTTAAAATGGTTGCCGTGGCAGAAACCGGTCGGGAAGGCATCATCAGCATCATCATATCAATAACTATGTGGTCTTTTATAACATTTTTTTTAGGATCGTGGTCGTATCTAGAATACCAAAATAATAAAATCGTAATCGTTTGTAATATTTTTGTTTGAATGTATATTTTTGGTATTTAATACCAACTAAGTATATTTTCCTTTGCAGACCCAGGACATAATTATGTCCAAAGTGGACAGAAGACGCAAAGGTGTTTTTGGACCTTCCATGGGAAAAAAGGTAACTGTCCTCATATAAACAGCTTGTGACATCATCATCAGCTTCCAAACGTCCACTGTTGGACATAGGCCTCCCCCAATAAAAATTGTCATTTGAGGGTACATGTTTACTTTAGTCACCAGGCGAGTTGCTGACCGCGGTAGGTTTTATTTGTACCCAGGCAACGCTGTTGTCCGTTTCCTGATGTTCTGTACCAATACAAACAGACATGTTCATGAACACAAATATTAGTACTGTGCGGGAATCGAACCCACGACCCTTGGCTCAGAAGGCAGAGGTCACAACCAAATGTGTGGTGTCCCCAGAGTATGTCTCACTTGGTCTGCTGTCCCACAAGTGGAGAGACCTGCTCGTTCACCGAGCTGAGGTCCGTGACTGGGTGCGGTCGGGGTAGCGGAGCACTGGGCACAGCGTGTTTGCCTTCGAAACGCAAAGAGGACTACCATTGAGCCATCGAGCCAGTCGGAAAACAAGTGATGGTAAAAAAAACAAAATCTGGGGGCATGGCCCCCGCCAAGATGAGCCACGCGAAGCGCAAGGGCACTATAGGCACTGTAGGTAGAGAAAAGGTAGGCCTTTTCTCGATATTTATGTTGAAAATATTTAATTTCCAGTGCGTACTGTTCGTGGATGACCTGAGCATGCCGCAGAAGGAGCAGTGGGGCGCGCAGCCGCCCCTGGAGCTGCTGCGGCAGTGGATCGACCACGGCCACTGGTACGACCTCAAGGAGATGGTGCGCCAGGAGGTGGTGGATGTGGTGAGAACAGCTCCTGTGTATTGTCCCAAATTTTGAGGATGGACTGCAATAGGCTGATGATGATGGTGAATGATATTCTGACCATCTCGCGTTGGTTTTCTAAGCCTAGAAAAAAATGCCTCCGAGGCATATCGGGAGACGTAAACCGTTAGGCTAGTACTATGTTGACTGCGAGGCTTGATCTTCACAGTCAACAGTAACTACCCACTAAATTTAACCTAAACCAGGGACGAGGGAAAGCCACTTTGTGCTGTTCCCTCGTCCCTGACACTTTGTGCCCTAAAACCCTACATACACTCAGTAACGGTTCTAGAACAACCGTGCCCTGCGCTTTAAATAAGGAAATAAAGTAGAGATTATCCAAATTAAATGACGCGCACCACTCATCATTTTTGATAACAAGTGAGGAAACGTGACGCTACGGCACCCTTTTCTGATACCTTAACGCCTCTACTTTTGAGCTCAACTTCTGGATAAGTCTCCTATCAGTTTTCATAGCGACTTGGTTTCAATTTTAGTATTCCACTAGCTGTGCTCGCGACTTTGTCCGCGTGGAATAGTTATTTTTCCCCGTTTTTTTTACATTTTCCATTATTTCTTCGCTCCTAATAGTTGCAGCGTAATGTTATATAGCCTAAAGCCTTCCTCGATAAATGGTCTATTCAACACAAAAAGAATTTTTCAATTCGGACCAGTAGCTGTGCTAGTAGTTCCTGAGATTAGCGCGTTCAAACAAACAAACTCTTCAGCTTTATAATATTAGTTAAGTTTAGGTGAAGGAGCCACCCCTCAGAGGAAGCTTTTTTCATCACTCCAAAGGTGGCCACTGTATTGTGCCAATTAAAAATACTTCTTCTGTGTTCATCTTCCACGCTCATGTTCCCAGCTGCTTGTGTCAGCGATGCTGCCCCCAGGCGGCGGCTCCAACCTGATCTCCTCGCGGCTGACGCGGCACACGCTGCTCATCACGCTGGACTCCTTCGAGGACAACACGCTCAACAAGATCTTCTGCACCATCATGGACTGGCACTTCACTAAGGGATTCACGGATACGCTTATGCGGACCAGCAAGGTAGGAAAAAGTAGGATTAATTTTAAAAAGATTTCTCAATTCGCCTGCACTGATCTTAAATCTTTTTTATATGAAATTTATATTATGATCCATCCATCTGGTCTAAATTGAGGTCTAAAAGTTAGGTCGACGGGCGTAATGAAGAACCTACCGCACCTTTTGCCCCCACCCTTTTTTTAAGCCGGGGAATATGCTTTTGCGCATTCCCGCCGTTCGGGGTATGAACGACGGCGTATGTGGGACTCACGCCGCTCTCAAAAACGGAAGAGCGACACCCTGCCTTAGGATGGTAGAAGGCAGGGAATACCCACTAAAAACCCCGGTCCCTCCGTCAAGCACCTTTAGGGTGGTGTCACGGGGCCTGGAATGGTCTAGAACTGCCGCAACACCACTAGCGCTGCCCTAGGCCTACTGCCGATGGAAGTTTTTTTTTTATAGTAGCTCGCAGGGCTTGGTAACGTTACCAATTTAACATTATAATAGCGGTAAGTAACGTTAATTTATAATGTTACTTTTTTACCGGTAAAATAATTACCGGTAAGTCGGTAGCGATACTAAATTTTAACGGTAATTTTTACCGGAACGCAAACTTAACGTTAAGTTTCAGGTATCGATACTGCAATATAACGTTAAAAGTATCGATACCTGCTTTCGTTACCGGTAAAAGTAACGATACTTTTTACGCTACTTTGCTGCGTTGCCGCTCCGTACGGTTACCTATAGCAGAGCGGCAACTTCGCGACACGAGACGCATGAGACCATGTTGAGTAGGAGCGATAGAGACAGAGAATGAATTTAATCCAAAATTAAGTAAGTAACGTTTAAACGTTTACCAATACTTTTACCGATACCATCATGAAGGTAGCGGTAATTTATAACGTTAAAAATTACCGCTACTTTAGGTATCGCTACTTAAAAAAGTATCGATACCTCGGCGAGGCAAAAGTAACGTTACCATATTTTTACCGGTATTCCAAGCCCTGGTAGCTCGACACAATGGCTTCCCTACGCCTGATGGTAATTGAAAAGAAGCCCAGTCGCTGTGACATCTGGCAAGTAACTGGTCAGTTATCTCTCAGTTGTCACTGCCATGCCGGCCCAACCCTAACCCCCGGAACTCTACTCACAAAACTCGGCAGAAACACGACCCGGAGGTCATTTGGCTGCGGTATTCTATAAAAAACTCTCATGCAGGTTTGACATTCAATAGGCGAATGATTTTATTGAACTGCCCTTGAATACTTGCAGAACGTGGTGTCAGCCACGATGGAGGTGTACAAGTCGGTGACGCTGCAGTTCCTGCCGACGCCGAGCAAGTGCCACTACCTGTTCAACCTGCGCGACTTCGCGCGCGTCATCAAGGGCATCCTGCTGGTGCCGGGCACGCACATGAAGGAGATGAACAAGCTGGTGCTGCTGTGGATACACGAGACCTACAGGGTCTTCTACGACCGGCTGGTGGATGATGCTGACAGGTTAGGATGGCTTCAATCGGATAGACCTCGATGGTTTTTTTTTATGCAAGAGCCGGCAGACGAGCAAATGTGATGCGTGATGGTAAGCAGGCAACACCGCCCATGGATTCAACTCAAATCGGGTTCTGGGGTCGCTCTGCGGTATGGCGCTTACACCCGTATTCACAAACATTACTATGAGGTCTTATTCATAGACAAAATGGTGTCTTCCTTTCGCGTGGAAAGTTGGAAAAGAAGAAAATGTTTCTCTGAAAACGACCGGGAGACCTCGGTTTCTAGTCAGTCGCCACAGCCCGGGGCGGGGCGAAGTGGCGACCGCAAGTTTGAGAACGAAGCCTTAAGAAACTATAGGAAGGAGCACCTTCCATGTGCTGTTAGACAGTTCAACATTTTAATGGTACTGCCCAAGTAGGAGTCACCAAACTTTCGGAAACACTGAACATTGGATCTTTAATTAATGTATTTCTTAATTTCCAGGCAAAAACTATTCGAAGTGGTCCACAAAGCGGTGTACGGCAACTTCCGCGTGCACATGGACCAGGTCCTCAACGAGACCGGCTACATCCCCGAGGGGGAGAAGCTGGGTAACAGGCACGCGGCCAACATATTCTTCGGGAACTACATGGAGCCCGACGCGGATCCTAAGATCTACGATCAGGTCAGTAGAAAATGGGGTCCTTTAAAATTTAATTGACCGTTGAGAAATGAGACATCAATAGAAAATCTATTGTTATCGACTCCATATGCGTTAACGGCGTTTGAAGTTAGTTTTTTTATATTTTCTCAGCATAGTAACTTGGTGGAAAGTTGGATAAGAAGTTCAGGTCGCTCTGACAACGGACAGATCGACTTTGCTCTCTATTATGTAATTACAGGCCTGCGAGCCTAGTGCAGTATCTATAGTAACAGAAACTGTAGCTGTCTTATGTTAATAAAATGATTTTATGTAGCCTCTTTTGAATTTCACGGGAAGGTGTCACCCCTCCCGGTCATTTGGAAGGCTTGCGTGGCCAACACGTAGAGGCCCTTGAGACAATTTAATATGTGTATGTGAGATGGGATACACCGGTTGGGCATTACTTCTGAATGCCCCAAGATGATGATTATTATTTAGTTTTGATTATATTCCTCACTCGTGTGATTTTGGAAAATAAAGAAAAGGTAGAGATAAAATTAAGATATCTTCAGTGTTCTCCATGTTAGTAGCGTCTGTCTATGATTCAGGATCATCTGGTTGCGCTATGACGTCATCAATAAAGCTGTCCATTGTCGTCAACCGCTGAAGGCTTCCTCTAGTCTAGAGAATGCCCACCATCCCGATCCTGGGCAATCTGTATCCATCATCATATCATCACCATCAGCCTATTATATCTCATAATCGCCGCGCTGGGCAGGAGGGTTGGCGATCGCAGAGCGTAGCTTCTAGCTCCGGTGAGTGGTGGTATCATCGGGCTGTGGTATTCATCTACGTCTTTAATTGTGATGGTTATACCGCCACCAGTCGGTTGCCAGAGCCTCGTTTGTTGTTCAGCAGGATGCACCACGGGCAGGTGAGGTTGACTTGGTGAGGATGTTAGGCCGCTCCCTTACACCCCATCTATTTTCAAGCAGTTAAAGTAACAGAGGTAGGGCATCGCGAATCTTCGCTCGAATTGAGCTACCCGTCCGGGGAAGGACCTCCACCCTATAGAATACCGCAGCCAAATGACCTCCGGGTCTAGTTCCTGCGGTGAGTAGGGTTTCCGAAGCTCGTGGGGGGGGGGGGGGGGGGGGGGCGTCAGGGCATCAGGCGTAGGGAAGCCATTATGTCGAGCTACTGTAAAAAAAAGACGGGCAAATGTGATGAATGATGGTAAGCAGTCAACACCGCCCATCAACAACGCACCCGCAACTCAAATCGAGTTCTGGGGTCGCCCTGTGGTATGACGCATACACTCGTATTCACAAATTTTGCCTTATATGGTCTCGGAGCTGTTGTCGGCAGGTGATGGACCTGGACGATATGGCGGTGAAGATGGAGTACTACCTCGAGGAGTACAACGTGGTGTCGTCGTCGCCGATGGCGCTGGTGATGTTCCGCTACGCGCTCGACCATATCTCTCGCTGCACGCGCGTGCTGCTGCAAGACAACGGTATACTCTTCTTGTTCAAGTCTAAAGAAGTTTGAATCTCTTTGACTGGCTCGATGGCTCATTTGGTAGTGACCCCTGCCTTCTGAGCCAAGGGTTCGATTCCAATTTCAATTTCTTTATTTGCTCACTAAGTGTAGGTACGGTGTGGGTGTTATACAAACACAGCACAAACATTTGTGTTCATGAACATGTCTGTTTGTATTGGTCTGGGTGTTTTCTATGTATAATATGTATATATTTACAAAAAAAAAATCTAAGTAAGTTTATCAGTTGTCTAGTACCCATAGTACAAGCTTCGGCTTAGTTTGGGCTGTGTGGCCCAGCGTGGCATGTCTTTGGTTCCTCCCACTGCATCGCGCTACGCCACGGTACGCGTTTAATTAATCCAAAATGGTCAGATCGAATCTACGCGCGGGAGTAAATTCTGCCAAGCCGCACGGAGGCAAAGTGCAGTGTGATAAATCGCTCTGGAAACAACGACCTTTTTAGGGAGTTTCGTCATGAGGTCATTTTTTAATCATAGATTTATCTTTGTAGGTAACTTACTGCTGGTTGGCGTCGGCGGCAGCGGCAGGAGCAGCGCTGTGAAACTGGCAGCGAGCATCCTAGAAATGAACGTTATACAGGTTGGAAATTAAATATTCGTCATCTTTGGTTTCCAGCGTCACCGGAGCGAGAAGCTACGCCCTGCGATCGTCAACCCGCCTGCCCAGCGTGGCGATTATGGGTATATCCTCCTTTGTTGGCCCTAAGTGGCGAACAACTGGAGAGGCCTATGTCCAGCAATGGACTGCAATAGGCTGATGATGATTGGTTTCCAGGTTTTAACCAGATTAGTGTGATACAATATATCCCTGCTTGCATTGTAAATTAGACCGGAAAGATTCCAGTCTAATTTACAGTCTGGTTGTGAATTTGGATTGCTAACGGCTTATATTCACAATAATATCTCTTTAGTAACCGGGCTTCACTATCTAAGTACTTCCTTGTTCGATACCGTTCCCAGATCGAGATATCGCGCGTGTACGGGCAGAACGAGTGGCGGGATGATATCCGCAAGCTGCTCATGAAGGCTGGCATCATCGGCAAGCCTCTCGTCTTCCTCTTCGCGGACAACCAGGTAAATACCGCGGGTTACATCTATATGGAGGATATACCCATAATCGCCACGCTGGGCAGGCGGGTTGGCAATCGCAGGGCGTAGCTTCTTGCTCCGATGACGCTGCTGCCCGTCATTGGCCTGTGGTATTTAGCTACGCCTTCTATCGTGATGGTTTTACCGCCACCATTCGGTTTGCCAGAGCCTCGTTTGTTGTTCGGCAGGATGCACCACGGGCAGGTGAGGATGGCTTGGAGCGAAAAGGTGATAGGTGAAGAGACATCCATATATTGTGAGAACGTCACTAATTTATTAGCGCAACACTAGTCGCATCCCTATTCTATTTGTCTATGACAATGTCTATGTGTCTGTGTCATGGCGTCTTCACTGATTTATACTCATCCTGCTGTATCGTGTCTTCTATCAATACAAGTGTTCCTGCTATCCTGTCGTCTTATTTAAACCAATACCCTTACACCATACAAAAGATTTCTGAATTCCTTCTTGCCACGAACGGCTAAAATTTGGAATTCTTTACCAGCTGACGTTTTTCCTGAACGTCAAAGCTTCGTATTTCGCTTAAGGCTTGAGTGAACAGTTTTTATCTAAGTAAGCATGCTCCATCCTGGTCCACATCATCAGGTGTGATTGTGGTTAATTGCTTTCTTAGAATTAAATAAAAAAGAAACCTTTTGTCCTGCACATTACTCGGTGTTTAGCCAGAGCTATGTCACAGGTCAGCATTCTTTGTTATTGGTAGGTACATCTTTCCATGAAGTCCGTGCCATATCGCCTACATTATTATCTTTGTAGTAAAACTGTCTTGCATAAAGTCTGCTTATTTGAAACTCTTTAACAGTAGTGCACTTCATTTCAGTAGAGTACAGTCCTATTATTATGTCGTCGTTTTCAACCTCAATCCCTAGTGTATCTGTAGCGACACGTAGCGACACCTATCTCCACACCGCTACAACAACCTCCACGTCGCTACAATATGCAAGTTCCGCCAGCTAACAACAGATGGCGATATAAAATGGAAAAATTGTACAGAATCCTACAACGCGCAAACGAAGTTTTCATCACGACTCGCTATATATACGAAAAACCAAGATGGTCCATCGGACCGCGGTCCCCGAGCACGATCACCTAGCTCGGCGGAAGTACTTCCACTTTTCGTAGGGACAAGTCTGTTCCTACATATCTATAAGTTCAGAGCTCTCATAGGCCCTCTGTTGTAGATAATGTACGAGGGCATGGTGGAGGACATCAACATGCTGCTCAACACCGGCGACATCCCCAACCTGTACGGCATGGACGAGAAGGTGGAGATCCTGGACAAGATGCAGGCCGCCGTCAGGGAAGCGGTGAGTCGGTTTGGTCACAAGCATGTAGGTAGGGTTGATTGACTGACAGGCTCAATTGGTAGTGGGGCCCGATAGCGGGACCCGGGACAAACATTTGTGTTTGCTCCCTGTCTGGGTGTTAATGTTTGTACCAACACCCAGACACAACAAAAACGGAAAGTGTTTTGATCAATTCTACCGCCATGGTGATAAAATAGGGGTTGAGACTCTATTGCACGCGGATGAAGTCGCGGGTACAGTTAGTCCGACTATATAAAACTAGGCCAGTATTCCAGCGTCATCGTCCTTGTAAAACGCCCTGTAGGGCACAGTGGCGTTTTACCCATTTGAAAAAAAAAAGTTCTATTTGTTTTGTGTATATTACTTACAGAGTAATGTAGTATACCTACACATCCGTCCTCGCCGTTTGTTACAAACAATTTATTGTCAACTGCATATTGTTATCTCTAAACCACTAAAACTTATGATTTACCTATTTTCTTATTGGCTATCCTTCCATGGGACATTACGGGTGAGTAAATTCGTCTAATATGAAGAATGTATGAATGTGGCTAATTGTATTAGCTAGGCTTATATTTATACCCTACTATCCTTTGCATAGGGTAAGAAAATCGAGACGACTCCGCTAGCCATGTTCGGCTTCTACGTGGAGCGGGTGAAGGCCAACCTGCGCATCGTGATGGCCATGTCCCCCATCGGGGACTCGTTCCGCAACCGCCTCCGGATGTTCCCCTCGCTCATTAACTGCTGCACCATCGACTGGTAAACATCATCATCAGCCTATTGCAGTTCACTGCTGGATAGGCTTGTCCAGTTGTTCGCCACTTTGAGCAAACATTTTTTTTTAATAGTAGCTCGACATAATGGCTTCCCTACGCCTGATAGAAAGCGAAAGTGAAGCCCAAGTTGCTGTGACAACAGGCAAGTAACTGGTCAGTTACCTGTCAGTTGCCACCGCCATGCCGGCACAACCCTAACCCCGCACGAGCTCTGGAAACCCTACTCACCGGTAGGAACACGACCCGGAGGTCATTTGGCTGCGGTATTCTATAGGGTGGTCATTTCCCGGACAGGCAGCTCAATTCGAGCAAAGATTCGCTATGCCCTACCTCTCCTATACGCCATACATCTGGAGGCTTTACCCATAATCGCCACACTGGGCAGGTGGGATGACGAACGCGGGCGTAGCTCCTCGGTCCGGTGACGCTGCTGCCCGTCATCGGTCTGTGATATTAAGCTACGCCTTCAATTTTGATGGCTGCCACCAGTCGGTTGCCAGCGCCTCGTTTGTTATTCGGCAGGATGCACCACGGGCAGGTGAGGTGGGCTTGGAGCGAAAAGATGATAGGTCGTCCTTCCAAATGACACAAATCCTTCCAAATGACAATTGTCATCAGCACCGGGCGTCTGATGATCACTTTCATTATTTATCTAGGTACGTATATTTCCAGGTTCACAGCCTGGCCGCCCGAGGCCCTGGAGCGAGTGGCGTCCATGTTCATCGCCAAGATGGAGAATGTGGACGATGACCTGCGCACCGCCTGCGTCGAGATGTGCCAGCTGTTCCACATGACCGTGGTCTCGCTCAGCGACAGGTTTGTGGGGTTCCTCTGTTTGAAATGTGTCATCGAGCGACCTATCATCTCTTCGCTCCAAGCCACCCTCACCTGCCGATCAACAAACAAGGCGCTGGCAACCGACTGGTATAACCTTCACTATGGAAGGCGTAGCTAAATACCACGTACCTACCGATGACGGCCAGCTGCGTCGGAGTCGGAAGCTACGCACCGTGTGCAAGCTCTGAAGTATCATAGAAATATAACTAGAGATTTCTATGTTAACTTGATATGATCTTATTGTAAATTGTAGGAACAGACTTGTCCCTACGAAAAGTGGAAGTACTTTCGCCGAGCTAGGTGATCGTGCTCGGGGACCGCGGTCCGATGGACCATCTTGGTTTTTCGTATATATAGCGAGTCGTGATGAAAACTTCGTTTGCGCGTTGTAGGATTCTGTATTGTAGCGATGTATAGATAGATGTTGCTACATGTCGCTACAAATATTTAATTAACTTACCTTTTTGTTTTGTATTTAGATTCTATTCGGAGCAAAAGCGTAAAGTATACGTGACGCCTACCAGTTACTTGGAGCTGATAAAGGCGTTCCAGAGCCTGTACGCTATGAAGGTGGACCAGATCACTAAAGCTAGGATCAGGTGAGTCTAGGAGACCAGCGTATCGAATCGGCGATTGTTATGACTTTCTTACTGCGTATTTTATCACGGATCGCCAATACGCAACGATTTCGTTACGCATTGACGAAAAGTTCGTGCTTGATCACAAACCACATTTTACTATCGTATTAACACTAATTAGACCTACTTCCTCGCTTCGCACTCCCGGCCGACGCGACGTACCATTTTGGTTCGTCGTTTTTTTTTATGACACGAGGGGGCAAACGGGCTTGAAGATCACCTGATGGTAAGTGATCACTTCAGCCCATAGACACCGCTACACCAGAGAAATCTGCAGGCTCGTCGATAAGTCGTATCCATTCGGAAGAATCGTATATTCGCAGAGCCAACAGGCTTTCCATAGAGCTTGTATGTTGCAAGTTTGGAGATTTTTGGCCGCAGAAGGTAAATCGCCATGTTTCTAGTAAGTTCAACTAGTTTTTCTATGCCGTATAGTGAAGTAGAGATACAGGACACTTACCTAAAGCTGGCACGGTTAATACATTTACACTAGTGTCTGTCAATAGACGCGCGGCGTGACATGGTACTGCATGGGCATCATTAAAAGTCTGCCTATCTCTCTTGCGCGCGGTCTAGCTTGTGAGTGTGAAAGGGACAGTTTTAAGTTACTTTTGCTACTGTGTTATGAAATTTCATAAGTGTAAGTACATTGAACGTGCCAGCTTTAGTTAACTGACCTGTAGATGTGTCACGAACTGACGCTACACTATCTTCATCAGATACGAAACGGGTTTGGAGCAGCTGGACTTCGCGGCAGGACAGGTGGCGGTGATGCAGCAGAACCTGCGCGACCTGCAGCCGCTGCTGGTAGAGACCTCCGACAAGACGGAGAAGCTCATGATCAAGATCGAGCAGGACACGGTCGTCGTGGAGAAGCAGAAAGAGGTGCGGTTGTACATTTGTATAAGGACCTCTTCTCGGCAAACTACTACTACTAAATTTAAGAGCTTTGCTCTTGTCGGTGGAGCAACCTCCACTCCTCCCTGGACTCCGCCAGCGCCTTCAACTCCTTGTACGTCATGACATTAACTTTCTCCTTTAGCTGTTGTGTAAATGTTCGTCTTGGCCTCCCTCTTCCTCTTCTGCCTTCTATTTTACCTTCTATTATAATTTTCATAAGTGTGTCATGACGCACAAGGTATCCCACCATTTTCCCTCTCCTGTTCTCGTTTTGTCTCGGCAAACGTAGTGTCCAATTTATGCAGGATAGCTGGCAAGTACAGAATCCATTAGGATCTTGGCTGAGTAACAGTAATCTCAAGAAATCCTTTAGTCGGCTCACCAGTCTGCCTGGTCCATCCACCAGCCGGTCATAGAACACGTCTCGTATATCCACAGCAGCATGAGTAACAAACCATAGACATTCCATTATTTTGAGGGGTATGCAAGGCACCTTCACGCTGAATCCGGGGGGAGTCAGCGTAGTGTGTGGGACTCAAACCTCCCTGAATGCGAGGGCATACTTGGGTATGCCGTCGCATTCTTTTATTTTTGAATAAGCTAAAAGACGGACTAATTACAATTTTAGCCATAATAGCCTATTCGAGTACAATACGCCTCCCATGCAGGATGCATCCAAACATCCAGCACAAAAAATGAGTCGGCCGCGCGGCAGCCACCGACCAACCACCGCCGCCGTTCCGCGTTACGTCACTCAGACCGTTGTTAACCGTGGTTCTTGGCCACAGATCGTAGGCGCAGACGAGGCCCTGGCCAACGAGGCTGCGGCAGCAGCGCAGGCCATCAAGGACGACTGCGAGTCCGACCTGGCGGAGGCCGTGCCCGCGCTGGAGGCGGCGCTGTCCGCGCTCAACACGCTGAAGCCGGCCGACATCACGCTCGTCAAGTCCATGAAGAACCCGCCCGCCGGCGTCAAGCTGGTCATGGAGGCTGTGTGCGTCATGAAGAGCATCAAGGGCGATAGGAAGATGGACGCTAATGGTAATTTTGGTCAACAACACCAGTGTCTTGTAAGGGAGCGATCTATCAGCTTTTCGCTCCACACCTTCCTCACACGCCCGTGGTGCATCCTGCCGAACAACAAACGAGGCTCTGGCAAACCGACTGGTAACGGTAAAACCATCACGATAGAAGGCGTAGCTAAATATCACAGGCCGATGACGGGCAGCCGCGTCACCGGAGCAAGAAACTACGCCCTGCGATCGCCAACCCGCCTGCCCAGCGTGGCGATTATGGGTATATCCCCCAGATGTTTGCCCTTGGTGGCGAACAACTGGAGAGGCCTATGTCCAGCAGTGGACTGCAATAGGCTGATGATGATGATGATGATCAGTGTCGCTGCCAGCCTTTTAAATATGAATACGCTCGTTTCTTGAAGTCGTAGCTGTGTGGTTGGTGCGACCGCAAGGTGTAGTTTTTGCTCCTATGATGCCTTCAATCGTGATGGTTATACCGCCATCAGTAGCTCGTCAGAACCTCGTTTGTTAATCGGCAGAATGCACCACGAGCAAGTGAGGGTGGCTTGGTGCGTAAAGATAATAATTTGTTGCTTCCTTATACTTTGGGGAAACTTGGTAGTCGTTGGTCTACAATCAGGTCAATTTATAAAACATTTTACATTATGGGTAATCTTTCACAGCATTTTTCTCTTTAAATATCCCTTCAAATATGAGTGTCCCTCAGGGTTATATACGTTTTTCCTACATTCGTCCTTATTTACATAAATAATATTCTGAATCCTTTCTTTCACGATAGAGTTTCGCTGTCAAGAACTTTTATTGAACTAAATATTTCAGGGAAACCATACGAAGACTTCTGGGGTCCATCGCAAAAGATGCTCGGTGACATGAAATTCCTCGACAGCCTGAAGAATTATGATAAAGACAACATACCTGTAGCTGTTATGAAAAAGATTAGGGATAAGTAAGTTATCATAAAGATCTAGCTAGACTAAGTCATCATAATCATCATTTCAGCCCACGTCCACCCACTGCTGATTATAGAATAGAATAGAAATGCTTTATTTAGTACACATAAGAAAAAAAATTACAAAACATAGAACTATGAACTATTTGCATTATATGCATCTTCTTTCAACCGCCACTTTACACGATCTCTCGCCAACCTAGCTAGCCCAATGTTTTTCGGCCACCTATGTCATCCGAGCGTCACCGGAGCGAGGAGCTACGCCCTGCGATCGCCAACCAGCCTGCCCAGCGTGACGATTATGGATATATCCTCCAGATGTTTGCCCTAAGTGGCGAAGAAGTGGAGAGGCCTGTGTCCAGCAGGGGGCTGCTATAGGCTGACAATGATGATGATGTCATCCGACCATCGAGCGGCTGTTTTGCCAACGGATCTCTGATGCAAGGCTTAGTGTCTGTAGCTAACTCAAAGCCATGATGGTGCTCTGCAGGTACATTCCTGACCGCGAGTTCGATCCGGTGGTCATTTCCAAGGTCTCGTCTGCGTGCGAGGGTCTGTGCCGCTGGGTGCGGGCCATGGACGTCTACGACAGGGTCATCAAGGTAAGGTTTAGCACTGCTGATATTGTTGATGTCGACATAACACAAGAGCTAATTTTGGTTGCTGTCGACTCGATAAGAAGAAGAAACACAAGAGCTTCAAGGAACTTAGAAGTGATGTTACAGGAGCGTAGGGAATAAAACCTTTTGATGTCTACAGTTGGTTATAAAGAGATAACAAATACATTGTACAAGAGTTAAGACGTGGAATGGTAAAAAAGCAGAATAGTAGACCAGATAAAAATGGTAATGGAGATAAATTATTAAAAGCGCGTCTGAGTGAAGGAGAGGGAGTGGAAAATCACAGTTTGCACCTAGGTATATAGGAGCTATTAGTCCTGCGGACTTGTCTTGTCTGTTTGTATGAACCCCTAGTCACAACGTGTGATCTCTAATGCTTCGGTATTAACACCATCTGTTGTTAAGTCATCAGAAGTGGTAAATCAACTTTTCGTGGCAATATCGCCTCATACCTATCTCTCTTACATACTAATTGTATCGTTGTAGGTGGTAGCTCCCAAGAAGGCCGCGCTGGCGGAAGCCGAGGGGGAGCTGCAGATGCAGATGAACACCCTCAACGAGAAGAGGGCGCAGCTCCAGGGTGTGCTCGACAAACTACAGGTATACAGTTACATAATGTAGGTACTTAACTGATTTTTTAGAGCTTGCTATTCTTGTTTGAAGAGTTTTGTTCTTTTTTTTTATGAAATGATGATTAACGTCCAGTTTTGTTGAGTTGTGGTGAACGTTGCTTTTTTGAAAACATTTAAATCATGAAATCAATTTATATACGTAGAGTTTGTATTTAAACGTAAACAATGGTAAGGTTAAGTTTGAACAGATTAATCATTTCACTCACAATCACGCGGAAAACGACATTAACTTCAATGCCAAAAAGTCATTTTCTTAGAAATTGTAAGGTGTATTGGCACTTCGCCGTCATTGTGTTGATAGATTTGGGCAACGAAGATTATGTACAAACGTAACAACCTTTTAAATTTATTTTGTAAGCGCTTTGGATAAAAAATCTGTTAGCTTATAAAATGTGTGTGAATAAATAAAATGTGTCCAAATCACAGTGCAATCATAGTGTGTGGTCACTAATTAATACTTTGGCTCATTCCAGGCTCTGAACGACGAGTTCGCCGAGATGACCCGCAAGAAGAAGGGTCTGGAGGACGAGATAGACCTGTGCTCCACCAAGCTGTCGCGCGCCGAGCAGCTCATCGGCGGGCTGGGCGGAGAGAAGGCGCGCTGGACGGACCTCGCTCAGCAGCTGCAGGAACTGCTCGGGAATATCATTGGTGAGGCTTGGTCATCATCATCATCATCAGCCTGTCGCAGTCCACTGCTGGACATAGGCTTCTCTAATTGTTCGCCACTTTGATGGATTTTGGGCCTCTCCCATCCACAGCACGGTTCTACACAACGTTTGCCTAACAGATAAGTTTTTACGACAGGCTCGGTGGCTCATTTGGTAGTGACCTCTGCCCTCTGAGCCAAGGGTCGTGGGTTCGATTCCCGCACAGTACAAACATTTGTGTTCATGAACATGTCTGTTTGTATTGGTCTGGGTGTTTTCTATGTATAATATGTATTTATTTATTTACAAAAAAATGTATCTAAGTAAGTTTATCAGTTGTCTAGTTCCCATAGTACAAGCTTCGGCTTAGTTTGGGGCTAGGTGGCGCTGTGTGGCCCAGCGTGGCATGTCTTGGGTTATTAAAGTATCAGCCTGTCGCAGTCCACTGCTGGACATAGGCCTCTCCAATCGTTCGCCATTTTGATCGATCTTGGGCCCCTCGCATCCACAGCACGGTCCTACACAACGTTTGCCTAACAGATAAGTTTTTACTAGTTGAAAGTACCAGGAGCGCATGACCATGTGGAAAGTCATACTTTGTATCTAGCATACTGTATGGAAATCGCTATGAGCGTTGAGTACGGGTATTAGCGATCTCCATACAAGTATGATAGATACAAACTTCCCACGTGGTCTTGCGCTCCTGGTACCTACCTTCAACTAGTAAAAACCTCTATCTGTATCATCCACCTAACACCAGTTTTTCAACTTCCCACGTGGTTATACACTACTGGTACTTTTGCCTGGGCACAAATAAGACCTACTGTGGTCACCAATCCACCTGCCACTGTTAGACTTGGCTGGACAGTTAAGGAGAATATAGCAGCCTTTTTGGGCTTGGCGTGCTAAATAATTTTTCACGTTTTGCTTTGTTTCAGGTGACGTCCTGTTGTCGGCCGGATTCATAGCATACTTGGGCCCGTACACCGTCAACTATAGGAGAGAGATTATACAGATCTGGAACACGCGGACGATGGCGCTACGTCAGTATTTTTTAATAAGTTCACTATGAATACTATGATATAACTAGTTCTAAGTTAGTTATATCATAGTACACGATATCGTTGGATGGACTATACACTAACGCGGAATAAAATAGTTTCCTTTCTTCCTAGTTCCCTTACGATGTTACGACACATCACTTACAAAATGTCTTAAGGGATCGTTTACAGGTCCAACTAGAACAGAAGACAAAAATATAACTTTGAATAGACCTCTGGACTTCGAGGATCGATAGATCGGTCGATGTTAATTTCAACTTGATAAGCTTTTCTGAGTAAAACGGTCTTAACATCTGTTCAACAACTCTGTAATCTGTAATCCATCCGGATTACAGAGTTACGGGACCCTAAAAATAGGTACACTTTCCTTGACCATCAGAAATCCCGTGCTCGGAGGCGTACTCGCTGCTGACGACGCTGGGCGAGCCGGTGGTGATCCGCGCGTGGAACATCGCCGGGCTGCCCGTGGACGCCTTCTCCATCGAGAACGGCATCATCGTGGAGAAGTCGCGCCGCTGGCCGCTCATGATCGACCCGCAGGGTGAGATATACAATACTGGAAAAGAGACTATTCTGTATATTTTATCTACATCATCATCATCAGCCTCGGCAGCAGCATCAGCAGTTTACTGCTGGACATGAGCCACTCCAGTTGTTCGCCACTTTGGGCAAACACCTGAAGGCTGTTTTTTATGCGAGAGGCGGTAGACGAGCAAGTGTGATGCCTGATCATGGTCAGGTCCATGGACACCCGCAGCTCTAACCGAGTTTAGGATCGCTGCCGGCCTTTTAAATATGAATACGCTCGTTTCTTGAAGGTTCCCAAGTCGTAGCTGTTCGGAAAGACTGTCGCAGGAAGTTGGTTCCACAAAACCGAAGCGCGAGGCAAGAAGTTCCTCATAAAACGTAGTCGAGGATCACCAGCCATCGAGATGATGAGGACCCATAATCCATACCCATTTTACCCATAATCGCCACGCTGGGCATGCGGGTTGGCGATCGCAGGGCACAGCTCCGCGCTCCGATGACGCTGCTGCCCATCATCGGTCTGTGATATTTAGCTACGCCTTCAATTGTGATGGTTATACCGCCACCAGTCGGTTGCCAGAGCCTCGTTTGTTATTCAGCTGGATGCGCCACGGGCAGGTGAGGGTAGCTTGGAGCGAAAAGTAGCCCAGCGCGGCGGTTATGGGCAAAGCCTCCATAATGTTTGCCCATTGTGGCGAACAACTGGGATATTTTGGATAAAATGTCCAGATCATGATTGTGTCATTGGTAGTTATTAATTTTTTACACGTATGGTAACCCTCCCATTGTCTTTGCTAGAAAACGAAACGCATTTTCGGGGATTCCTGCAAATAATGCATACGTTTAGGCAATCGCTTGGAGTGAATTACCGAGCTTGTAAATGCTTACGTAAGCATGGGGGGAGGGGATAGACCTTTGCTTACTTTTGCTTGAATAATTGTAATGAATCTGCTTACGTAATACTTGAACAGCTCCTAAGCCTCTCCAATTGATCGCCACTTTGCCACTTTCTGACTCCAAATCCTGACTTGAACAGAGCAAGCCAACAAATGGATCAAGAACATGGAGCGCGAGAACCAGCTGAAGGTGATAAAGCTGACGGACTCCAACTACGTGCGCGTGCTGGAGAACGCCATCCAGATGGGCTTCCCCGTCATGATGGAGAACATCCGCGAGCAGCTGGACGCCGTGCTGGAGCCGGTGCTGCTGAGGAACGTCTTCCGGTGAGCTCATCATCAGCCTATTACAGCCCACTGTTGGACATAGGCCTCTCCAGATGATGAAGAGCATCCGCGAGCAGCTGGATGCCGTGCTGGAGCCGGTGAATGTCTTCTGGTGAGCTGCAACCCACTGCTGGACATAGGCCTCTCCAGGTGATGGAGACCGTCTCCCAGCAGCTCAACCTTGCTGAAACCAGTGCTGTTAACGAATGTCGTCTTTTCATACCAATGGCAATCCAAATTATACAAAACCTATCCAAAACTTAGCTACTTGGAACCAGCTGTCGGTCGCTTCAAGTTCAGCCTGAGGCTGTGGGCATGAGCCACCGGGCCAGCTATTAAGCTTCAACACTCCAACCAAAACAAACGCTATGTTTTTTAAAGGGAAATAACAGTACTTGTTAATGCTTTAATTCAAAGTCTTCTTAAAAGTTGTAGTCCTCAAAAAATGCTCAATATGTTGTTGTTGTTGTTATATGTTGTTTGCTCAAAAATCGTGTCAACAATTCTGATTTTGAATAATAGCAAGCATTAACGCAGGGTCTTCTAAACATGAATGTTCTGCCACAGATCTGGTGGTATCGACTGCTTGAAGCTAGGTGACAACATTCTAGAATACGACCACCGGTTCCGCTTCTACATCACCACCAGGCTCAGTAATCCCCACTATTTGCCAGAGATTGCAGTCAAGGTAAGTTTTGTTTACACCTTTAATAGATGTCGGAACAAATTTTTAACAGGTCACAACTAAATTTCGTTGAGGCAACTGTATAAATGCTACGTAGCTGCTACAATTGCTACGAACTGTTATTGGACCGCTACGATCGTACCTACTACGAATATTTGCTACGGTTATGTGTCCGCCTACGAAATGTGACTACGAAATTGTCTACCAAAGTAATACATGGTTATTTTTGGAAAAAAAATCCTTAACAACTTGTGAGGAAATTAACTAGGTTCGCAGGAGTGCAGTAGTATTTTGCGCAAATGCAAAATGCACTCATCTATCCGTCAGGTGACAATAGGCTTGTTACCGTAAAAAATGTAATTAGTCCGTGTTTTAGCCTATTCAAAAATAAATGACACGTATTTTTTCATTTGTTAATGAGACCAAAATGACAAAGATATACCCCACTAAAATCACGCCTGACGTCACGCCGTGCAGCATTTCGTCACACGGAGTGATGTCAAATACTCCTAAATTTTGAAGCCTTGTATCTTTGTTATTTGTTGGTCAAATTAAAAAAGGAAAAATACGTGTCCCATATATTTGTATACTTTAAATTACGGACTAAATATAATGTAATTATTTTGACCCTGGAAACATCCCTATTACGGCCCGTTTGCCCTGTATGTTACTTACTTATACACCTTTAGACAAACTTATATGACAATAAAACATTCGCTTACTTGCAAGACATGGAAGAAACACAAATGTTCATCATACGAATATTTTTTCCGGGTGGGCGAAACTTTGTAACATCAACAAAGCAAGAGATTTTTTTGTAAGACCTTAACCGTTTTCAAAATTTTGAGAATAAAGGCGCTAACCATTGTTTGTGCCACCTCAGGTGACGATGCTGAACTTCATGATAACGCCGCAAGGGCTGCAGGACCAGCTGCTGGGCATCGTGGTGGCGCAGGACCGGCCCGAGCTGGAGCTGAAGAAGAACCAGCTCATCGTGGAGGGCGCCAACAACAAGCGCACGCTCAAGGAGATCGAGGATAAGATCCTTGAGGTAGGGGAGTGACGAAGGAGATAGGTACGGGCTGTCCTCCAAGACCAAGAGTGTCGGCCGCTTGTCGTCTGCTGCCGGCTCTGCAAGTGGATGCCCAATCGTGAGAGTGGTTTAGTGGGTATTCCCTTCCTTTCTGGGACACCACGCCGACTCCACCAGAAGACGGTGCCTAAAATGCGATCCCTTTTAAGACATAAAACCTCATATACTCGTATTCGATAGGGGGGGCCCAGAAAAGTGGCATCCTTTTCTAGATCATCCTTTCCCTAAATTGGTCTGACAGGAAATTGAACCCGAAAGCTAGTGCTAGGTTTACACGCGTGCCACGCAGCCCGGCAAGCAGCCTGGCAAGCAGCTCGGCGAGCAGCCCTGCCCTACACACTGCGCACGCACGTGCACATTCAAACAGACGAACAGCCCGTTCACATGCTTGTGCTTGTGTTTGTGCCCGTTGAATGTCGTATTGAACGCGAGCGTGTAAACGCGGCATAAGGATCGTCCACGCTTTAGTTCAGAATGCCCTATGTATACGCGCTACTATCAACCAAGCTTTCTCTAGCACTGTACATAATAAATGTCGTCCGTCCACCTGAAAGACAGACGTCCACTGTACTGTGCAATCGTAAAAAACCCAACTCTTTCAGGTCCTATCATCAGCTGGCAACATCCTAGAAGACGAGTCAGCCAACCAGATCCTGTCTTCATCCAAAATCCTATCCATCGAGATCGAGGCGAAGCAGGCGGCTGCAGCCATCACAGAGAAGGAGATAGACGAGGCGCGTCTGCTCTACGTGCCTGTGTCCAAGCACAGTTCCGTGCTGTTCTTCTGCATCTCGGACTTGGCTGCGATTGACCCTATGTACCAGTACTCGCTGAACTGGTGAGTGAGGTTGTAAGGCAGATAGACGAGGCTGTGTCCAAGCACAGTTCCGTGCTGTTCTTCTGCATCTCGGACTTGGCTGCGATTGACCCTATGTACCAGTACTCGCTGAACTGGTAAGTGAGATATTAAGGTCTATAAGACATTAACGTAGAAGGAAATCAAATTAAGCTGTGTCACTAGCTGCCCGTTTTTTTTTTAATCAAAATGAGTTTGCGCTTGCCTGCGCTTCGCCTGATGGTAAGCGGTAATGATGATGATGTGCCACTGGACGAAAAAAGAGTAACCACCATTAACTTTACCGACTCCCCCCAGGTTCATCAACCTGTACAACCAGGCGATAGTGAATTCCCCGAAGAGTGACGACCTGGACGAGCGGCTGGAGGGGCTCAACGCCTACTTCACCAAGAGCATCTACGAGAACGTCTGCCGCAGCCTGTTCGAGAAGGACAAGCTCATCTTCTCTCTCGTTCTCACCCTCGGAATACTCAGGGCTAAGGTGAGACTTTGACTTGATTCTTGATTACTGAAAATCTATGGTGGAAGAACGTTTCTTCCACGTATAAGCTCTGGCAGGAGCTCCATAGAGCGAGCTTTGTCGGATAAGTCACCCGATTAGTCGACTGTCATATGCATAAATATATAAAATCGTCATCATCATCAGCCTATTGTAGCCCACTGCTGAACATAGGCCTCTCCAGTTGTTCGGCACTTACGGCAAACATCTGTAGGATATACCTATAATCGCCACGCTGGGCAGGCGGGTTGGCGATCGCAGGATGTAGCTTCTCGCAGCAGCAACGCTGCTGCTCGTCATGGTCTGTGGTATTTAGCTACGCCTTCAATTGTGATGGTTAAACCGCCATCAGTCGGTTGCCGGCGCCGGCGTTATTCGGCAGGATGCACCACGGGCAGGTGAGGTTGGCTTGGAGCGAAAAGACGATAGGCCGCTCCCTTACATCCCGGCCCATCTCATATACAAATATATCAAATACATACTCGTATTCCATAATACATTATATACCTTATATAGGGAGCTGTAGACGACGAACTGGTTGCGTTCCTGCTAACGGGGGGAGTGGCTCTGGAGAATCCGTACGAGAACCCTGCGCCCACTTGGCTCACGGACAAGGCGTGGTCAGAGATTGTGCGCTCCAGTAATCTTGGCGGGTGAGTGACTGCAAGGGTGTGAGGCAATTTGAATAGACGAATAGAATATACGACGTAAGTCACGTTTTAGTGTTTTAGTACAACATAATAAGGTTCTTGCCCCGTTGCCCTTCCAGCTCATGTGTTTCCTTTCTCTTACAATCCTGGGTTCTTTAGGCGGGGCGTGAAACGGCATCTCAGTGGGCCTTCAGGGTGAGGGCGACAAGCGCAATGGGTTTGTTCTATTGTGCCTGTCGACCTAACTTTTGGACCTCACGACCGCTTACCATCAGGTGGAGTGAGGTCATCCTGAGAGCTCTTCTTATAAAAAAAAATATGTACATTTAAACATGACACTGTATAGGACAGATGCTCAGTATGTGTCGCGGTGACCAAGAGCCGCCGTGACGCTGGCTTTCTATAAATGCTAAATTATTAGTACAAAATAAATTAAAATAACATAAAATATTATTCTTTCTCTTTCTTATCTGAGGGTGATGAGTTACCATTCACCATTGACATTACTCTGATTTGACACATGTTACAGGATGCGCGGTTTCAAGGAGAACTTCGAAAGAAACGTTCAGGCGTGGAAAGATTACTACGATCTGTCCGCGCCCCACGAGAATGAAATGCCTCCCCCCTACGAAAACATTAAGGGCATACCAAAACTGATCATATTGAGGTAAGTGACAGATTTGGCAAAAAGACCAGAGTTAATAAGTATGTTATACTTTTTTATTGCAAGAATATTTTCACATTGAACACAATCTTTATACACAATGCCTTAGGAAAATGTTTACTCGGAAAGGAGATAGTTTCGTTCATTGAATAGTCGAACTGAAGTTTGAAGTTTACGTTAGCGTCAGAACTCTCATAAAGTTTTCGATACGATGATGCGGGAAAGTTTTCTAATCAGTCGAAATCGCCAATAGCCCTGTTGTATAACTAAGTTATGTGAAAAATGATAGTTTTGCAAAGTGCCTTCCATCTTCCAGGTGCATAAGACCGGACAAGCTGATTCCCCTTTTTTTTAGAGGGGAATGCATTAGGCACCTTCATGCCGTCTCCGGGGGAGGCGACATGTTGTGTGGGACTCACTTCTCCCAAAATGGGAGGGCAAAAATGAGTTTTGCAAAGAGCCTTCCATCTTCCAGATGCATCAGACCGGACAAGCTGATTCCTCTTGTCCAGCAGTACGTGGTCCAAGAGATGGGCCGGGTCTACATCGAGCCGCCCCCCTTCGACCTGGAGAAGTCGTACAACGACAGCAACTGCTGCTCCCCGCTCATCTTCATCCTGTCCGCTGGCTCGGACCCCATGTCGGGGCTGGTCAAGTTCTCTATGGAGAAGAAGGTCATCAGCTTCGAGACTATTTCGCTTGGACAGGGGCAGGTAAGCGAATTTACATATCTTATTATGTAACTGGGCTGGCTCGATGACGCTCATTTGGTAGTGATCTCTGCCCTCTGAGCCAATGGTCGTGGGTTGGATTCCCGCACAGTACAAACATTTGTGTTCATGAACATGTCCGTTTGTATTGGTCTGGGTGTTTTCTATGTATATCTCATTCAATCTCATTCAAACCAATTTTCGTTAGTAGTGAAGGGAACCGCTAACGCGTTAAATGGCGTGCGGTTTTGTAGAGACTAGATCTACTACATTTGACATTGTCACATATATTTTCAAATCCGGCAGGGCCCCATAGCTGCGAACATGATCAACCAGGCGATCCAGACGGGCGGCTGGGTGGTGCTGCAGAACTGCCACGTGATGGACTCGTGGATGGGCGAGCTGGAGCGCATCTGCGCGGAGGTGATCGTGCCGCAGGTCACCCACCACAACTTCCGCTGCTGGCTCACCAGCTACCCGAGCCGGGCGTTCCCTGTCACGGTGCTGCAGAACGGTTAGTTTATTACTTGAGTCAAGGCAAATCATTAGTTGCATACTGCGCTGCGTGTAAGAATACTAAGAAGAAGCGACCCTATCAAGTTACGTATCTTCGGACACACGTGGTCAGTGACAATAATTTACTTAATTTTTCCATTAGCGTCAGCATTTTACCCTATGTCGCCAGTTTACGGCCATAGCTCACCTGATTCAGTCAGCCCATTTCCGTCCACTGGTGAACATAGGGGGAGCCCAGAGGACCCCAAATATCCCGATTCTTGAACAGCGTCTTCTCTTTCAAGCCATCGTCTCACTGTGTGGAGGGTATCCTATACTTCGTTTGCCAAAACGACGACATTCGTCCTCAACACCAGGTCATTTCCACTTCAATGTGAAAGTTATGACCATGTTTCGGCTCCGTGTGCCATCCATAGCTGGAGTGTGTTACTGATCAAACACTCTGGACTTCTTTAACACTTGGAAGGTCTGTGGGATCGATAACTGGAAAATATGATGCATTTTTTTTTATTGTAGCTGGACTTAATAGCTTCCCTACGCCTGATGGAAAGCGACCTATTGTGCCTGTCGACCTAACTTTTGGACCTCACGACCGCTTTCCATCAGGTGGAGTGAGGTCACCCTGAAAGCTCTTCTTATAAAAAAAAAAAAAAAAAGAAAGAGTCGCTGTGACAACGCGCAAGTAACTTGTCAGTTACCTGTCAGTTGCCACCGCCATGCCGGCCCAACCCTAACCCCCCACGAACTCCGGAAACCCTACTCACCGGCAGAAACACGACCCGGAGGTCATTTGGCTGCGCTATTCTATGGGGTGGAGGTCCTTCCCCGGACGGGCAGCTCAATTCGAGCAAAGATTCGCTAACAACAACATTAACATTTGAATTTGAATTTGATGCCCTGTCTCGTTTAAATTCAATTCCACTTCCAGAAGCCACTGCACGGATAAGCGATTGTATCTAGCAATTGTCCATTTAACAGGTGTAAAGATGACAAACGAAGCCCCGAAAGGGCTCAAGAACAACATCTACCGCTCGTACATCTCGGACCCGATCTGCGACCCCGAGTTCTACATCAGCTGCCCGCGCACGGAGGAGTGGCGGCGGCTGCTGTTCGCGCTGTGCTTCTTCCACGCCATCGTGCAGGAGCGCCGCGCGTTCGGCCCGCTCGGCTGGAACATACAGTACGAGTTCAACGAGAGCGACCTGAGGATCTGCATCATGCAGCTGCAGGTACAATGGATCACCCCATCTGTAGCCACTTCTCATTGTGTCCGCTGGCGATTTGTGGATTTGCATCATCCAGATACAGATACGGCAAAGCTGGATAGAACGGGATTATGCATCAAAAACCTTTTTTTTTTGTTTTTGTTCTTTTTTGGTTTCACCAGGGAGAAATGCAGTTTACGCATACCCGCTGCCCGGGGGAGCAGACGGGTTATGTGGGACTCGCTCCGCGTCGGCAGAGAATACCCACTAAAAAACCCTGGTTTGCACCGTCTAATGCGCCTTGGGCGACAGCAACGCGGGTCCTAGACTATAACGCCGCGAAGCTGTCAGCGCTGGTCTGCTGTACAGACTCGGGCTGGCCCCCCCACTTGGGGCAGCCTAGGGATCGGTCCTGAAAAGGACGTCTCCCTCCTCCAAGGACGGGGTTCGTGCAATACGTGGCCGACACCCCCGTGCCGACCTCGCGGAACCCCGTCGGGCGTGCAGCCGCCGCCGCACGGATGCATCAAAAGCCTGAAGCAACTCATGCTCGGCTGGGACCAGTCTGTTAACAAAAGCGACTTGAGGATCTGGATCATGCAGCTGTACAGGTACGGTAAAGCAACCATTCTTGGTACGGACGGCCAAACTATGGAACTCATGGCCGGCTCTTCGTTACCCAAGACGTACAGTTTTCAGGCGTTCAAGGCGAGAATGAATCGGTATCTTCTGGCTAAGCGCGATCCATCGTAGGCCATGCCAGTGACAGAGGATCTGCATCATGCAACTGCAGGTACCTTACCTACCTACGGCAAAGCTGGATAGCGCGGGGTTACATATCAAACGCTTGAAGCAATTCATGCTCTGCTGGAACATATAGGGCCAGTACTTCAATGTAGGCGAACTGAGGTTCTGCAGCTGCAGGTACGGCAAAGCTTCATTCTTAGAACGAACGGCCAAGATATGGAACTCGGTGGCAGACTCTTTAAATAAATATCAGACAACATCACATACATTGCTCCGATCCCAAAGTAAGTAGCTTAAGCACTTGTGTTATGGGTATCAGAACAACGAAGGTACCACAAATAAATACTTAAATACAAATATAAACACCCAGACACGAAACAAACACAAGTGTTCATCACACGAATGTTTGTCCCGGTGGGAATCGAACCCACGACCCTTGTTTCAGAAGGCAGGGGTCACTACCAATTGAGCCACCGAGCCAGTCTTTCTTCGTTCCCCGAGACGTTCAGTCTTCAGGCGTTCAAAGCGTGAGTGAATCGGCGCTTACCTCTCGCGTTTACAAGTAAAACCTACTTCGTAGCCAAATCCCGCATTCTAATACAAAAGGTCACGTTGATTTTTGACATTTTGTTTTCGCTAACGCCCTCATGTCACTCACATGCCAAAACATTCTGGTCGATTTGTATGTAATTTTTCACTCAGTCCACTCTACATCTGTCATTCCTGCATAGATGTTCCTGACGGAGTACGCAGAGACTCCGTTCGAGGCCCTGAACTATTTGGCGGGCGAGTGCAACTACGGCGGGCGGGTGACGGACGACAAGGACCGGCGGCTGATCATGTCGCTGCTGTCCATCTTCTACAACGAGGACGTCACCGCGGAGGCCGAGTGAGTCACCAGCCGAAAACCAGCTGATAACTAGCCAATAACAAGCCGATAACCTGTCAATAACCAGCCAATAACCGGCCGATAACCTGTCAATAACCAGCCGATAACCGCTCGATTGTCGATGTATTGTTTTGATGTCCAGATAATGTGTTCATCCTCCCACGTCAACGTGACCCTGGTCACGAATGGTTCGATTTCGAAGGAATTTCCTTCCGCGAACGTTGCGTTTATGGAATGAGCTCCCTGCGAAGTTTTTTTCTGGGGAATACAGTATGGGGCACTCTAAGTCAACGTAAATATATTTACCTACAGAGAGGGTCGGCAAAGCGCATGCGATGCCCCTGGTGTTTCAGGCATAAACTGCGGTAACTGCTAAAAACAGGCGGGCCGGTAGCCATTTTGCCACCCTAGTCATCATCCTAGCCTTTTTTCCCGATTGTCTCAGGGTCGGCTTCCCAAACTGAGAGATTTGGCGAGGGCTAAGCTTTTACACAGAGCGACTGCCATCAGACCTCCGCAACACTTAGGGTAAGCTATACCCATTCCCAGTTTAGGCGTCAGAGTTAGCCACCCTAGTGGTATAAAAAATATAGTAAATCAATATTTTGTTATTTCTTATAACGTAGCTACTCGTTCTCCCCGAGCGGCGAGTACCGCATGCCGCCGAGCATGGACTACGGTTCCGTTCTGGAGCACATCAAGGCGCTGCCGATGATCGCCAAGCCCGAGGTGTTCGGCCTGCACGAGAACGCGGACATCACCAAGGATAACAAGGAGACTTCGGCCGTGAGTGCCTCTGACGGATTGTTTGACTCATGCCTTTTGAACCAATGGTCTACGGTTGATCCCCACCCGGGAAAAACATTCACGTTATGAACATTTGTGTCAGTTCCGTGTCTGGGTGTTTATATGTATTTGTATTTAAGTATTTATTTGTGGTACCTTCGTTGTTCTGATACCCATAACACAAGTGCTTAAGCTACTTACTTTGGGATCGGAGCAATGTATGTGATGCTGTCTGATATTTATTTATTAACCGCCGCCTAGGGATGTAGGAACAGACTTGTCCCTACGAAAAGTGGAAGCATTTCCGCCGAGCTAGGTGATCGTGCTCGGGGACCGCGGTCCGATGGACCATTTTGGTTTTTCGTATGGGCATTGTAGGTCTTCAAGTGTTCATCACACGAATGTTTATCCCGGGTAGGAATCGAACCCACAACCCTTAGTTCCAAAGGCAGGGGTCACTACCAATTGAGCCACCGAGCCAGTCACTCTGTTTAACATGCGACAAGCCGCTTGCTCGTCTGCCACTAGCATTGACTGTTATGCTAGGTTTACACGCGTGCCACGCAGCCCGGCAAGCAGCTTGGCGAGCAGCCCTGCCCTACAAATTGCGCACGCACGTGCACATTCAAACAGACGAACAGCCCGTTCACATGCTTGTGTTTGTGTTCGTGCCCGTTGAATGTCGTGTTGAACGCGAGCGTGTAAACGCGGCATTAGTGACCCAGTTGCTCTGCACAGCTCCTGTTCGGGTGTCTGCTGACGCAGACGTCCATCGTGGCTGGGGGCGGGGGCGAGGGCGGCGGGGAGGGCGGCGGCGTGGTGGAGCTCACGCGCGAGATGATGTCGCGGCTGCCGCGCCAGTACGACGTGTTCGACGTCTCGCAGAAGTACCCCGTCATGTACTACAACAGCATGAACACTGTGTTGAAGCAGGTTAGTTGGTTCAATTGCTCCCAGCAGCCGGGGGTAGGCGTATTTGCCCTCCCCGGACCAGGAGTACCGGCCGCTTATCATCTGCGGCTGGCCAGGGCAGGCCAGAGATGTGGCCGTATGCTTCGGCGTTGCCCGTGTCCCTGCAACTTGCTGTCCACTGGCGACACAGGGGGGTTTAGTGGGTATACCCTCTCATTTCGGGAGGTGTGAGTCCCACACACCATGTCACCTCCCCCCGGAGGTGGCATGACGGTGCCTAATGCATTCCCCTCTAGAAAAAAAAAAGGTGAGTTGGTTCAATTGCTCCCCGGAGCCGGGGATAGGCGGAGGGGGGTATGAGTTTTCCCTGCCCGGACCAGGAGTGCCGGCCGCTTATCATCTGCGGCTGGCCAGGGCAGGCAGGGATGCGGCCATATGCTTCGGCGCTGCCTGTGTCTCTGCAACTTGCTGCTCTTGCAACTTGCTCACTGGTGACACAGGGGGGTTTAGTGGGTATGCGCTTCCATTTTGAGAGGTGTGAGTCCCGCACAACATTCCGACTCGGCGGCAGGAAGGTGCCTAATGCATTCCCCTCTATAAAAAAGTTGAGTTGGTCAACCATCCTCTCTACTTTCATAGTCATCATCAGCCTATTGCAGTATGCTATTGGACATAGGCTCCAGTTGTTCGGCACTGCCCGTTATCGGCTATGGAATTTAGCTACGCCTTCAATGGTGACGGTTATGCCGCCACCAGTCGGTGGCTATATTGCTAGAGCCTCGTTTGTATTTCAGCAGGATGCACCACGGGCAGATGAGGATGGCTTGGATTGAAAAGATGATAGGTTGCTCCCTGACGTCCCAAAACACAAATCTCTTATGTCCATTGCCGAGTTGGTCTTCTCTTTCGCTTTCCATCAAACAAGGAAGCTGTGCATAGCCTATTGTCTCCAGGAGCTGATCCGCTACAACCGGCTGCTGTCAGTAGTGGCGCGTACCCTCCACGGCGTGCATATGGCGGCGCAGGGGCTGGCCATCATGAGCGCCGAGCTGGAGCAGTGCAACAACGCCTTCGTCAAGGGAATCGTGCCCGGCGTCTGGGCCTCCAAGTCCTACCCCTCCATGAAGCCGCTGGGCTCCTATGTCGCGGACTTCTTGTCTAGGTAAGTTTTTAGGAACAGACTTGTCCCTACGAAAAGTGGAACTTTCGCCGAGCTAGGTGATCGTGCTCGGGGACCGCGGTCCGATGGACCATCTTGGTTTTTCGTATAAATAGCGAGTCGTGATGAAAACTTCGTATGCGCATTGTAGGTCTTTCATAGAAGTTGTATGGAGCGATTTCATTCAATAAGAGAAGTTCCACATTTCAACCTTAATTCCACAACGTAACGCACACTCATTATAGCTATCTTGGAGATTTAGCTGTGCAATGCAGAGTAGTAGATAAGTATGAGTAGGTAATATCAACGAAAGCACCTAGTACTATTTTAATTTATGTAGGGAACACCGCAGGTGCCAAAATATGCAAAGAGGTATTTATCATTTATATAATGTAACGTTACGTATCTACAGATATTGTGTAGGTATAGGTATGAATAATTGTAAATTATTATTTGTGTTCCTTCTGTGTAGGTAAATATTCGATTAAACCGACCAAATGAAAGTCACGTCTTGTAAATTCTGTTTACTATCACAACACAGTAACTACAGCATGTGTATACACACTTGTATACTATACATATAAATACATTTTGTACTCAGTCTGTTATTGTACTGTAAAACGCTGCCATAAGCTACATTATTGCACGTTGCATACAAAACTTATAAACACTTGATATAGAAAGTAGCTCAGACATTAATAAGAACTATCAAGGAGTAATATAGATACCTAATACATATTAACAATTCGAAGTCATTAACACTAATACAATTCCTTCTCAATACTGCCTCATCAAGAAATTCCGTCTCAACCACAAATGGACCCCAAAATTTACCTCACGAATATCAAAATAGGCCACGTCAGTCAGTTAAACCTACTAACCAGTGGCGTAACTAGAAGGTGGCTAGTCGCAAAATTGCTAGCCGTACGGGGTCAGAATAGAATCTCAACTCCAACATTACATTTAGTAAAAATCCGACGAATTTGCCTAGTGGTTTTTTTTATGCAAGAGGCAGCAGACGAGCGAATGTGGTGCCTGATGGTAAGCAGTCGACACCGCCCATGGACACCCCATGGCAACTCAAATCGAGTTCTGGGGTCGCTGCCGGCCTTTTAAATAGGAGAACCCTCGTTTCTTGAAGGCTCCCATATGGTAGGTATAGTTACGCCAATGCTACTAACAATAATTAAAATCCTGTGCAGTGAAGAACTGTGCGTTTGAACAGCATCTACTAAAACCTACTCTTGTGTTTTGCACACTTGAAAATATAGCACTGATGAATACTGACATGTTTCTTGACACATTCGTAATCTACAACTAATTGGTTCATTGTTCGCGCGCGTCCTTCAACCCTCGGCGTTCTTAGCGAGGTCGAGGAGTTTGTTCATCAGTTCTCCTCCAAAGGACTCCCTGTATTTCTGGCTTATGCTATTGAGGAGAGCGTAGGGCGTTTCGTAGTTCATGTTTTCGATTGTAGAGAGGGTTATGTCGTCGTATTTCCTGCCGACGACCCTGAAGCCGGCCGCGGACATCTCTATGCAGTAGGGGGTGTTCTCGAGGGTGGTGAGGTTGATGAAGATGCGCTGGTTGGTGCTCTGCAGGAGGGGGGAGATGTTGGCGGAGCGCACGTGCTTGCGGATGTCGCTGATGGCCGACTCGGCCTCCTGCGGCCACGTCTCCTTGTCCAGGACTTGTTCGGTCATTGCTGCCTGGAACCAAATATTACGTTCATATCATAATGGTGTACTAATTGTGTAAAGCGTTTATCTCAAGATACCGAATAGGGAATATGCATAAAAAATAGTTTCATATATTGAATCGCAAAATCTTATACGGAAAGATTACGTACTTAGTGTATTATTATTTGTTAGCGATCGGTGGCGATTATTGGTAAAGCCTTCAGGTGTTTGCCCAAAGTGGCGAACAACTGGAGAGCCCTTTGTCCAGCAGTGGACTGCGATAGGCTGATGATGATGACAATATTCGATTGGCTATTCAACTAACAATTAATTAATTTCGATTGGATGTATCAGGCTAAAGTTCCTCCAAGACTGGATAGACGAGGGCCCGCCGATCGTGTTCTGGATCTCGGGCTTCTACTTCACGCAGTCGTTCCTGACGGGCGTGCTGCAGAACTACTCGCGGCACAACAAGATCCCCATCGACCAGGTGCACTTCGAGTTCAGCATCACCAGCATGGAGTCTGAAGTGGAGGAGGAGCCCGAGTTTGGTGTCTATTGTAAGGTAACGAATTTTCTAGATAAAGTTTCAGCTTTCCCCTACTTCCCCCCTTGCGACCCCTATTTCCAAATCCTTGGGGCAAGTGCCCAGGGCTCTGCGATCGATTGGGCCCGCCTTCGAGTCAGATCAAAAACAAACTGCCAAGTTCCTGTCATATGATAACAAAATAGTATTCTGTCAAGGTCATACCCGATTATCCTAATATGCCCAGGTCTTATCCGAAAAACTGTTACAAGACATCAACATTTAGGAGTGGGAGTCTTTGACGTCACCCTTGAGCAAAAATACCATGAGGTGTGACGTCACACGTAACTTTAGCGGTCTATATCTTTATAATCTTTGGTCTAATTTAGAAATTAAAAAATACGTGTCTCTTATTTTTAAATAATTTAAATGACGGACTACCTAATTACTTTTTTTAAGGCAACAAGCCTATTATAATATAAACATCAATATTAGCAGTTGCAGATAGGTAGTTAGGCAGATGGGTAGCTGACTCGCCCATTTCGCAACAGGCTCATAAAAAAACCAAACATCGAATAGGTTTTCTAATTTAGAATCCCATGCTAAAACAATCGATTCCATGTTGCTAGATTAGCTAACAATTTTTATACCTACGTCGGAAAACAAAACAGAGATTGTTTCCAACTAAGTTCACATTCCGTTTTGATCTCTAAAACTATTGAGCTTAAGTCTGGATTAGATTGGTTGTTGTTTGATATGATTGTGATTTTACTGTCCCAGCGTACATAGTTTAGATGTAGGTAGGGCTGCCAGCGGTACCATTTTGATATTCAAATAGATCTGAGGTAAGTTTTCGATGTATTATGTCATCATATAGATTATAATCCATCTTACGAGATTGTAACTGTCGACAAATTGTGAACCGTAATAACTGCTTACAATTTAACGTATTATTTTCGGTAGATTGTGGTCGATCAAAGTGGAACCATTGATGATAATTTAACGTGCGACGGATTATAATTTAACTGCTTACTACAAAAATATTTAAACTGTAAGCATTATGTTACAGTTCATAATATTTCGAGATAGATTATAATCCAACAGTATTTACAATTTGACAGTGACATATACCTATAACACCAAATTCTATGCTAATATTTGAAACTTGTGTAGTCATCATCAGGGTTTTATTTCACCAGACTGTTACAAAAATTAGTAGGTACCCAAGTATAATTGAAAAATTGAGACTCAAAATTAAAATTTTCAGTCAGCAGATTATTCAACTTTAAAATCTCAAATTAAGAATTTTAAGCAGTGAATATGCACTGCCCTGGTACTCATGTTTAAATTGTTAATGTAAATATACTCATACATATATATGATGGCAGCCCTATGCTCAGGGGACATAAATAAATCTGTTGGGTAGTTATTTTTAACATTTTATTGATGTATTGGCGCAAGCAGCAAGCGGCGCCTGTGGATAGGCAAGGTCAGGAGCACAGCGTGTTCGTGTGGGTGAGTTGCGATGAGGGATTGTGTGTGCGCTTTTGAAAATAACGGGGTCAGTGACCTTTTTGATTTGCATGTTGTTTCTGCATTACTTTAGAGTCTGCTGCAAACTGTGTGACATCCACTAATTAGTTGGTTATTTGAGAAACTCTTTTGTTACAAAGTTATTCTTTAATTTGACTTGTAGTGAAACTAATCAAGTAATTTAAAATGCTGTTTTAATTATAGTTTTTCACAGGTTATGATTGATGTTTTAATATTTAGACCTGGAGAACTTACAGCAATCTAAATTTTTGATTCCTGTTCTTGATACATCTTTGGTAGTGCATGACATATAAATTTGGCATTAATCAAAATAAAATTCAAAATATTAAGTTGATGAAAATAGGATGAGATGAAACCACCCTTTAAGACAAAATAGTTTTTGGAAACTGACACACGTTTAACACATGGAATTTTTAAAGCACAAGTAGGTAGAATCTTATTTTAATGTTTTACTTCACTTCACTTATTGCGTTATTACAATCTATCATCTCAAAATAGACTAGGTGCAGAGTAAAAATATCAAAGGTCTAATACCCTAACCACATATTTTAGAAACATCAATCAAATCAACACAATATTACTATATCCTCAGGGTCTGTTCCTCGAAGGAGCCAGGTGGAACCGCAACACCATGCAGCTGGACGAGTCTTACCCCAAGATCCTCTTCGACACCATCCCTATTATCTGGTTCCAGCCTGCCCTCATCTCCAATTTTAACCCCCCACCTTGCTACTTCTGCCCAATCTACAAGACCAGCGAGAGAAAAGGTGTCCTTGCCACCACAGGGCACTCCAGCAACTTTGTGATGTACATCACATTGAACTCGGATATACCACAGAAACATTGGATCAACCGAGGGGTGGCCAGCCTGACCCAGCTTGACGATTAATCCTTTGAATGCCAAGAAACGAGTCTGTTTTCGACATACAGAAGCATCACTGGTTCAAAGGGTTTAAAAAAAAGACTGATTTCAAAACTGTATTAAGTTTTGGTTTTAGATCTCGGTACTTATGAATTGTTGTAGTTTTAATTTATTTTAATATCGAATTAATCTATAAATCATTCTGCCCACTTGTGCTGTGATAATACCTAGTCAATAATAAAAACTTTATGAAGGATTATATTCGCCTTTTATTTCACATAGTACCTACACTTGTTCAAATATAATAGGTAGGTATGTGTGGTTTTGTACGATATAAAACCAAGGAAGATCTGGCGAATTCAAGGACCTATATATATTTTTACTTACAAAATAGGTACTCCTGTTATAATAGTGGGGCGTTTAAATTTTATTGAAATGAATGAAAATAAAAGTGTAATTAGTCAGTTTTAAATTTCGCGGGAACTTATTTCGACTTACCTCTCTGTATAATAAAAAATGATGCGAGGAGCCTATGCTATGATTTCTTGCTGTTTACTATATAGAAACAATAATTGATTATCCAATATGTATGTAAGCATAAAATAAATTGAAATAATCACAAAACCACACACAACTGCATTACGTCTTATTTGACGTTTACTTGCCAATACTATAAAATAAAATAAACTTCACTGTGTGTGTGTGTTCCACTTGACGCATCTACATTGATTTTAGAAGAATGTTATTGACGTATGTTTTAGAATCAGGCAAGCTTCTTATAAATAAAAATGAATTTATAGCTGCGACTAATCAACTACGTAGAATAAAATTATACATACAAACATGAACAAACTATTTTGACATGTCTTGATCTTCACTTGTTTATCAAGATAAAATACTTCAAATGGAACGCATCACACCGATGGTGACGTCACCAAACATAGCAAGATTAGTGATGTTTGTTATGCAAGCCATAGACAAAAATCATGTACAGTATAAAATTTTATTCATAATATGTACTATTCAACAAATTGTTTTATTGATGTTCTCAAACTAATTTTGTGAAAAGCAATAGAGCAACGATTTCTTGTCATATACGATTAAAATATGTACAGTTTCATTATTTTCACATGAACATATTGTACCACTGCAAAATTTTCTGAAGAATTTACAATTTTTCTGATGTCATTGAATGATTTCAATATCTAATAATCCCGAAGTAACATAAAATAACACACAATACACTGTTAAACTTGTTAAGCTGCTGATCAATGGCAGCACCTTGTCAACGAAACAATATTCTGGCCATTTTGTAGTATAATAGGCCATAATCGAAAATTATTTAGCATAAAATATTTTGAAAAATTGTAAAAGTATGTACATAACACGATGATTTTTATGTTTTTATTTTACGTTTTGCTAGGTACTAAACCAATTTGTAGATTCATAACTTGAATCTTATTGAATTATCTGAATGATCTGTACTTTATAAAATGATTCATTCAAAATAAATATGTATGTACAATAAGGTATATATGGTTTGTTGTTATTTGTTCTGTATCACATTGATTGATTTTCAAGTTGCGCATCACTAAAAATAATTCCAATTCATCCGTTCCATTTTAAGAAATATTTTATTTTCTAATGAAAGGTTGAAGAAAAAAGCGACCTTATCAATATCGTCTGTACTAAATATAAAATGATTTAGGAAAGAATCAAGCATATTATTTTCATATAATATTTATGGTATAATAGAACTAGGGAACAATATATCTTCATAACAATTAAGTGGCTCAACTTGAAAACTGCGTGAAACGGAACGAAGCATAGTTTGTTGTGTTGGTATGCTGTGTAGATGCGCACCGGACTTGTAAACTGCGTATGCTGAACTGACGTTTTTGGTTATATATGTTCTCGCCTCGTGTTACTTTAGTGTCTAATTTCGGTCCCAATTGCGAAAATTCAGTTGTGCAATCACGCGATAGTTAATATTTCGTGCATAGACGGTCCCAAAGTACAGAATAGTATCGATCGCAGTTCCGGAGTAGGTATATGAATCGTTTTTATCACGTGGTGGTGTGGGTGGTTTATATAATTCTTGTTTACCGCACAAGTCGAAACTTTGCGCATGTGCGTCCCGTCAGTAACCTCAAATTGTAGAGTAGGCACGGATTCGGCAGGCTTCGGATATCGGTCGCCGACGCGGAGGCGGCGGATCGCGCGGCGCGTTTGTGAGTGCCCTCGTGCAGGTTACACGCCCCCGCGAGCGGACAGCGTTGGTGATACAGCACGCGCGCGCCTGACATGGCCCAGACTCAGTTCACGCGGAGCTCCGAGAGCGACGCATGGGCGCTCCTGTCCCTGAAGTCGGCGCCGTCGTCGCCGTCGAAGGTGCAGTGGGCGCAGGAGCCGGCGTCGGTGCCGATCGCGCGGCTGGACGGGCGCGACTTCGAGTACATCATCCGGCAGAAGCGCGTGGTGATCGGGCGCAACTCGGACCGCGGCCAGTGGACGTCAACATGGGCACTCGAGCTTCATCTCGCGCCGGCACCTGGAGCTGTTCTACGACCACCCGGAGTTCTACCTGACGTGCAACAGCAAAGAACGGCGTGCTGGTGGACGGCGTGTTTCCACGGAAGGGCTCGGCGGCGATGCTGCCTCTGCCCAAGAGGTGAGTGCCCCCCGCCCCCGCCCCGCGCCGCCGCGGAGATAACGCCCGCGTTATTTAACATGCGCTCATTAGCTTTTGTTTGTAAACAAACCTTTTGTTTACCATCTACCACCTGTAATTTCATAAAAACCAATTTGGTTCTATAGCTCTATTGACACATGTGGTTTCCCACATTTTGGAATGTTTTGTTTGGTAAACAAAGATTGGTGAGATGCTCAATGGCTTGATTGTGAACTGTACCAAGTTTATCTACAAGTATGTGTGCTAGTGAGTGTTTGATTCTCAGTAAATTGTCTTTTGTTTACTCAGTATCAATAACAACTGATATCTCAATAACAAATGTAGTAGTGTAAACAAATGCTGATAATGTTTGAGGTCACTTTATTAATTATCAAGGTTCAGTATGATTACAACATACAGTTTATTATTGTAGCGTGGATTATGTTCATTCCTGTGTTTATAAATGTTGATAAGGGGGTCCAAAACAAACCTGTGTACAACTAGTGGGTGATGCAATATGCAGTAATACATTCATTGAAGATTATAACGGCTTATTTACAAGTCACTGTCTTATTCTTTATTTCTTTTCTGCACTGTGGTTATTTATATTATTTGCAGGACATTTCCCAATGTCAAATGGATTGCACTCCTTGAATTTGAATAACAATTGATTGCAATCAATAAGGTATTGTTTCATCACCTTCTTAACATTGCATGTTCTAGAGAAAACTGTCGGCATAGAATAGTGAAATTGGTTTTTATGAAATTTGGACTAAATTTATTTAGTTGCTCGTGGAAATTTTATGGCTTTGCAATTTGTTTTCTTATTTTCTACCTACTATCATTGAAAAATTCTCGCTGTGATTACACTTTACCTGTTATATTCATGATTTTGTGTATCTTATGTTTGTGTAAGACAAGTTATCTTTTCAAAATCAAGAAACCCTATCTTATGGTATCATTATCATTATTTTGAATATCAGTCAAGTTTTATGTGCCACATGGGTTTGATAAAGCTCCAGTAGTTATAATCTTTGGTAATAACTATAGGATGAAACACATTTACATATTTTAATAACTTATTATTCTCTTGAAATATCATTTGACCAAGAATTATTCTTTTCCAAACATAACAAATTATCACAACTTAGTTGACCAACCAGCCATTGATGACCTTCATGATCCCGGCTCTATAATACTAATTACCGTTAATTTATCTGCAATTAGCACATAATATATACTTATGTGTTTACTCTCAATACGCTTACTATGTGGGTCGTTCAAACCATTTGATTGGTGCAATTAAATACCAATCTTGAGTATTATGAACTTTTCCTGTTCCAGATTCTTGCTTATAAACAACAACTTTGATAAAATTGTGTGTTTGTCACTTTTCATACTTATTAATCTATATATATAAAAGGAGAAACTGACTGACTGACTGACTGACTGACTGACTGACTGACTGACATCTCAACGCACAGCCCCAAACGGGCTAAACGTAGGCACTTGAAATTTGGAAGGGACGTAGCTTAGGTACCGTAGGGGTGCACTAAGAAAGGAATTCCCGAAATTCCCACGGGAACGGGAATTAGCTGGGAAAATCCTTTTGTATGAAAAATCTAAACCGCTTAAGTTAGACGCTTGAAATTTGGCATGCAGGTACCTTAGTAAATATAAAGTTTAGTTATGGCTGTATTTTGAGAATTCCCACGGGAACGGGGAGTTAGCGGGAAAAAACTTTTAGTTAGGTATAAATTTAAACTCGCGGACGAAGTCGCGGGGCAAAAGCTAGTCACTTTATAATGATCCAGATGAGAAGAAGAAAAGAGTGTTGTACACCAAGTGCAAATGAATTCCAAAATTCCATTCTAGTAGACAGTTCTAGTATAAAAGAACACATTATTTACCTAATTAAATTAATTAAAATTTGATTTAAATTACATCTGATTATTATCCTCACTCAATTGACTAGCAAAATCACTCACATCAATTGTTTCTATTTTAATTATTTGGACCCTCCCTATCTTGAGTATAATTTATTGAAGCTGACATTTCGCTAATGAACGGATCATGTGTTTTAGAGTGACAAGTCATAGTATAGTTAATCTGTGTTCTGTGTGTTTTCTTTTCTGCACACTCTTTTTGCGCTTCTGTGTTTCCGAAATCATAAAAAAATACCTAAATGAAGCAATCATATTTGACAGTTATGTGAATGTGTATCAATCAACTTGACCTTTCATATTCCTATTGGTTAGTTCCCAGTAGTATGCAAGTTGCAAAACTTATCTCTGATTATATCATGGGACATTTGTGAGAACCTAAGTGAACCTTTATCATTACTAGGTATTACTTTTATCTGTTTATTCAATTATTCAAACATGAAACTTGTTCAATACCAATATGAGTAAACCGACCTGATTGTTTAGTTATGAATGCTTTTGAAATTTATGTGTATACCAGGCAGTTATATGGTAATACATGTAAGGGGTTCGGTATACTTGCGGTCAATATACAGTGGAGCATGTCGATTATCGGAACGTCGGGACTGACTGCTTATCCGAACTCATAGGCTTGCATAAACCGCGCTATAATGATAGCTACTAACGATATTTGGAGATGTAAGGGCGCGGCCTATCACCTTTCGCTCCAAGCCAACCTCACCTGCCGTGGGTGCATCCTGCTGAACAACAAACGAGGTGCTGGCAACCGACTGACGGCGGTATAACCATCATAATTGAAGGCGTAGCTAAATACCACAGGCTGATGACGGGCAGCAGCGTCATCGGAGCGAGAAGCTACGTCCTGCGATCGCCAACCCGCCTGCCCAGCGTGGCGATTATGGGCATATCCTCCAGATGTTTGCCCTGAGTGGCAAGCAACTAGAGAGGCCTATGTCCAGCAGTGGACTGCAATAGGCTGGTGATGTGATGAACCTATATTGAGATAATTTAAATGCACCCTGCACATAATTAATGCTGGTATTTCTGTGGTAACCCATCTGTAATTATTACACTGTATTCTATTGATTCCTAGGTATACGTCATTCAGTTCATATCATATCAGGATATGCTCAGCAGTGTTTACCTGGGTACAATAAAACCACCTGCAAGCGCCAACCTGCCTGCCATGCATGGTGACTAAGGCAAACCCCCCAAATGACAGCCGTATTGGTGAGGCTTATGTCCGTAGTGGATGTTTGCAGACTGATGATGAAGTTCTTTCGTTCAACATTTTAAACTATATGAACATCAAAATGGTACAAAAGGCGAACATATTGGTTAGTGATTGTCTTTACTAGTCAACCTTTAGGTATGTAATGGAGCAAGCAGTTTAAGACATTTTAGTCTGATCAAATTATTTGGTAAATCTGATTGAGTGTACATATATTTGTGAAACATTCGATGTTCTGATACACATAACACAAGTGCTTAAGCTACTTACTTTGGGATTGGAACAAAGCATGTGATTTGTCTGATATTTCTTTATTTTATTATTTAATTAGTCATCTCTGTAACATGTCTATTCAAACATAGAAAATGTTTGTAATTTTTTTTTGTATGACATTCTCATTTTGAAAACTTACCAGAAATGGAAACCAGACATAACATTTTGCATAAAATTATTCTCGGTGTAAACATGCATTTAATAAATTTGCAATATCACGTTGGTCTTGCAAAGTCTTAAATTATACATTTACCTGTTTGCATAAAATAGTTGGCAAGTGTGCATACATGTCCTTCTTTGATCTGAGTTGTTTAGTTCTAGTCTAGAACCAGTTTGACGTAACTCTACAGCATATAACTACTTGTTTGTTATTTCAGTAATAGGGTTGTTACAACCTAACTAAGAGTTGTGTTTGTTATGCATGTTTTAAAAAACAAACAAATTACAATTTTTTTTTGTAATAAATACAATGTTGTACATAGTAAACACCCCAGTACAACAGACATGTTCATGAACACAAATATTTGTACTGTGCGGGAATCAAACCCACAACCCTTGGCTCAGAAGGCATCTAGGCAGGTAGTCCCCGCCTCTCTGCCATCTTGAGAGTGATGCCCACATTAATAGCACGGTAGCGTGCTTGTAGATCATCCATGCACAATCACACTACCGGTAAGCTGAATGCTGCATGACAGCTGCGCTCTGATTGGCCGAGACGACGTCGGCGGCAGATGATTGGCTGTAGGCGCAGAGTGGCCAGATCAAAATGTTGACTTTTCGGGAGGTGTACAATCAAAATCCGGGAGATGTATGACAATACTTGTGAAAAAAATCGGGAGATTAACTAAAAATTTCCCATTAAGTTGCTTGGAGAGCAAAAAAAATACAAAAAAAAGGTCATTCGTCTAGAAAATCGTTAAATCATTGAGGATTTTTCTCCATTTTGGTCATATTTATACAATACGGGAGGTAAAAAAATCGGGACGGAATCCGGGACATCGGGAGATATTGACCAAAATCGGGAGAACTCCCGAGACATCGGGAGATCTGGCAACTCTGCGTAGGCGCCTAATAGAGGTGCAAGTAGGTAGACTAAACAGAAAGTAGTGTACGTTATATACTCCATCATATTTTTCCTTTGTACTGTGTTGGAATGGTTACAACCCTATTTAGAAGTCGCTATATACCATGTTTAGCGCTTTCAATCTGTGTCACACATGCCCTGCGTCGTGCTCCGCCGGCCTTGCCCCCCCAATCTGCTTATGCTCGCTCAACACCTGGCCAAGTATTAGCTAGGGACCTGCGCGATGTGAGGTACATACTAACCCTACATGTTCTATAGTAGTACTGGGTCATATAGTCGGTGGTTCACTTGTGAGCAAAATGTTTGTTAACTATCTAGTAGGCATGGAATAACATACAAAATCCACCATAGGAAAGTACCGTAAACACCTCATTCGTCATTCAAATAACATTCTTTTGCTTTCATAAAAGTTTATGAATTCTGTGCCGCGTCATTAAAATGTAGAACTCTTTGCCAGTAAATATGTAGGAAACATTTCTTTAATCGGGAATCTTTTAAACGAGGCGAGGACAGGCATCATACAGGCAGGCTTGGTGCCGGCAACTGACAAGTGACTGGTTTGGTTGTTAGCCCTTCTTCACAGCAACATGGGTCTCATTTGCTTACCATCGGGCGTAGGAAAGCCATTATCTGATTAGGATATACCTATCCTATTAAAAAGAAAAACGTAACATTAATATAGCGCCTACATTGTGTAATAAGTAGCTGCTATGCCTGGTTTTGGGTCAATGATTGTTGTGAAATAAGAATACTATCTATCTGCTATTATCCTTCAAAAATGCCATGAACATCAGATTCATTACGCGTGAACAGTCCACAGAGAGAACTTAGGCTCTCACCCCTAAGTTTCTCTCTGCAGACCGCTTCCACAACTGTCCGGTGATGATGACAAGGCCGCCCGGGCCATCATCGTAAGTCATATAGAGGAAAAAAAAATGAAAGAGAAACATTCGCAGTATTTTCGCATTTTAATGACTCGTCATCATCATCATCAGCCTATTGCAGTCCACTGCTAGACTCTATAGGCCTCTCCAGTTGCTCGCCACCTAGGGCAAACCTCTGGAGGATATACCCATTATCGCCACGCTGGGCAGGTTGGTTGGCGATCGCAGGGCGTAGCTTCTCGCTCCAGTGACGCTGTTGCCCGTCATCGGCCTGTGGTATGTAGCTACGCCTTCTATCGTGATGGTTATACCGCCACCAGTCGGTTTGCCAGAGCCTCGTTTGTTGTTCAGGATGCACCACGGGCAGGCTAGGTTTGGAGCGAAAAGGTGATAGGTCGCTCCCTTACATTTTAATGACCCATTTTGCCAATAATCGCATGTACTGTGTGTATTAAAAGACACGTGACACATTCCGCTGCATATATAAGCAGATGCAATATGAATTTAGTGTCCATTATAAATAGCGAGCGAGGTATCACTTAGACGGCGTCTATTTACGACAAGTCCGTGTTTACATCGGGTCGTGTGTGACGAATCGTTTGTTTGTGCGTCTCCGATGCGTAACGAGTGCACACACGGCGGTGCATTGTGTGCTTGCACGACGCGGCAGGATGCAATGCAACATTGTGAAACTTCAACTAGGTACCTACTACCTAGCCCCCAAAATGTTGTTTATGCCCCCAGCCTCTTTTTGTCATCGGACAAGTAGAGTTGGGATGTAAGGGAGCGGCCTATCATCTTTTCGCTCCAAGCCAACCTCACCTGCTCGTGGTGCATACCTGCCGAATAACAAACGAGGCGCTGGCAACCGACTGGTGGCGGTATAACCATCACAATTGAAGGCGTAGCTAAATACTAAAGACCGGTGACGGGCAGCAGCGTCACCGGAGCAAGAAGCTACGCCCTGCGATCGCCAACCGCCTGCCCAGCGTGGCGATTATGGGTATATCCTCCAGATGTTTGCTCTAAATGGCGAACAACTGGAGAGGCCTATGTCCAGCAGTGGACTGTATAGGCTGATGATGATGAAGTAGAGTTGGAAGTTTTATGTTTTACGTGCGAGCCCTTAGGATGCGCATGGTGCTTTTCATCAATGGAACTCCTTGACGGACTCTGTTCCCCGAGACCTACAATCTTCAGGGGTTAATGGGACGAGTGTATCGTATTTTCTATGTTGTCACAACTTCGATGCACACACACAGGCTTTCGCCGACCCACCTGCCCAGGCCCAGGGTGGCGATTATGGGTAAAGCCTCCAGATGTTTGCCCAAGGTGGAGAACAACTGGAGAGCTCTATGTCCAGCAGTGGACTAGATGGGCTGATGATGATGATATCGCGTCCTTTAATGATTGTTTTTTTTACCTGCCTGTGGAGGACGTCCTCCAACACGGGTGGGATAGGGTTGGGCCGGTATGGCGGTGGTAACTGACCAGTTACTTGCCAGTTGTCACAGCGATTTGAGCTTCTCTTTAGCTTTTCATCAGGCGTAGGGAAGCCATTATGTCGAGCCACTGTAGATAGCAGGTTTTTAAGCGGCGTATGCCGGTCACCAACCCGTGTGTCCCCGTTATGCCAGTACGCATGCTCGCTGCCAACGAGGTACCTACGTTGCGCAATGCGCATGCACCTCACTGTTGGTAACATATGTTTTTCTTGCCTAGATAAACTGTTTTGCATTTACTTTGTTGCAACCTTTGTGCTGTGTACACAATTTTATTTATAGTTGATAAACAAATCATGGCGGCATGCATATCTACTAATTTTATTACGTGAAAGTTTGTGTGTGTGCAATGGTTTGTCAGTCAATCGTGCATGAACGGTTGAATGGTTTTTAGATGACTTTGTGCAGCACTCGCCA
>CM062087.1:18372364-18406633 GCA_031163375.1 Conogethes punctiferalis
AGCAATTTTCCGGTAAAAAAAGGTAAGTAGCACTTCTATTTCGGTTTCTCATGATGATGAAACATGATGGCTATAGATTGTGGGATGAGACCGTAGAACAGAAATTTCCGAGCTAGATTTCTGTTCATGTCAATATACTAAAAATAAGTAAGCTGGTAATTATAAGTCCACGAGGGAAACCATAGTTGGTGACCGAGTTATCTCTATTTAGAGCACGTGTTGCGAACATGGGCAAAAAAAATCATACAACCCAGCAGCTGTCAGACAAGTGTTTATTTGGTTACTTGTCCGTTATCGTAGCGACTTGGGCCTCTCTTTCGCGTTCCACTTTCCCATTAGGGGACGTGATGCCACAACGCTGTACTATTAAAAGAAAGCTGGTAGTGGAATCATCTTGCACGTAAGTAGGATTCAGTATTCAGTTCTTTCTGCTCAGAAGAATAACCTAAAAGGTCTTCTCAGGTGGAACTGACCTTGCATCAGCTGGCTGTATACACGTCGAGAGCTTGACAATCTCCCCTTCAGCGGACGTCATGCCGACGATCTCTTTGTGCACGTTTGAACTCCAGCGTGTAGATGCCCTCGAAGCACTTCTTGAGGTGAGAGCTGCCACCCTCATCGGGTCCTTAGTCTCTGAGAGGATTTCAAGCAGCTCGTCGTTGGATAGGAAGAAGAATCTAGAACCAAAGGACGATGGTAATTCAGCACTACTGTGTGGATTTCAAAGTTCGTTCACCATTGGATGCTAAATAATGGAGACCATATTTATTGCCAGAAAAGAATTAGGGAGCCTTCCTAAAAAAAGAAGTTGCTAGTCGATAATTAAAGGCCGCGATGTATACCATCCAGCAGCAACTTCTAGTAATTAAACTTCTTTATCTCCATCCAGTGAAATGCATGCACGATATTTCACTGAAACTGGACCTCGGGAAGAACAGCCTCTTCTTCTCCAGATAATCGTTGAGCCCTCGCTGTATGTCGTCCAGCAGCAGGTTGTTGTACTTAGAGCTTCTTCAGCAGGCCCGGGTAGTCAGTGGCGGGCCAGCCACCATGGGCTCCTTCTGCGTTGCGGCCCTTGATGTTGCGCCACTCCTTGTCCACGTCGCGGAAGTTGCGCGCCTCCGTCGGCATCTGCCGCATGATGTCCTCGGACGAGAAGATCGGCTCCAGGTACATCCAGGTGGCTTGGCACTGAAAGGAGGAGTGTTGGTAATCCATCTATCGTAGAGCAACTACATACGTAGAAAAAGTTCGTAATTCCTATCTTTGCCGCGGCGTCGTTATAATGTGGAACTCATTGCCAGACCATGTGTTTCCTCCTTCATTGATATTAAATCCTTTTAACGAGCCTCAGAACAAGCATCTCATGGGCCGGCTCATCATCATCATCAGCCTATTGCAGTCCACTGCTGGACCTAGGCCTCTCCAGTGTGTCTGGAGAACAACTGGAGAGCTTCTGAACTTCTGAGGATATACCCATAATCACCACGCTGGCAGGCGGGGTTGGCGATCGCAGGGCGCAGTTTCTCGCTCCGGTGACGCTGCTGCCCGTCATCGGCCTGTGGTATTTAGCTACGCCTGGCGGCGGCAATTGACATGTGACTGGTTTGGTTGCCTGTCTCTATGTCGCAGCGACTCTATGCTTCTTCTAGCTTTCTTTCAGGCGTACAGGTCATTATGCCGTGCTACTATACAAAGAAATGTTGCCAGTGGCTTGAAGAGGCATTGCTAGTAACTAATTAAATACGAATGCCGTGACAGGGATGCTTACGGTTTTTAATTACACCCTAGGTGCAGGGCAACAAATATCACGTGGATCTGACGGACGAACACTGGCAGACAAGAGGACGATACATGGTATCTTACGCTTCCCAAAATCGAAACAGTCTTATAAACCTTACCTGTAGCCACTGATCGAGAATATCCTGCATGCTGATGAGCTTCTCCTCCCAGGCCACCATGTCCGCCTCGAACGCCTTCACGTAGGGCGAGCGCCGCGCATGGTCTGCGACTTCAGGATGTGGTCGTCGAGCTGCGCTGCACGTCGTCCAGACCGGGTAAGGATGCCGACGCCGGTTGTCCCTGCAAGCGATAGTAGTGGTATAATGACGGACAGGTGAAGGGGTTAAAGATCATCATCATTATCAGCATGCCAAACCGTCCACTGTTGGAGGGCCTTCCCCCAATGCAAAGGGACGATTTGTCTTAGTCACAACGGCTTGGCAGTAGGAGTTTCATTTTGTAAATCCGGAAAAACACACGGACTACTTATTCCGTCTTCTTAAGGGATTTCGTAGAAGAACGACGAACGCATCAGTGCCCAAAAATCCTATAAGGTTTTTTGTGGTACCGTGCCGCGCGTTTGCGCGCACGAAATAGTAACGTTTGTCGAACTACGGCCCGTTAGAGAATATCAGGAGCAGCGACGTTTACCTGGGTACAAACAAATAAAACCAACTGCGGTCACCAGACTGCCTTCAAGCGTGTTGACTAAGGCAGATTCCCCAAATGACTACTGTGGGAGGCCAGTGTGTCAAGCAGTAGAACGTTTTATTGCTGTCCCTAAAACACCTCGAGGTTGCCTGCACCTTCATAGCAAGTGAGTATAACGCACCTGTAGGGCACCACCTCGAACTTGACTCCGCACCACTCCTCCTTCATCTTGTTGAGGGCGCGCTCGAGCGCGTACTCCTTGGAGGCGTACTGCTCGATCTCCCTCCAGCTGGGAGGGCGTACACGGTGCACGCCCTGCTCCACCATGTCGGCCAGCGACGCCTCGGCCCGTGCTGCACCTCCACGCCGACCAGCTCGCTGATCTTCGCCAGTGGCGGTCGCCATGCCCTGAGGTCACAGAACAACGCCAAAAAGTTCATTAAAAGCTGCCTGTCTACAGAAGTGGAGGCAGAGGTTGCGGAGCGGTAATTTTTTTTTTATAATAGCTCGACATAATGGCTTCCCTCACCTGATGGAAAGCGAAAAGAGCAAGCCCAAATCGCTGTGACAACTGGCAAGTAACTGGTAGTAACCGTCAGTTGGCCACTGCCATGCCGGCCCAACCCTACCCCGCCACGAGCTCCGAGAGACCCTACTCACCAGCAGAAACACGACCCGGAGGTCATTTGACTGCGGTATTTTATAGGGTGGAGGGTCCTTACCCCGACGAAGATTCGCTATGGCGAGGAATATGAAAAGAGAGGTAGGGGCATAGCGAATCTTCGCTCGAATTGAGCTGTTACTTGCCAGTTGTCACAGCGACTTGGGCCTCTCTTTCGCTTTCCATCAGGCGTAGGGAAGCCATCATGTCGAGCCACTATAAAAAAAATGCCTTACCTCTCTTATAAACATTAGGCGGGCCGTAGGCCTGTTTACCACCTTTTTGGTAAAAAAGAAGCCACCCTCGCCTGAACGCGGTGCTCTTGTATCCCAAAAACAAGGCCACTCACCTTGTTGCCATATAGCGCAGAGCACCGGCAGCAGCACCTTGAACTTCTCCACCTTTTGCGCACCATGTCCGCGATGCGCTTGGCGCCGGGGTACTCGAACAGCTGCTTGCCCAGCTTGTACAGCAGCTTCACACCACGCCTCCAGCGTCCTCGCGATCTGCTCCGCGTCCAGCCCGAAGAACGGCCCGTGGTACCTGGACAAAGTAATACGCTAGTACATTAACTTTCAGCAAGGCCTTATTTTGGATAGAGTCGACAATTAGACCATAGATGGGAGGTAAAAGGAGCGACCTATCAACTTTTCCCTCCAAGCTAACCTCACCTGCCTGTGGTGCATTCCCGCCGAAAGCAGTCGCTGGCAACCGACGGCTGGCGGTATAACCATCAGGTCGGTTCTCGCTCCAGTGACGCTGTTGCCCGTCATCGGTCTTTGGCATTTAGCTACGCTTTCAATTGTGATGGTTATACCGCCACCAGTCGTTAGCCAGCCGCCCTCTTTCGGCGGGGATGCACCACAGGCAGGTGAGGTTGGCTTGGAGGAAAAGATAATAGGCTGTCTCCCTTACAGTCTCTTAAAGCCGCGGCCACACTAATTGGAGATATTTGCACCAACATTATACGTTTTGCGCACTAATGCATCAAATGTACTTAATCGGTACTTTGACACAAATAAAGACAATTAAGCGCGTTAGTATTGTGCATTGGACAGTGACTGAACCCAATGTGTGGCTTTTTTTTTTGACAGAGGGGGCAAACGGGCCTGAAGACCCATAGACATAGACACCGCAACACCAGGGGAGTCACAGGTGCGTTGCCGGCCCTTGAGAAATCTGTAGGCTCGCTTTCTTGAAAGGTCCCTAGGTCGTATCCATTCGGGAAAATTGCAGCCGGAAGCTGATTCCAAAGAGGCAACTGCACGAGGCAGAAAATTGCGCGCAAAACGCACTGTGTAAGACTTCCATCTATCAAGATGATTAAGGATGAAATCTTGAATTGGTGCGAGATGTACGATGATGAAGAAATGGCAGCTGGTACCAGGTCAAACAATTCCTCCGAACACGGTGAACAACCTCCTCGTGGCTGCAGTATAAGTGATGGTACCGATGTGGACTACGAAGTATAGGCTGATAATGATGGCTGGATTAAGACAGCACGTACCACTTCTGTATCCGTCGTAGAAGTCCGAAGGCGGTGTGCCACAGCTTGTGGAAGGGGTCGATGCCGGCCAGCATGGTCTGCAGGCTGAAGTACACCGACAGCTCCTGGTCCAAGCAGCTGCTCCTCGTTTATGATGTCGTCTGCTTCGTACTTGTCATCCTGGTTATACCAATATGGATATCATCATTTGACTGGCTCGGTGGCTCATTTGGTAGGTGTCTGCCTTCTGAACCAAGGGTCATGGGTTCGATCCCACACATTACAAATATTTGTGTGCATGAACATGTCTGTTTGTATTGGTCTGGGTGTTTTCTATGTATAATATGTATTTATTTACAAAAAAAATGTATCTAAGTAACTATGTTTATCAGTTGTCTAGTACCCATAGTACAAGCTTCGGCTTAGTTTGGGACTAGATGGCGCTGTGTGGCCCAGCGTGGCATGTCTTGGGTTATTTATTTATTTATCATAGTGCCACCGGAGCGAGAAGCTACGCCCTGCGATCGCCAACCCGCCTGCGCAGCGTGGCGATTATGGGTATGTCCTCCGGATGTTTGCCCTAAGTGGCGAACAACTGGAGAGGCCTATGTCCAGCAGTGGACTGCAATATGAATAGATCTCCATTAATTCCAGGAGAGGTATCGTACACGTGCAGAGATCTTTTCAGGGGGGGTTTAAGTCCGGGAACAACTGTTCTATCTAGCTGATATAATAACGAGTAGACTGTACTCGGACCACAGATATCTCCAATAGATACCGCATGTTCGGCATTTTGCTTTGAGTTTCGCGAGTCAATTTCAGGTGGTATGGAAGGGTGTGCGGGGGACGTAACTCATTTCTCAAGTGATGTACATTTGTATTGTGCAATGTCGATAATTTTATCGAAAAATTACCAATCAGGTATATTAGACTAGATTATGTCTGTATCACCTTTTCAGTATTTTGTGCAATACTGGATATTTATCTATGTATGTATATAAATATATGTTTATATATGTCACCGGAAAATAGCAAGAATCGTAAGTTGATCAATTTCCTAGGTAGTTGATTATCTTTCGGAATATAACAAACGGTAGTGGAAATGTATTATTTAACGCAATGGATTTCAGTTAGTTAATCAACTTACGGTAGCCTGACAGTCATTTAATAATTTACGATTTTGACACAAGTAAAATCGTCCTCAAATGGGCCAATCGTTGCTCAATGTACTATTTAACGGTGCACTATTACCCGTAACTTAATACACTGTTCCCTGATTGGTTGCCGAGATAACGCCACGTGAGCCATTGAACCAATCAACGTTCACCTCACCTTCGTCGGATGATTTTACGGCAAGATCCCGTAAAATGATCAATTTACTAAAATACATACGTTAAATAATACATTTCAACTGCCGTTTTGACATTATAAGTATATTTAAATGTATCTAAGTAAGTTTATCAGTTGTCTAGTACCCATAGTACAAGCTTCGGCTTAGTTTGGGGCTAGGTGGCGCTGTGTGGCCCAGCGTGGTATGTCTTGGGAAAAGAAAAATTTCCAATGAGTATAGTTATAAATATGGTTAGGTGAAGTAATCACAGCAGTTTTCATTTACTCGTCTTCTATCCTTCATACATTGAAAACTATCCTATGTAAATGTCTCTAACAGCAGGGTGCGGCATTTGTCCATTTTAATGTTCTCTCAGGACACTTTGGAAATCTAAAGTAGAAACACTAAAATTTTTCTCATCTTGCATTATCGATATACCTGAAAGTAATACATTGTAACACTATTGTCAAACGTGTCTATGCTAGAAAGGGATAAAAATAGTGAAATTGGTAATGAAAGAAAGGGATCATGAAAAAAGACATCAACGCGAGCTAACATCTGTCAAATATTTTCCATCGTAACTTGAGCTCCGGCGCCAAGGAGTTCAATACTAAGATTCATACGTTTATGTTCTACAAACTATTAAAAATGTCTCCGATACACACGGGTCTGACTTCTGGTCAGTACTGACCGTGGTACTGACGCACTTTAAGCGCATGCGTATTTCGCGCCTGCATTGCACTGATGTATTACCTCTCGCGTGATATCTTAAGTGCGGTATCTATTGGAGATATCTGTGACTCGGACTTACCATCAGATTCTTAAATATATCATCCACTTTCCCGACAACATCTCTCAGCAGATCCAAGTTCAAGAGCGGCGGGTCGAACCTCCGGAACAGTTCCAGGTCCTTCTCGTGCCGCTTCAGCTTCTCCTCGAAGATCGTCTTGCGGCTGCGCAGCTTGTCTTCCGCCATGGTCTTCTTGGTGTAGAGCGTCTTGAGGGTCAGGTCTATCGTGTCTTCCATGTCGAGCGGCCAGAGGAACACTCGGGTGTTCAGGTTTATGTCTTCAACTGAGAATTAGGATAGATAAATTAATTATTCTTTACGTCTATTTTTGGATGACACCTCTGGTTAATTGTGATGATTAAGGACATGCAACAGTAAATCTATTCACCAGTTTGTTCGCCACTTAGGGCAAACATGTAGAGGATTTACCCATAATCGCCACGCTGGGCAGGCGGGTTGGCGATCGCAGGACGTAGCTCCTCGCTCCGGTGACGCTGCTGCCCGTCATCGGCCTGTGGAATTTAGCTACGCCTTCAATCGTGATGGTTATACCGCCACCAGTCGGTTGCCAGCGCCTCGTTTGTTATTCGGCAGGATGCACCACGGGCAGGTGAGGTTGGCTTGGAGCGAAAAGATGATAGGCCGCTCCCTTACATCAGAGTCGATGATTATTACCATTGTGGTGGTTTGACGGTAAGTAGTAGCTGACGGTGGGACACACCCATCGTCCACGTAGTGGGACACACCCACTACGTGGACGATGGGTGACCCTTGCCAGGTGACCGATAGCGGCACCCAGGTGGCCAGTTTTAGGGCTAGTTAAAGTATTATTGATTCGAATAGAAGAAGAACTTCAGATTACAAGTAACCTGACTCCACTTACAGGTAAGATGAGCATGTTGCATAAGGAACAGCACGTATTCGGCGGTCGTGCGCGACTTCTCCTTCAAGTCGAACATTGCACAGTCTCGGCAATCCTAAAACAGAAAGACTATGGGTATGAAGGAAAGCTTGAACATCTCAACATCAACTCGTTCCACTGAAAATCAGCGTATACTTATCATGCCTTGACATTCACTGAGTGCATACCAAATTCGGCTGCATATTGTATGACATAGTAGACTAAGTTACTTTTTAGATTTAGTGCTGAATAAAACGTTTTCTTTCTTTCTATCTTCAATACTACAACTAAGTATGATGGCACAACGTCGTAAAGTGAATCTTGGTCTCTGATGTTGCCACTTCGATCTTTAAAACTAAACAATCATTACTCGAACGCGGCTCTCAGTTAATTCAAGTGCTGGGGCCCTAGCACTACTCCAAAAAAAACGAAAACGATCGTTCGTTGAACGGATCGCGTATTTTTGCCCCATAAATACTTCTCATATGTCCCTCCCCCCTGGATTTGACTATTTGCTTGATACCTTTACATACACCTTATGTTACTCAACAATATATTCTGTGAAATCCAGAAATGCTAGAGTAAAGATGCTGTAAAATCTGCCAAAACAGTTTTCAACTAAGTTTCCAATGTATAGAGCCTATTATCCTCTTTTTTTTATAGTGGCTCGACATAATGGCTTCCCTACGCCTGATGGAAAGCGAAAGAGAAACCCAAGTCGCTGTGACAACGGGCAAGTAACTGGTCAGTTACCTGTCAGTTGCCACCGCCATGCCGGCCCAACCCACGGTGGGTGGTTAACCCACGAGCTCCGGAAACCCTACTCACCGGCAGAAGCACGACCCAGAGGTCATTTAACTGCGGTATTCTATAGGGTGGAGGTCCTTCCCCGGACTCTTAAATTACCTCTAGACATTTTGGCAAAATTTTAAAGATAACGTCAAAAGTGGCCGTTTGTATGACTTATCATGATTCAGCGTAAGGCTATGCAGCTATTGTGTTAATAAATAAGTAATCAATATATTATGTAGACGTATTCAACCATTAAAATGATAACTAAACTTACTGCAATATAGTTGATCAACTCGACCAGCTGTGCGGTCGTCTCTGGACTTTCGGAGGACCGCGCCGCCATCTCTTCGTACACGTTACAAATTCTGAACAGACACAATACAGGGTGTTTAATTAGGCTGGTTTCACAGCTGTCCGGGAGTCGCGTACGGGCAGTCCGTGCGCGGAAAGCCCGTACGGGTCACGCCCACAGTCGAGCTACTATAAAAAATGTGGTCTGGTCATTTCTGCGTCCTGTGCCTGGGCACCGCTGGCACCGCCCTAGTTAGGGCACTGGAAAAGAGAAGGGGGGGTAAGATCAGAGTCACGCTTACGCTCTATTCCACTTCCTGTTGACAGCGATGAAGTGATCGATGATGTGCTGCCGCAGCCCGTCCACCACGGCCCACATGCAGTCGTTGATGGGCCCGCAGTCCAGCATCACCATGTTGAGCGGGATGTCGCGCCGCAGGAACAGCACCTCGTCCCGGAGCGCCTCGTACATGTATATGCGCGCTGAGAAGTCCTGATGACGGGGTGAGGAATTGAGGAATGTACTAAGATGTCGAATGCGGCCCATTCCAGGGCTTTGTGTGAGTGGCAGCCGCGGCTGAACGGAGATCTGTGGGCAGACCAGCCACCCGATGGTCGGATGACATAGCGGCGGTGGCCGGGAAACATTGGACGAGGTTGGCGAGGGACCGTGTAAAGTGGCGGTTGAAAGAAGAGGCCTATACTCAGCAGTGGGTAGATGGGGGCTGAAATGATGATGATGATTTCCTCGTCATCAGTCTTTCACAGTCCATTGCTTTTTTTTATGCAAGAGGCGGTAGACGAGCAAATGTGATGCCTGATGGTAAGCAGTCAACACCGCCCATGGACACCCGCAACCCAAATCGAGTTCTGGGGCCGTTGCCGGCCTTTTAAATAGGAGTACGCTTGTTTCTTGACGGTTCCCAAGTCGTAGCTGTACGGAAGACTGTTGCAGAGAGTTGGTTCCACAAAACCGATGCGAGGCAAGAAGTACACTGAACAAAGACCTCTCCAATTTTTCACGTACTCTAAGACTCGTTTACCCCATTTGTTATCGGTACTGCGGCTGATATGGCCGGCCAGTCCACTGCCACTTGAACTTACTAATCCGGTGAGCAATATCGATGACCTTGATTATTCGAAACCAAATGAGAAATGGATGAACACATTAATACACCCCAAGATCTTGACATCTATTTACGAATTCGTTGTTAAAGTTCAGACAAGAGAGAGATCAGATGTCACGTAAAGAAATCCTAAAGACGAACGAAGTACTTTGATATGTAGAAATGAGACACTTATAGTAGAGAAAAATCACAACGCCCCCGCGATGTATTAGACAGGCAACGCCATCTCTGACCAAATCGACGTCAACCGAATTTTAAATATCTTCGGTTGACGTTCGATGTTCAAACAGATAAGATTGGATACGAGCAATCGGAGCAATCTAAGTGATGTTGTCTGATATTTATTTATTTACAGTGATGTGTCAGTGTTACCTTGAGGTACGGCGGAGGGTCCATAGCGAAGAACTGCAGCAACTCCTGCTTGGCGGTGCCGTCCAGGATGTAGTAGTACTCCTTGAAGCAGCTCAGGAAGCGCATGGGCCCCGGCCGGTTGACGCCGAAGTGTTTGATGCACTCGTTGACCAGGTCCATCATATACTCTTCGTCGGGGTACACCATCATGAGATACGGCTTCGGACGGACGGTACCTGATAAATTATATCTATGTATGACGACCAGTTCACGATTTATGGCGTAGCTTAGTTTTTTTTATAGTGGCTCGACATAATGGCTTCCCTACGCCTGATGGAAAGCGAAAGAGAAACCCAAGTCGCTGTGACAACGGGCAAGTAACTGGTCAGTTACCTGTCAGTTGCCACCGCCATGCCAGCCCAACCCTAACCCCCCACGAGCTCCGGAAAGCCTACTCACCGGCAGAAACACGACCCAGAGGTCATTTGACTGCGGTATTCTATAGGGTGGAGGTCCTTCCCCGGACGGGCGGCTCAATTCGAGTGAAAATTCGCTATGCCCTACCTCTCTTGACGGGCAGCAGCGTCACCGCATTCGGATTCAGTCGGTGAAGAATAATCCAACAATATTTTAAGAGAGGTAGGGCATAGCGAATCTTCGCTCGAATTGAGCCGCCTATCCGGGGAAGAACCTCCACCCTATAGAATACCGCAGCCAAATGACCTCCGAGTCGCGTTTCTGCCGGTGAGTAGCGTTTCCGGAGATCATGGGGGTTGGGCCGGCATGGCGGTGGCAACTGACAGGTAACTGACTAGTTACTTGCCCGTTGTCACAGTGACTTGGGCTTCTGTTACGCTTTTCATCTCGTGTAGGGAAGCCATTATGTCGAGCTACTATAAAAAAAACCAGCATTGCGGTGGCAACTGCCGTATAAAAACAAACAAAACTCAAGTTACCAGGATACATGATGCTGTCGACGCTGGGCAGCTGGTGGTTGACATTGATGATGGCGTGGAACCACTTGACTATCTGGACCCGCATCTGGTCCAGGGTCGGCTCGAACGTGATGTTGGTGGAGCCCGGGTGGCCGATCACCTTGATCCGTATCAGAGGTCTCTTTATGAACATGTAGTCTTGGTAGGAACCGCTGTAGTTGTTGCCTTCCTGGGTGATAAAAATTAACCCTTCACCAGACGGTAGACATAATAATAACCCAAGACATGCCACGCTGGGCCACACAGCGCCATCTAGCCCCAAACTAAGCCGAAGCTTGTACTATGGGTACTAAACAACTGATAAACTTACTTAGATACATTTTTTTTTGTAAATAAATACATATTATACATAGAAAACACCCAGACCAATACAAACAGGCATGTTCATGCACACAAATGTTTGTAATGTGTGGGGATCGAACCCACGACCCGTGGCTCAGAAGGCAGAGGACTACCAATTGAGCCACCGAGCCAGTCATAGACAATAGACGCCAGATTATTTTATTATTAACTAGCGACCCGCTCCAACTTCCCACGGTTGTACCAAAGAAATATTTCCCATGTCCTATATTAGGGCTACCATCAATCTCTTCTTTATTTTTAACCTGTAGGATTGAATGCAGACTTCCTGTTTTGAGCTTTTTGTATCCAGCTCGAAGCGCTTCTTCGTCATCTTTCCAGCAGTCTGCTATTCAAGCGTTTATTTCTCCTGATAATACAATTTCATCTCGAGGAGATGATACCACTGCCACCCAAACCGACAAAAACTGTTCTTTTGCTGAGAGAAAAGGTTCAGATGGGGGTACAACGATTGGAATGGACAGACCTAGTAACTAAATGTAGTGTCCTTCTCAGAGTTGACCGCACTTGACCTCGTGTTCCTTGTGAGTAGATACTAGCTCATTACCTAAGCTGATACGAGTGACTTAGGCCATCGATAGAATAATAGAATAATTTATTGTGAATATAAATTTGGGTACATAATAGCTGTTGAAGTTGCTTAACTTACACATCGCCAAATCCTACCTACTCAGGTGTATTCACATTGTAAGCTTTATTACAAAACTAAACTTAATAATAACATCATAATTTACAATAACTTACTCTCTATGTTCCATAAATTCTTTTAGGTTATAAAAACAATTTTTTATTAGCCATGTTTTCAACATTCTTTTAAATTCTCCTAAACTTAACGCATCAGCTTTAAAACAAACAGGCAGCTTATTATATATTTGTATACACATATTGTATGCATTTCGAGAAACCATTGACAATTTTACAGGTGGTTTCTGCAATTGACATAAGTATTTCTGCCGAAGTTGTCTGACAGATACATCTTGTTGTCCAATAAAGAGATATTTAAATTTTAATACAAATAGGCATATTTCATATATATATAAACATGGTAAAGGTAAAATATTATATTTTTGGAAATATGGACGACAAGAAATTATTCTCTTAATACCAAATATGGCTCTTATGCATCGCTTTTGGACTAGAAAGATCTTTTGGATGTCTACTGAATTTCCCCATAGGACAATTCCGTATCGCAAAATAGAATCAACATAGCCATTATAAGCTAAGACAGCTGCTTCAATTGACACTACCCTACTAACGTTTCTAAGGGCGTATATGAATGAGTTGACTCTAGTGCACACACTATCTATATGACTTTTCCAGGTACAGAAACAATCAATATTAAATCCTAAAAATGTTATGTGTGATACTTCTTCTATTAGGTCTCCATTAGCTTTTATATTTAATGATTGGGAAATACTTCTAATTGTACGGAATTGCATATATTTGGTCTTATCACTGTTTAATTTTAAATTATTAGATGTAAGCCATGATATCGCTTGAGCCAATATATTGTTTACATCCTGATTGTATGTTGCGATATCTTTTCGTTCTATAACAAGAGTCGTATCATCGGCAAACAATATACACTCTGATAATGATATATGATGATACGCAGAAAAGAAACCGAATCCACAGCTATTTACAAGTTACTAGTAACTTACCCAATAATATCTAAAGTATTCAGCGAAGTGGTACACGCTCCTCTCCACCAAATCGCGAACTTGTCTGGACATCAGTGCGTGGATGCATCTGTACATATAGAATACGTAATTACTTAACCACTCTTACAACAACCCTGGGGGCTATAGATTCAACTCCTCTCCTTCTCTTTACGCTCATGGTGTGACGCACTGTGATGGCAGAAAGCTTCATTATTACCTACGAAGTCCAACAGCTCAACAATGATAATCTACATACTATGAAAAATACGCTTTGAAGGTGGTAGACCCCTTCCTATGTGTGTGTGGGCAACTTATCCATCAGGTCGGCTAGAATTTCATAGCTTATTCAGCTTGTTGGGATGTAAAGGAGCGGCCCATCATCTTTTCGCTTCAAGCCAACCTCACCTGCCCGTGGTGCATCCTGCCGAATAACAAACGAGGCGCTGGCAACCGGCTAGTGGGGGTATAACCATCACAATTGAAGGCGTAGCTAAATACCACAGACTGATGACGGGCAGCAGCGTCACCGAAGCGAGAAGCTACGCCCTGCGCTCGCCAACCCGCCTGCCCAGCGTGGCGATTATGGGTATATCCTCCAGATGTTTGCCCTAACTGGCGAACCACTGGAGAGGCCTATGTCCAGCAGTGGACTGCAATAGGCTGATGATGATGATGATTCAGCTTGTTGTGAACTTCAGATTATTAAATTCTAGGGGAACTGAATCTTCCAATCATACCTAAAGAACTGCTCTACTTGGAAAGTAGACTCCTTCTTCTTCCTAGCCACGTAGACGGCCCAGTGGTGCCTCATCTTGATCATAGTGTCGGCAACGTCGATCAGCCAGTTGTCCATCAGCTTGTCAAGCATCTCTGTTCAGGCATTATTCAGCTGGTTGTGTATTTTAGGGTATACTAGGGGAACTGCTTTTCGTACCTGGAGAACTGCTCCACTTGGATGTGCGTTTGTCGGGATCGTCCATCGCTCAGCTGTCTACCAGCTATTTTCGCGCATCTGTCCACAGCTTATTATTCAGACGGTCGTGAATTTTACGGTATTCCAGGAACTAGTCTCCTCATCTTACCTGAAGAACTGCTCTACTTGGAAGGTAGACTCCTTCTTCTTCCTAGCCACGTAGACGGCCCAGTGGCGCCTCATCTTGATCATGGTGTCGGCGACGTCGATCAGCCAGTTGTCCATCAGCTCGGCGCGCATCTCCGCGCAGAGTTTGTTCAGCTTTTCTGTAAACTCCGGGATATACTGCGGGAACTGGATCTCCTCCTGCATCTTGTTCATGTCACAGATGAAGATGTTTTGATATCTGTAACAAAATTGGGATGTAAGCGAACAATTCATCATCTTTGCTCCCCACGCTCACTCAAGTGCCCGTAGTGCATCCTGCAGAATAAACACGAGGCTCTGACAACCGATTGGTAGCGGAACGAGTATAGCACCGGAACGAGAAGCTACGCCCTGCGATCGCATGGGGATTATGGATAATGCCTCCAAATGTTTGCCCAAAGTGGCGACCACATGTAGAGGCTTATTTCCAGCAGTGGACTCGGTATACTCATGATGATGTATGGAGTAATTTTGTTCTGTAAGGTACATCGCCATCTGTTGTTAGGAGGCGGAACTAGTGATTGTATTTTGTTGCATGTGGAGACAGATGTCGCTACATATCGCTACAGTACCACCAGCTCTGGTGACGCTGCTGCCGGTCATCGGACTGTGGTATTTAGCTACAACTTCAAATGTGATGGTTATACCGCCACCGGTCGGTTGCCAGCCTCGTGTGTTGTTCAGCAGGATGCACCACGGGCAGGTGAGGGTGGCTTGTATGTGTAGCTGTGACTTATAATAATACCAAGACATGCCACGCTGGGCCACACACCTAGCCCCAAACTAAGCCGAAGCTTGTACTATCGGTACTAGACAACTGATAAACTTACTTAGATACATTTTTTTTTGTAAATAAATACTTATTATACATAGAAAACACCCAGACCAATACAAACAGACATGTTCATGAACACAAATGTTTGTACTGTGCGGGAATCGAACCCACGACCCCTGGCTCAGAGGGCAGAGGTCACTACCAAATGAGCCACCGAGTCTGCCACTTAAACGACTACTGACTTGTCATGCCAAATCCTGCGCAGCTCGATCAGTATCGGGTTGCCGTGGTAGTAGCGGTAGGCCATCGCCTGCCGCGCGCGCACGGCGGCCGCGTGCCACGGCAGCGGCGCGCGCACGGCCAGCGCCGGCCACAGCGGCGGCAGGAACGCGATGCGCAGGCGCGCGCACTCGCCCGGGTCCTCCAGGATGTACGACAGGAGACACCTGCAAAACTGTTTTTATAGTCATCATCATCATCATCAGCCCGTGTCTGTCCACGGCTGCAGGCCTCTCCTAATATTCGCCACAGCCCTGGGCCCCGTGATCGAATGGGGCCCCCTAGTTCCTGCCAGATTACCAAATGATAACTGATATTTAGGTCATAGGGGCCCCATGATCCTAATGTGCCCAGGGTCTCAAATAGTTTAAAGACGTCCCTGGCCACTTAGGTCGATTTTGGGCTTCTCGCATCCAGCACTTGCCAGCCTGCGCAAATCGTCACTCCACCTGGCTTGAGGGCGTCTACATTACGTTTGCCGATCCCGCAGATAGACGCTGAGCATAGCCCTTTCCATAGTTCGCTGAGCGACTTTTAATTTGTGGACTAGCCTTCCCGTTAATGTCCACGTTTCGGCTCCGTATATCATAACTGTAGACCACCGTGTGCTTGTGCACCCATCCAGAATGGTCAGAAAATCGGGAGATCTCCCGATTTTAGTCAATATCGCCCGACGTCCCGGATTCCCGTCCAAAACTCCCGATTCTTTTTTACCTCCCATGTATAAATAGGACCAATATTGTCATAAATCTTTTTTTTTTATAGTGGCAGTGACATTATGGCTTCGCTATGCCCTACTTATTTTATTTTAACGGATTTTTGAAAATACACCTCCCGAAAGTCAAAATTTCGATCTGGCAACCCTGGACCCACCTCTTCATAGCCATGCAGAAGAACTCCTTGATGTCCGCCTCGCTCTGCCGCACGCACGCGTTGTACGTCAGTATGAGCAGACGCCGCTTGATCGCCGCGGTCTGCTTGTCCACCTCTGTCTTCGCGCGCTTGTACAAGTGCTGGGGGAAGTCCGGCAGGTGCTTCCCGACTAGGGACTGGGCAAAACAAACAATGGGCTAATATACTATGTTACTTTGTTTTGCTATCGATACCTCATTAAAGAATCATTGGTGAAAAAAATTGTTCTGTAACATTAAAATAGTCTATCACAATTTCAACTTTTAGAGAGGAAGGGCATAGCGAATCTTCGCTCGAATTGAGGCGCCCATCCGAGAAAGGACCTCCACCCTATAGAATACCGCAGTCAAATGACCTCTGGGTCATGTTTCTGCCGGTGAGTAGGGTTTCCAGAGCTCGTGGGGGGTTAGGGCTGGGCCGGCATGGCGGTGGCAACTGACAGGTAACTGACCAGTTACTTGCCCGTTGACACAGCGACTTGGGCTTTTCTTTCACTTTCCATCAGGCTTAGGAAAGCCATTATGTCGAGCCACTATATAAAAAAAAAAACATCACCACTAATTGACGAGTCACATATACAAAATTTGCGATGTGCGAGTGACGTCACTGGTATATTATTTCGCATGACTCCTACAAGAAATTTGTTTTATAATTGATTTCATAACAAAATATGTTATAATTTTATTAATGCCACTTAAAAGATGGTATAATATTATTGAATTAGTTTTACACTTTGAAAATGGTATTTTTCTGTCAGTTTTGCAGGCCTATTGTCGTTCCGTTTAGTTGTGATTTCTCAAATTTTACGGATTCTTTTCGGTAACCATGAAGTAAAAGTATTACTGAATCAACATCATCAACATGAACCAATCACAGTCCAATGTCAAACAATACTGAACATACCGTTGTCAAATAATACTGGATCCTCTCCAAGTCCTTGGGATGTATGTATCTGTAGTGCTCCTCCTCGGTCGTCTTCAGCATCTCCAGCTTCTGCTGGTCCGGGTCCCGAGGCAGTTCGAATTCCAGTTTAGCCAAGTGCCTGTCGATGTAAAACAAGCCCTGAAAATGTACCTACATTGATCTGAGAATAAGGCTTGCTAGAGTACAATACTTATTTTATGGAATTCGAAAAAGAAGCCCAAATCGCTCTGACAAGTGACAACGGGCAGGAAACCTCAAATGCCAAAAGCCATGCTGGCTTGCTAGATGTTTCTTCTCTTTTTCGTCTAATATTATAAGTGTGAAATTAGTTTGTATGGATACATGAACAATCATCGAAAGATCAAAATCAACAAGATCATTGAAAGAGTAACAAAACACACATACGTACATTGAAAGTTACAGAAACACTCTCTCTAGTCGTATCCCTCACTATTGAGGATCGTGGCTCCTTTTGACTTTGGCAATTAGCTGCCTCCATCGGTTTCCTTCTGACGCTTGATGTCTGCCCATCGCATGGGACTCCGAAAGGACACAGAAACACTACTGAAGGGTTTTTAATGAAACTTTACATTAATATAGATTATGCCCCAAATGTACTGTAACACACTTAAGCTATAATTTATGAGGATATCATAATTTTCACCGAATGTGTCTTTGCTTTTTCGTTGAAGCTTGTAGGATAATTTAAACGTTTCCTGAATCGAACCCAATACATACTTTTTCAGTGCTTCTTTGGCTGCAATTTCTGCTTCCTCTTTCTCCCGTCTCCTCTTCTCGATTCTTCTCCGCTTCGCCTCTGCTTCGGCGGCTTTCTTTCTGTCATATGCCCCAGAGACGAGGTCCTCGAGAAGCACCAACCCTATGTAAGGTATTCTACATATTAGAGTTAGGATGTAAGGAGGGAGCGACCCATCATCTTTTAGCTCCGAGCCACCCTCACCTGCCTGTGGTGCATCCTGCTGAATAACAGATTAGGCTCTGGAAACCGATCTGTGGCGTTAACCATCACGACAGAAGGCGTAGCTAAATATCACAGGCCGATGACAGGCAGCAGCATCACCAGATCGTAAAGCTGCGCCCTGCTATACTCAACCCACATGCCCAGAATGGCGATTATGGGTAAATCCTCAATATATTTACCCAAACTGGCGAATAACTATAACCATAGAGGCCTATGTTCAGCAGTGGAGTATGAAGTCTCCCTTCATCATTATCCTTCCTTCATCATTATCATAAGACTATCATTAGTCTAATGATAATGATGAAGGAAATGAAACTACTAATCAGGCGGAAATCGAGGTATACTCGTAGTATTGTGCCAGACAGACATACGCATCTCATAAGGTTATGATGACAGACAAAAATATCTTACCCTTTTGTAACTTATGCTTCTCCTTTTCCCTGAGTGCCGCCTCTAGCTTCTCCTGTTCCCTCTCTGCCCATGATTTGAGGGGAGGGAACTGCATCTCCCCGTTGGGCCCTATGGGTCCGAAGAGCACCGGCGGCACCCTCCTCTTGGGTGGCATGTTGAGAACTCGCATGGCTTTTGTGGCAGGAGTGTAGCAGTTGCCTGGAAGACATCAATTAGTTCAAACATCTTTTTTTTTATAGTGGCTCGACATAATGGCTTCGCTACGCCTGATGGAAAGCGAAAGAGAAGCCCAAGTCGCTGTGACAACGGGCAAGTAACTGGTCAGTTACTTGTCAGTTGCCACCGCCATGCCGGCCCAACCCTAACCCCCCACGAGCTCCGGAAACCCTACTCACAGGCAGAAACACGACCCAGAGGTCATTTGACTGCGGTATTCTATAGGGTGGAGGTCCTTCCCCGGACGGGCGGCTCAAGCGAAGATTCGCTATGCCCTACCTCTCTTCTAACTTTAGGATAACAGGACTTAAGTTATGTCACATGAATTCTTATTCAGGTTAGCGTTAGAAAAACAAGTATTTTTTCTTTAAATGAAATAGAGTAACATGTCATAAGATATATTATAAGAGGCATACAAGGATCACAAGCGTGTTGAGGTCATAATATATTGTGAGATCCTATAATGAAGCATCTTCAGGCTACTGTAGCATCTGACTGGAATCTGCGATATTGCGTTCGTAGTCATTACGCCTTGGACTCCTAATGAAATAAATCTACTGAACGAAGATCACAAAGCTGTGGCGATTATCAGCCTTAGAATGCGGCAATATGCTAGTGGGTTGTGACCCAAACTCACCGGTGGAGTCAACAGGCTTGGCGTGGTTGAAGCCATCGCGGTACGGAACCCCCCGAGTCCAAGATTTGCCCTGCATCAGCGGAGGGAACTCGCTGCATCCTCCGTCGCCTTCACCTGGAAACATAAGACACGTATTGCTATGGCCCAGGTTTGATACAGCTCGCTTGATTAATGAATACGGACGATTAAAGTCCACAGTTGGACATAGGCTACGTCCAGCAGGGGAATGCGATATACTGATGATGATGATCACTCTTTTATGTATCTTGCGTAAAAACGCAAAAGCAAGTCTCCTCGAACATTGGCTGTTATGGAATCCCACCTTCCGGATAATTCCTCCATCTATCAAGCGAGTAACACATCACCTTCTAAGTTTGAACCTGTCTGTAAAGTTTTTATTTTATTTATTTCAGCCACCCGTTGAAGGTGACTAAAATCCTTGTCCACCTGGTCTACCTAACCTAGCAGTACTGGGGGACGTCACACTGGCCGCTTACCAATTGATGGATCCAGGATCCTCTCTTCACAGCCTGATCCCATTCTTTCGAGCCAGCACACTCCAAGACATCTTCGACAGATTGAACGGTCTGCCGGAGTTTTTGGATGAGCTGGGCTGGTATGAATGAAACTTATGTGGGATATAGTAGCCCAACTGACGCAAAATAGGTGTTCAGATGTCCCAAAAAAAAATGAAAACGGTCCATTTAAACAGGGTCCCACCTTCTGGGTAGTAATTCCTGGTAGCGCGTAACAGCACGCTGTCCTTCTCCAGCTCGTGGTCGTAGCCGGCGCGCTGCAGGCCGGGCAGCGGCGGCTGCGCACGCGCCGGCATAGTGAAGCGCGGCGGGCACGGCAAGGCGCCCGAGTCGCTTGCACTGCTCGCTCCCTTCGCTCGCACGCGCTTACGGGCTCCGCTCGACATCGCTTACCTAATAAACATAGACAGACATTCTCTCATCATCAGCCCTGAACTGCTGGACACCACTGTGCCCCAGGGTTGCCAGATCTCCCGATTTCCCGGGAGATCTCCCGATTTCGGTCAATATCTCCCGATGTCCCGGATTCCGTCCAAAACTCCCGATTTTTTTTTACCTCCCGTATTGTCTAAATATGACCAAAGGGAGCAAAATCTTAACAATTTTCAAGCAACTGAATGGGAAAAATTTTAGTTACATCATCTTCTATCTATATATATAAAAGGAGAAACTGACTGACTGACTGACTGACTGACTGACTGACATATCAACGCACAGCCCAAACGGCTAAACGTAGGCACTTGAAATTTGGAAGGGACGTAGCTTAGGTACCGTAGGGGTGCACTAAGAAAGGAATTCCCGAAATTCCCACGGGAACGGGAATTAGCGGGAAAATCCTTTTGTATGAAAAATCTAAACCGCTTAAGTTAGACGCTTGAAATTTGGCATGCAGGTACCTTAGTAAATATAAAGTTTAGTTATGGCTGTATTTTGAGAAATTCCCACGGGAACGGGAGTTAGCGGGAAAAAACTTTTGTATGTATAAATTTAAACACGCGGACGAAGTCGCGGGCAAAAGCTAGTACTTATAATAAATCTGTAGAGAAGTCAATTCTGTACATTGTATATATTTTCAAATTAACTATCAGGGGATGATTAGTGATCGATACTGATGCCAAAAATGCAATCAGTAAAATTTTTGTCTGTCTGTCTGTCTGTCTGTCTGTCTGTCTGTCTGTATGTTCGTTATAGAAACAAAAACTACTCAACGGATTTTAACGAAACTTGGTACAATTATTCTTCATACTCCTGGGCAGGTTATAGGGTACTTTTCATCACGCTACTATCAATAGGAGTAGAGCAGTGAAGGGAAATGTTAGGAAAACGGGAGAATTTTTTGGAACGCGCATCACTCATAAACTACTGCATGAAATTGAATACTGTTTTCACCAATGTATTGCTAGAGGTTTAACTTAAAACTTAGGCACTATGTATAGATAGGCATTTTATGGAAGTCCGTTATTTTTCAAACCCGATATCCACGCGTGCGACGCCGCTGGCACAGCTAGTCATTCATAAGCAAAAAAAACATCTCCCGATTTTTTCACAAGTAGGTATTGTCATACAACTCCCGGATTCGTCTCCCGAAAAGTCTAAATTTTGATCTCATCGCTGTGCCCTCTTTCTGGAGACATCCGTAGCAGTACCGAAATAATATTAATCAAAACGCCAACCGCTAGCCTATCGCAGTCCACTACTGACATAGGCCTCTCCAGCTGTTCGCCACTTTAGACAAACGCCTGGAGGTTATACCATAATCGCCACACTGGGCAGGCGGGTTGGCGATCGCAGGGCGTAGCTTCTCGCTCCGGTGACGCAGCTGCCCGTTATCGGTCTGTGGTATTTAGCTACGCCTTCAATTGTGATGGTTATACCGCCCCCAGTCGGTTGCCAGCGCCTTGTTCGTTATACGGCAGGATGCACCGTGGTGCATGGTGCAGGTGCGGGCAGGTGAGGTTGGCTTGGAGCGAAAAGATGATGGGTCGCTCCCTAACATCCCTAATATATAACCCGGGTTACCCGGGATAAAATGACTAGCAAACTGTAAGAAACACGAATATAGTTCGCACTAAAAACGAAACTTACCACGTACTGGAAACGTACCTTAGATCTTAATACAACTATTAATTAATTAAATCACAACTTAACATTGTTTTACTAAAAACTGTAGGAATAGAAATATTGAATAAGATGACACATCAACAGTGATTCTCACACTTGTTGGTCCTTGACAAGGGACGCCATGCGTTGCCATGGCAACCGATTACGTTGCTGGTGAACGCAAAAAAAATGTTAGCGGCCAGCATTTTGTTCACCTTGGAGATCTTGCTTTGAAGGTTTTATTTCCAAGGCCTAGCGCAGAAATAAATAACCCAAGACAAATAAAAGGTTAAAGTAGAGATTAAGGTAGAGATCGCGAGAAGAAGTAGACACCGCGGCGTAGCGTGGGTGTCGGCCGCCCGGGGCGGAAGACAATTTTGCCGCCCGGGGCGGAAGACAATTTTGCCGCCCTTTTATTTTGAATCGTCAGTAATTCTCGCTGTTGTTTTGTTAGTCATAAACAAAGCATAAAATAAAATACGGGAAATCCCCGCAAGTCGTGGACGGTGTTGGCAGCAGTCGCTACAAAAATCATTGAAAGAAAAGGGATTCCCCGAATCCGTTACAGAATAAGTAATGAAAAATTCCATGCTCTTTTCAATCGGTCCGAATTTGTAGTTCCGATAAAAATATGAAATGGTTCAAATATTTTTAATTATTTTAATTAGTATGGATAGATTATAAATTGTGAAATTTATAATCTATCCATACTAATAAACCCCAGCCCCCCCCCCCCCTACGCTACGCCGCTGAGTAGACAAGACAACTCGACGAGTTGAGACTATCTAAAACTAGTATATTATAATGTTTCATATTATGTATGTACCAAATAAACTTATTTGATTCTATTCTACGAGTAATATAGTCTAATAAATGCCTAGACTTAAATATTTTTAAGAATGGACTATCTTTACATTTTGTATTTCATTTTCAATGCACAGACATCCATCAATAAGTCGTAATAAGGAGAGACATTTTAATTAACCCTCTTTGTGCCCACAACAGACTACTTTAAATTGGATTCCTGGTTTTCCCAATGAAGTCATTCATAACAAAACGGGATAAATTTTTATCTGCATGTTTGAATGCGCATCACGCGTAAACTACTGCATGGATTTGAATGTGGTTTGAACCAATGTATTGTCTGGAGGTCTAACTTAAAATTTAGGTATCATTTTATGGACGTCCGTTATTTTTGAAATCCGATATCCACAGCTAGTAATAAATAAATAAATAACCCAAGACATGCCTCGCTGGGCCACACAGCGCCATCTAGCCCCAAACTAAGCCGAAGCTTGTACTATGAGTAGGTACTAGACAACTGATAAACTTACCTACTTAGATACATTTTTTTTTGTAAATGATACATATTATACATAGAAAACACCCAGACCATACAAACAGATATGTTCATGCACATAAATGTTGTACGTAATATTGGGTATCGAACCCACGACCCTTGGCTCAGAAGGCAGAGGTCACTACCAATTGAGCCACCGACCAGTCGATATAGTATTGATGTAGGTAAGTGATGGTAAATAAAACATTCATTTCATATAACATCTTTTATATTTTAATATTTATCAAGCAAGATACAATACTTATAATGATGTTACTAAAAATAGTTACATAAAAAGTGTTTTTCAAATACAGTGGCCAGCACATTGAAATTAGTTCGTACAATTTGTCATTACGATCTGAATATTAAACCATAGTAAAATACTTTTAAGACTTTATTAGCCTCAATAATGTATATCAAAATGTATTAACGAGCACATTGATATCACAACCGTTCACTAGCAGACTACTCGTGTCATTGGCAATAGACCTTTAAGCCAATTCAATTGACGTATGCTTACATGAATAAACAATTTCTTATAATATACATGAAACTGTATGATAACAACTGATTTCCAATCGCTCCGGATGAATTCACTCTACGCACGACGCAGCTAGCCACATCATCTATATGTTACCGAAGATTGTAAATACGTTAGATTATAATCTATCCAGCGAGATTGTAACTGTCTACAGATGTGAAACGAACGTACTGCTTACAATTTAAAGTATTATTTTTAATAGATTGTAATAAATCGAAATGAGGAGCTCGGTGGCGCCGCGGTCTTGTACGCTTAACAATGATCGCAACGTTGTGCAACCATTGGCGCGGTCAATCCGATGATGGGTGACCAAAATTTGACACCGATTTCCTCCGTGCTTCGGAAGGCACGTTAAGCTGTTGGTCCCGGAGCTATCTTTACCAACTCAGATAGCAGTCGTCACATCATATCAGAGATGATGATAACTCTGACGCCTAAACTGGGAATGGGTATAGCTTACCCTAAGTGTTGCGGAGGTCTGATGGAAGTCGCTCTGTGTAAAAGCTTAGCCCTCGCCAAATCTCTCAGTTTGGGAAGCCGACCCTGAGACAATCGGGAAGAAGGCTAGGATGATGATGAATCATCGAAATGAAACGTTAAATTGTGATACGGTAGGTACGCGACGGAACGCATCTCGCGCGCTGATTGGTCGCGAACAAATCAAAATAATAACCAGTACTTTCGTTTCATAATCTGTCGACAGTTTACAATCTCGATGAATAGTTTATAATCTAACGGTGTTTACAATCTTACGGTGACATAATATACAACATTTCTAGAAGGACTGACGATTGCGGCAGACCACAAGAAGGGAATAGAACCAACCGGAATACGGCGTGCCGTTACGGCAGAATGTACTACGGCCTGCCGCAAAGGCTAGCCGTTACGTAGGTTCTAGTCTTATACCTTGTAGCGACATGTAGCGACACCTATCTCCACATCGCTACAACTACCTCCACGTCGCTACAATATGCAAGCACTAGTTCCGCCAGCTAACAACAGATGGCGATGTACTTTCCGCGGCACGCCATTCCATAAAATGTGACGTCGCTCCATACAACTTCTATGAAGACCTACAATGCGCATACGAAGTTTCATCACGACTCGCTATACATACGAAAAACACACAAATTTGGGCAACTTGCGTATGGCTTTGAGTACGCCAGTTTATAGTTACAACTGCGAATAACTCATCATGTAAATACACTGTTAATAAAACACTGATTATCGTGGATTTCATTCTTCAATATCTACATAATAAGATGTAAAACTACGTGTAAAAATAATAAATGCAACACACATTGTGTATACCTGAATGTATAAAAATAGTTCATAAATAGACCCTGACAGTTCATTTATTCATTTATTTATTCATTTATTCATTTATTAGAAATCAACAGCGTATACACTTGATTACATAATTAGTATAGGTAATTATTAAGGCCAATTACAGATTTCTTTAAAAAATTAAATTTTCATCGATACCTATAACAATTTCGTTGTGTTTTGTTTGCGTGTGTGTGTGTGTGTGTGTGTGTATGTGTGTGTGTGTGTATGTGTGTGTGTGTGTGTGTGTTCGAGTGTGTGTGCGTTTAAGTCAGCGTCCAGTCAGTCAGTAACTTAATTTGACCGCTTCAAGCACTAAAAAAGTGCCTAAAGCAGTCAAATCAAGCTACTCCAGATCAAATATCGTGAACCTGCTGTACCCGCTACACCGAGGGAGTCAATTACTCTCTCAATGAGAGATCTTCGGAACGATGGCTTAGAGCCCATGAACAATCAATCTCGCTAAATGAGGCGTTGTAAACTTTGGCGAGGGCGTAGCAACGTACTGTTGGCTGCGTAGTTGGTGGTGCGCGCGGGCGCGTGCAGCAGCGGCGTGTGGCGCGTGCGGCGCGTGGGCGCGCTGTATGATACGCTCCCCACTAGCTCTGGGCAATCCAACCCACCGTTTACAATATCGTGAAGAAAGCACATATCGAGCACCGTGCGGCGTTCCTCCAACGTGAGAAGCTTATATTTACGGCAATCTGCCAGATATGAATCGCTGGAATGACGAAACCGATAATTAAGATGTTTAACAAATTTCCTTTGTATGCTCTCTAATTGCTGCTTATATTTGCGTACTGCGGAGACCATATAGGGGCTAGCGTATTCGGTAATGCTACGTACGTATGCATAATAAACCATTTTCAGAGAAGACTGATCCTTGAAAGGTGCACACGCTCGCATCACGAAACCCCAAGTTCCTGTAAGCCTTCGTGACAACCGCGTCTATGTGGTCAGAAAATTGCATCCCCGAGTCTAGCAGCACCCCGAGGTCCGGACAACTTTAGTGTTATCTATTTTGTTACCATCGAACTTGTATGTAAAAATGATAGGTTACGTTTGCGGCTAAATTGTATACATTGGCATTTGTTTATGTTTACTTTAATTTTGTTTGATGAATAGTATCTACATAAATTGTTAATATCTTGTTGTACATTTTCGCAGTCTTTAATGTTGTTAATTTTGCCTAAATATCTTCTTGTCGTCTGCATACATTAAATGCCTAGAGTGTTTGAAGCAATCTGTAATGTCAAATATGTATGAGTTGTAGAGTAAAGGTCCGAGATGGGAGCCCTGAGCACGCCCGTGGGAACCTCCACGAAGTCTGACCTAAACCCTCCCACCACGACCGCCTGCGATCGATTATTTAGGTATGATTCCACCCACCTCAATAAACTACCATGTATTCCCAGGGCCTGAAGCTTGCCGAGCAGGATGACATGATCCACGCGATCGAAGGCTTTTCAAAATCCGTGTAAATCACGTCAACCTGCCCGCCCCCATCCATACCTTTCAGCACATATTCCGTAAAACATGCCAAGTTGGTAGTAGAGGATCGTCTTTTCAAAAACCCGTGTTGATGGTTCGAAATACCACGTGCCAAAACTGGATAGATGACATCGTACACCAGCCTTTCAAACAACTTGCCCATAGTACTGAGTATTGAGATACCTCTGTATTCTCAACTTGGTTTTGGAGTCTTTTTTGTGTAGTGGTATTATATGGGCTTTTTTCCATATAGACGGAAATATACCGGCTGGAGTGAGCTGTTAAATATAATGTAAATAGGCGGAGCCAAGCTTTGTGAACAATTGGCCCAGAAATAGGAGGTATACCGTCAAAGCCTGCTCCCTTTGAGAGGTTAAGCCTCTTCATTGCGGTTTCTATGGTTTTTAAAAGGTATGTGTACACTAGCAATCGAGTCGTTCCCGGAGTCCCTCACCCGGGATACACCCCCGTGGAGGGCTCCCCAAAGACACTGTGAAAGAATTTATTAAAAGCGTCACAAATCTTGCCCGCCGTCATAATACTTTCCGGTCCTCGTATGAGACCACTCGTGGATACGCAGAACTCCCACGCATAGATTTCACGTAAGACCAAAACAGCTTGGATTCGATTTGACCCTATCTTCTGTGAGACGTATGTACAGTTCATAACATTCTTTTTGTACTCTGCGCTGTCTCTTTCTCAGTAAGGAAATTCGTCATAATCTAATTCACTACCGTATCTCTTCCACGTGCGTGTGCCTTCATTTTTCGTTGTAATCTTTATTAGCGCTGTGCTATACCAAGTCGGATATCTGTTATAATGATTGTTATACTTGTGTATTGGAATGTGTTTATTTATACATTTTTGTAATATTGTACAGCATTTGGGTTGCCTTTTCTGGGTCATTGTATGGGATCGCGGTGTACCAATCAATATTATGTAGATATTCGGTTGATGTAGATAGTACCTTTATTAAAGTATATCTTAAATTAGAATTTGCTATCAAGGGCTTGCACAGAAAGGTCCAAAGGAGTTATGTCTAGGCCGGGTGATACCGATCCTCTCCGACAAGGGGATGGCGACATGCACCAATTGTCACAGAAAGTGTCGAGAAGACCAAATCCAGTGTGTTACACTGTAGTTTTTCAGACTATTATACTGTATATACCCTAACATAGTCAGACCACTTACAAATGATGTGCTGCTCTTTGAACTTCTGTAGGGCCAGACTTCAGGTATGTGGTGTGAAGCTGTCCCATGAAATACACGGAAGATGAAGGTCCCGATCAAAATGAAATTGTGATTAGATTTAGATGCCATGTCTGACACTATGGCCTGTGCGATTGCGTCCAAACTGGTCACAGTCGTCCAGGGTCCGGAGGTACATAGGCGACTATGATATGCAAGTCATGCTTAGACAGAATTACTTTGAAGGAATAGTGATCGCGAGCATTTCCGTGGGTGCCGGTGCCTCACTGAGTCGTGGAAAGCTTCCAATTCCCTACGAATCATAATCATATCTCCCCCCGCCGGTCTTCTTGCCACTGAGTGACAGGTCTCGGTCGTTGCGAAATACGCGTCGATCATCGCATATTTCCGCGTCAAATATGCCGTCATGTAACAGGTCTCCGTGACAATTATAAAATCGTAATTTCCATTTAGACTGCTTTGTCCTAATTCCAATAGTTTTCGTCTCAGCCCCCGCACATTTTGGTAATACATTGGCTTAGCTCCGTGATTTACCCGCTTACCGAACGTTTCAAATAATTGTATAGACTAAACATAATATAACTCGTTGCAATAGTTGCTTTTAATGCAACTACCAAAGTTGCATACTCGTAGTTAGGGAGCGAGCCGCTCCAGCAGATGCGTTTCCAACACTCAAACGTACCGAATAAACATCTCCTCGGTGCAAATAAACAATCTCGACACTAGCCAAGGCGGTCGCATTACTAAACCCCTTTTATACCATTCAAATGTTTCCACTCCTGTGCGCCGTAACGACCGTAAACCTAATCTTCGTATGGGCCGATATATAATTATTACGGGGGTATACAAGATTCTGGGTGTATTGTGTGCAAGCAACAACATCCAGTGCAGCCGAACTGTGAGCGCATTAAGCAAGTAAAATAGGCCAGCGCGGCAAAAAAAGGGTGCAATCTCTGAACGTGAACAGCGCAAGCTTAAGTACGCCCGGTTCGTCAATCCGATGTGCTTTCGGCACGAAAGGTAAGAGTATCACGATCTTTAAACCCATAAAGTAAGTTTTCGAACGATCTATAACGTAATTAGACTCTTCATGCAGACCATGTAAGATACAAGCATCCAAAATCACAAATGCTATGAATGTGAAGGACCCCTTGCCCCGAGCATTCGCACGCAATAAACGGGCACATACACGCCCAACATTTCAAGTATTTGATTGTAGCAAATGTATAAATTTGACGCACACTTATTTTGAGTATAGTTAATTGTGGATGAATTTCATCAGTCTGACGGTAATTGTGGTAGTGTGAGTGCAAAGAGTAACTGTGTGTAGATAGGTACACATTTACTACTCGCAAACATGTGTACATCGACAATAATAATTAATTAGCGATTTAATTGAGAATTAATATTCCAAGCAACAAATAATTCTATATACTTCTATAACATACAGAGGAGAATAGAAAGTCCGGACATCCTTATTCAAACCATTTTCGCGATGTCCTTCTGGTGAGACCCTGGAATTGCTGGAGATTTGTCGTTTTTCCTCGTCTATTATCCTGCCGTTTTTACCCAGACGAATTGATACAGTTCTGCTTAGCCTTTTCTTTGCATGCCTCATAGATTGCTTATTGAGGGGTGAGCTGCTCATTGATGTAATGCATTCGGCTTCTGTATTCATCAGCTCCAGGTCTTTAGTGGTCAAACGACACTTCCGGAGAACAGGATATACCTTATCCTTAGCGAACGATTCTCATTTTCACTACGATTATCTGGGACGGCTTGTAAGTTTATCTAGAGAGACTCGTGGTCTAGTCCTGACGACATCATGCCGGAACATTTACACCCAGATGCCTGAACATGTTTGATATAATACTCTCAACATTTTTCATTTTTCTTTTCAGTAACCACTACAATTTTCCAAGTTTAATAGTCTCCCACGTTGATCGTTGGCATTTATTTCGCCTGAGAGTAGATTTTCCTTTTCATATCTCTTATTTCGGTCTCCAATATTTCAACTCTATCTACGTATGAGCAAAGAATCGACGCGCTTGGTATTTCCTCCTAGAGTCTCCGAGGTAAATTGTAGATTTCGTAGACTACATTCCGAACGTCAAATGCATGCACGTAAGTACGGAATTTAAACGCACCAATTATGGAAAGCCAGCTGAGCGTACATCGTTTAATGTCACGAATGTTATTTGTTTCAGTTATATAATCCGTATTTGAAGTGACCTTACATTTTATATTTCTATTATCTATCCGAGTAGTCGGAATATTGTCAACCTAACGTAATGGAGAGCTTCGTCACTTTAATCGTAATTTCTACAGTAAAACTTCTAGAAAAGTATATATATGTCACCGGAAAATAGCAAGAATGCTAATTGATCATTTCCTAGGTCGTATTAACTTCGAAAATAAAAACGGCAGTTGAAATGTATATTTAACGTATGTATTTACTACAATTAGCTCATTTACGGGTCTTGCCGTCATAACTATCCGACGAAGGAGAGGTGCAACGATGAATGGTTCAATGGCTCACGTCGTTATCCCGGCAACAATCGTGCAACATGTATATTACTTACGGAGTAGTGCACCGTTAAATAGTACATAGAGCAACGATATTGCCCATTTTGAGGCCTCGATTTTCATGGGCCAATCGTACACTTTATAAATGACATGATAGTCTCACCGTACAATGATACACTAACTGAAAATCCAATGCGAAAAATCAAACATCTACATCTACCTTTTGTTATATTCCGAAAGTTAATCAACTACCTAGGAAATGATCAACTTACGATTCTTGTTAATTTCCGGTGACATATCATATTCACTAAGGAAATTTATTTAAATTCACATATACGTAATTCTTTCTGTAATATAACATGGGGTTTTCGGGTAGTCACTTAGGCCCCCACGAATACGCTACGTGTAATAACGTTGTTATTCTATAAGGAAATTCCTCCCTATTCGTTGTTTATGTACGAATAATATATTTATACTAGGTACGTACGTTTTTTTATATCATTTCATGAGAGCTCACAGTGAAAGAGCATTTCCATTAATGTACAATCACCTATAGATCCGGTATTACCAACAGTTCCTTAAACGGGCTTCCCGTCGCCCCGCCCACTATCTTCCGCCAATAGGATAGGTACCGCTATACAACAAACTGCGAAACTTGAACTTTTGATACTGGAATTTATAAATACGTAATTCCCATTTGCCGTTTTGGGGCGTGGCTTTCTTTACGTAGGCGCAAGCGCTTCTGCCTTACCAAGTGTTCGGCCGGACCTTGTCGCTTGTACTTATTGCAGCAATACATTGAATGAAATAACATTACCATTTCTTAAAGCTTTTATGGACCTTTCGTTACAGCTACTTATCTCTCTGGAAGACACTGACTTATATTTTAAAAAAAGTATGTATTAGTTATTTGTGGTTATTTTTGTTTTATTTTACACTTAATGCAATATGCTTTTCTATATAGTAGCGTAACATAGTGACCTCCCGCCGCCTGATGGAAAGCGAAAGAGGCCCAAGTCGCGCGGCGACGGCAGTAACCAAATCACTCCACATCTCCGTTGCCAGATAACATTTCTCGCGCTCAGACCAGAGCAGCGCAATCTACTGAAAGACCTACGAGCGCGCCCTTGTCAACAGTTGACATTACGCGATTGTTTGTAAAAACATGATCGTCGATCTAGGCAGCCGGGCCGTATCAGCCCAGTTCAACCGAACATAACATATCCAGCATAAACAATAGCCATATTTTCATAATTTCAAGGATTCCACATTCAATTAAACCATCACCATCATCATCATATTCATCCGTGGAGGTCCACTGCCGGACCCCGGCCTCCAAAGACTTCAACCTCATCCTGCGACCTTATTTGCCGCCAGTACAGTCAGGAGGGCGTCCCCCCGCCGCTGACCCATATAAAATTGTAAGTTGTTGATGCTGAGATGAGACAATCAAAGATAAAGCCCCCTCTTTCCCCATCCCCTCCAAGTCACCCCCTCGTATTACTAGACCCTTGCCACAACGAGCAGTCTGTGGTCGCGTCCCTGGGCCATTTACCCTCTCGGGTGGTAGGAGTTGGGTCGGTTGTTTCCCCGCGTAGGACCGCGGGCGGCCCTCCAGCAGGAGTGGCTGCGGCGGGAGGGGCTCGAAGCTGAACTCCGCTGTCGGAGGGCTTGCGGACCTCGTGAGGTACTTCCACGTGTGGCTGTCGGGCCGCCTCGACTCCCTTTAGGGTTGTACGTGCCATTCTGGAAAAGGCAACCACAGTTCGATTTTTTTTTTGTAGTTATAGGTCAGTTAACTAAATCTGATCTAAAGACAACCCGCCTGCCCAGCGTGGTGGCCCACCTGATATCCTTACTGGACGACTGGCACAATGGCTCATTGGTAGTGACCCCTGCCTTCCGAGCCAAGGGACGTGGTTCGAATTCCCGCATAGTACAAATATTTGTGTTCATGAACATGTATGTTTGGTCTGGTGTTTTTAGTATAAAATATGTATTTATTTACAAAAACAGTATCTAAGCAAGTTTATCAGTTGTCTAGTACCCCATAGTACAACCTTCAGCTTAGTTGGGGCTAGATGGCGCTGTGTGGCCCAGTTTGGCACGTCTTGGGTATTTATTTACTATACTTTTTTTTTGTGAAATACGAAATATGTACTAAGTTAATATGTCATAGCAACACCCAGACCGATCAAAACAGACATGTTCATGAACATAAATGTTTGTACTGTGCGAATCGAACCACGACCGAATGAAGCAGGGTTCACTCCAAACCCCCGCCCATCAAGCCAGTCAAGTGGATGGGTGTGCACTGACCGCCGTTGGAGACCTTGGCGATGGCCTGCAGCAGGAACTCCTTGTCGCGCGCCTGCAGCAGCAGCATGTGCGCAGCAGCCGCACCATGCCGCGTGCGCCCTCATGTATAAGTGGATGGGTGTGCACTGACCGCCGTTGGAGACCAATGCGCTGCAGCAGAGAACTCCTTGTCGCCGCGCTGCAGCAGCAGCATGTGCCGCAGCAGCCGCACCATGCCGCGTGCGCCCTCATGTTAAGTGGATGGGTGTGCACTGACCGCCGTTGGAGACCCTGGCGGAGGCCTGCAGCAGAACTCCTTGTCGCGCGCCTGCTAGCAGCAGCATGTGCCGCAGCAGCCGCACCATGCCGCGTGCGCCCTCATGTATAAGTGGATGGGTGTGCACTGACCGCCGTTGGAGACCTTGGCGATGGCCTGCAGCAGGAACTCCTTGTCGCGCGCCCCTGCAGCAGCAGCATGTGCCGCAGCAGCCGCACCATGCCGCGTGCGCCCTCATGTCAAAGTGGATGGGTGTGCACTGACCGCCGTTGGAGACCTTGGCGATGGCCTGCCAGCAGGAACTCCTTGTCGCGCGCCTGCAGCAGCAGCATGTGCCGCAGCAGCCGCACATGCCGCGTGCGCCCTCATGTATAAGTGGATGGGTGTGCACTGACCCGCCGTTGGAGACCTTGGCGATGGCCTGCAGCAGGAACTCCTTGTCGCGCCGCCTGCAGCAGCAGCATGTGCCGCAGCAGCCGCACCATGCCGCGTGCGCCCTATGTATAAGTGGATGGGTGTGCACTGACCGCCGTTGGAGACCTTGGCGATGGCCTGCAGCAGAACTCCTTGTCGCGCGCCCTGCAGCCGCAGCATGTGCCGCAGCAGCCGCACCATGCCGCGCCTGCGCCCGCGCACGCGCTCGCATGTAGTACACCACCACGCTGCAATAAAACACATCGTCAACCTATCGCATAGCTCTCTTTTTTTATAGTAGCACGACATAATGACTCCCCTACGCCTGGTGGAAAGTGGAAAAGTAGCCCAAGTTGCAGCGACAACGGCAAGTAACTGGTCAGTTACCTGTCAGTTGCCACACCGCCCATGCGGGCCCAACCCTAACCCACGGCTCCCGATGCAGAATTCACCCACGAGCTCCGGAGACCCTACTCACCGACAGAAACACGACACGGAGATCATTTGGGCAGCGGTATTCTATAGGGTGGAGGTCCCTTCCCCCGGACCGGGCGGCCCAATTCGAGCGACGATTCGCTATGCCTACGTCCTCATAGCCTCTCCAGTTATAACCTCTTTGGGCAAACACCTGGCGGTTTTGCCCATACATTATCATTCGGCTCACACGAATGTCGTCAGATATGCAAATGCTCATAAATGCAATCGTTAGACTAAAAACAAGATTTCATCAGTTTCATCTAGTCAAGTTAGTGCCTGTTTACTGTGGAACTGCGTATCT